>PVHX01000173.1:0-389881 GCA_004024805.1 Geosciurus inauris | reverse complement strand
TTAGGGTATAGGCCAAGGAGTGGGATAGCTGGATCGAATGGTGGTTCCATTCCAAGTTTTTTAAGGAATCTCCATACTGCTTTCCAGATTGGTTGCACCAATTTGCAGTCCCACCAGCAGTGTTTGAGTGTACCTTTTTCACCACATCCTCGCCAGCACTTATTGTTGCTGGTATTTTGGATAGCTGCCATTCTGACTGAAGTGAGATGATATATGAGTGTAGTTTTGATTTGCATTTCTCTAATAGCTAGAGATGATGAACATTTCTTCATATATATATTTATTGATTGTATATTTTCTTCTGAAAGGTTTCTATTCAGCTCCTTAGCCCATTTATTGATTGGGTTGTTTGTTTTTTTGGTGCTAAGTTTTTTGAGTTCTTTATAAATCCTGGAGATCAGTGCTCTATCTGATGTGCGTGTTCTCTGCCACCATCTTAAGAATCATTTCAAAAAGGAAGTTAGTGATATAGATTTGATTAACCAAAAGAAGTGAGTTCAAATCTTAGACTTGGCATATAGTAATTCAGGGACAAAAGTCTCACTGAGAAATGGCTATAATAACTCATGAAGGATAAGTTTTAAACTATATTAGATAGCATTTGTGAAGTGCTGGGCACAAGTTTTCAGTTTGGGCATTAGATGTGGGTATGCCAACAGATTTAACAGACATATTTTCAACCATGATTAAAATATTCTATGAAACTATTTGTAAATACTGATTAAAACAAAGTAAAACAAACCAAAAACGGACAAAAAGGACTCTACTTGTGTGCATACTGTCTCCCATCAGCCTAGCTAAACCAGGAAGAAGTGCATCATACTCAAACTTAGCTACCGTTTGCCCTAATGAGATGGAGATGGAAGGTCTGTTTTCCATACCAACTATGGATCAAAATTTCATGTGTAAAATTGATAGATATGCATCCATCAATAAAAATTCTTTGTCATGTTCTGCTAGGCATGTGTTCTTTCTGCTAATGAGTTTCATTTCTTAAATGAGTACTATGGATGGTTAACATTTCAGATGTTTTATAATTTTCATAATTTTGCATTTTTAATGTATAACCCTTCATTGATATAGCTGCATATGAATCAGTACTTTAATGATTCCCCAAATGTGGCACTTTAAAAAAACACAGTAACTCACACATGACTAAGTGGGATTTGTTAAATTTCTTTTGGAAAAACACAAATTTCTTCACACCCAGAAGTGAGCTCGGCATCACAAGTTGATGCAGACTTGTGAGTTTTTCCTTGCTGAGGGTGAATGAAACTGGGTTTCAGCTAAAAAGGATACAATCCATAAGAACACTAAAATAGATGCTGTGACTCCACTGTTGAAGAATTTTATCTCACTTATCCATCCACATGTAGCAAGATGGTGTCTAGTTGTTTTTGTTTTTTCTTTTTCTTTTTCTTTCTTTGTATCAGAGATTGAACCTGAGAACACTTAGCCACTGAGTCATGGCTCTAGCTCTTTTCTAAAATTTTTTTAGAGACAAGATCTCACTAATTTGCTTAGGGGCATGCTAAGTTGCCGAGGCTTGCTTTGATTTTGAGTCCTCCTGCCTCAGCCTTCAGAGATGCTGGGGTTATAGGTATGTGCAACCACATTTGGTAGAATGATGTCTACCTCTTATTCTTTGGAAATGTTTACTGTTTTGTTTCTTTTACATATTAGGTATATTCTGTGTATGCTGAAATTAGATATCTTGTGAGCATTGACAAATTTTTGTTAATGTGATAGTATGTTAATTGATAGTAATAAAGGCTGTTGTTTGTTCACTGGTCAGTGTTCAACAATGATCAGAAAGCTCTGATGATTTGTTGCTACAGGCTTGGATTCCTAAATCAGAATTTACAATCCATCTCTTCTATCAGTAATCTGATATAGTGCCTACACCATAACATTGTTGTAAGGGGTAAATAAAAGTGCAGATTTACCCAATATGGATGTGTGTTCGTGTGCATGCATACACACACATGCTCACATGCTTGTGTTTAATGAGATTTCTAGCTATTTACTCATGAATTCAAATTAAGAAACATCAATGGGCCTGTCATGTGCCAAGCATTATCTAGATACTGTATATGCAGATATGAGTAAGAACAAGTTCCTCTCCTCCTGTCAATCCCTGTCTAGTAAGTAAGAAGGACAAGTACATTAATCATCAATTAGTGTGATCAACACAGAAAAGGAATAGTACATTCAATGCAACAGAGCCAGTGTGGAGGGTAAAAATTCCCAGTCTTAGTCAAGGAACACAGGCTATTTGAACATCTAATTATGATATCTCTGGAGCAGAATAGTTCAAACTTGTTTGGCATCCAGTGTCAAAGGATAGATCCCACTGGCTTTGAGCAAGACAAGACTGCATTTGTGACGGTATTTATTGAACAGGGATAGGAATGTCCATTGTCCACAAGTATATTTAGAATACAGATATGCATGGTGTATGCACACATGTATGTCTGTATAGTGCGAGCTTCCTATCGCTGCTCTAACAAAGCACCATAGATTGTCTTCAAACATATCAAATTGACTGTCTTACAATTCTGGAGGTCAAAAATTGGGAAGAATCCCAGTAGGCTAAAATTGAGGTGTCCATAGGGTCATATGCCCTTCTGGAGGAGGTAGGATCTGCTTTCTTGTTTTTTTCAGCTTCTTTTTTTTTTTTAATATTTATTTTTTAGTTGTAGGTGGACACAATATCTTTATTTTTATTTTTATATGGTGCTGAGGATCGAACCCAGTGCCTCCCGCTTGCTAGGTGAGCACGCTACCACTGCGCCATAACCCCAGCCCCTTTTTTCAGCTTCTTAAGGCTGGCTGAACTCATTGGTTCATAGTCTGCTTCCCTCTTCAAAGTCAGCAGTGGCTGGTCAAGGTGTTCTCACATGATCTCACTGACAATGACTCTTCTTCCTCCCTCTCCCACAGTAAGGGCATGTGTTGTTACATTGGCCCACTTGAATATGCCAAAATAATCTTTAATTTTAATATCAAAAATTAGCATCTTTCATTCCACCTGCAACCTTAATCTCCTTACAGCCATGTAATATAATCTATTCATAGGTTCTAGGAATTAGGGCATCCTGTGTGGAAAGTCTTAATTCTGCACAATTGGGTATGTTTTTTTTCTAATTAAGGATTGGATATTAGGATGGAATATAGAACTGAAGGTACTTTCCATCTGAACACAAGAGGGATCAGGACTTGGTTCTTTTAAAAATCTGCCCCATTATATATACTGCATGTCATGTTAAGACAGAAAGTATACAGATAAACAAATGGGAAGTGTCATATAATAAATAAGAAGGATGGGAAAAACATTCTGCACACTTTGTAGAAAATGCAGAATTGCCTTTGCAATGTGTATATCTTACAGGATTTAATATGTACCTCATGTTAGTGGCATGCTAATAAAATAATAGCTTTATTATTAGTAACAATAATATGAACTTATCCTTAGAAAGCACAGACAGAATCCATTGGGCTAAGAGATTCAAGCATATAAAGGTCACATCAGAGAGAGACTATGTCAAGGGCCAACTGATAACATGTGCAACTTTAGATAGCTCAGAGCTATTCTGTATATCATTTCATCATCTATAAAGTAGCCCTAATAATATCTCCTCTATCCCCTTTACAAGATGATGTGAAGACCAATTAACTATGAATACACATGCATCTAGAATTGTTTCTTAGAAAGTGAAGAAAAAGATATTAAATCTAGATGTTTTCTTGTACTAAGTATGATTCTGAACAGGAACTAGGCAATAAAATCACAAAATATGAAATAGAAAAGCCTAATTTATCATTAAGCACAACTAACATTTTAATTTCTATTTTACTACCGTATATAACCTTTATCATGTGACTCAGATAGTTATTGGGTCCGAACAAAAAGAATAAAGATGTTAGCAGTCTTAATTTATTTTAATCTTTAATCCATTATGTTATATAATCCACATTTGGTTACTCAAAACGTTAATAGAGATGCCAAAACATAAAGGCATTGCAGGGCTAACTTATTTGATTCATTTCATCATTTTATTGAGCACTTATTATTTATAAGGAATTGCAAAATATGCAGAGATAAATAAGATGCAGTCTGTGCCTTTTCAGAGAGCAGTTTACAAGTGATAATAGGGACAAAATGTGTGTATACAAGACCAAATGTATTAAGTGCTGTAAGAAGAGAGCTTCAAGTACTCATAGGAGGTAGTGAAAATATGAAATGCAAAACTATATAACTAATCTGGATTTTATCTTTGGTAAGAATAAAACAGTTTAAAATCATGCAGTTTGCAAGACATAGTATATGGGAGGGTATTATCAATTTATTGAGATCTCCTAAATTGTTTTATAAGGAATAACCAATGCTACTCAGAAGATTGTATATAGTGGTGATTTTTTTTCATGGCAACATTTACTGTGGTTTATGAAAATTTAAATTTCTCTCCTGAAAGTTTTATTGTGAAAAGTAAATAGTTTTGAAAACATGATCAGTAGATCTATGAGCAAAATAATGTTATGATAAAAATTTGTACCCTGGAGGTTATGATAATAAAAAAAACCAGTCTGTCTCTAGCTGGCTCAGATCATTTCAAGATGGTATTACAGTATCTGCAGGTTCCAAATAGGAGAGATAAAATCCCCTGATGAATACACCATTTACATTATTCTGACCTTCAATGCATGTCAAAATAACTTCCTGTTTAACTTCCGTAGCTGAACTGAGTGCCCAGAGTTGATTATAGCTGATTTTATTTTGGCCACACTAGCCACACAGCACAGTTGGACATTCCCAGCTCCTCTTTGACACACACACAAAACATTTCACAATTAGAACGTACATCTTTTGGTTGTCAGTACTTTCAAAATACAAGTACTGAATAGCAGACCCATAAAATCCAGAATGGCATAGGATTAAAAAAGCTGCATATTCCATAAAAAAAATACTTTGTACCAGCAGTTAGTATGTTAAGTAGCATAACAAGGATTTACTTGAGGAGCAAATATGCCCCAAAGCACAAGATTTGACCCTGTGCAAAAATGAATAAAATTACTCAGGGCCAAGGCCTTGTTCCTGCTGGCCACCTGCAATGTGTGCTAATGCCCTTTTAACGTTCTATCAAGGGCCCTGCATGGACTATCTGACTTGACATTGGACACTACTAAGAGAAGACAAGCATGCAGAGAGAGAATGATTAATGTAAGCCCTTCTACAACCAGTCAGAGGCTTAAGGAATTCTTTTCTGCAGCATTCCAGAGATAATTGCCTACCATTTTATCTAGAAACGTGTTATGTCATTTAAAAAAAAATATGGCAAAATCTAAGACCTAAGTGGTTGGTGTTACATAAAGAAGGAAATAAAAAAAAAATGGAAAATGTAGAGGAAACAGGAATATAAATGTGTTTGTGGAGTCTTAGAGGGACAATGAGGTTTTGCTCTGCCAAAGTATGTCAGTTTCATTTCTTTTCAGATTGATACACTCAAGGGTTGTACACAATTTCTGCTTTACAGTCTGACAAAGTCACATGAATTTTCTGAAAAAGTAATGTTTCATAAGTTGAAGGGAATATACTTGCCAGTTGAAAATATTTAATTTCTCCAATGTCTACAAATTAAGTATCACTCTATTATTAATATATTTGTTAATGAAAAATTACAATAAGGTATGAAATGAAGTGCTGCTTTAAAAATAATTGATTACCTATATATATATAACTTCACTGTGTTTGAATCCATTACTGTTTTATATGAGACCAATCCAGTTCCAATTTGGCATCAGCCAGTCACAAGAGCATTTTAGATTCCAAAATATTGTAGCCAAATATCCTCTTCATCATGCTGGGGTTGGGGGCGAGGAGGGATAATCGACTCTGGTTGTGTACAGAGTGCCTGGGTGCTCCATATGGCCTGTTTTCCATTGGCAAGATAGTCCTTAAAATCAGAGGGGATTCTGCTACATATGCATAAGTATTATAAATTAATGTTCTGATATGCTTTGAGGCCCTTGCTGAAAGACAAGCAAAATGAAAATAAAAATAAAAATATATTTTTTAAGGAAATCATAGGCATGTGGTTCTCCCCAGGCACCAGAATTAGGAGTTGGAAGACTCTTTTTTTTTTTTTTTTTTTAAACCCAGTGGCTTGATCTTTCCTTTACTGGAATTAACTCTTAGGTGAGGTGTATAAATTAGGCATTTTCTTGATACTTTAGTATTCAGAAGTAGCTGTTATCAATTTTAGTCAAACCCTTGTCTCCTCTTTAACTTATCACTATTTCTCAAATACATTTTAAAGGTTTTGTTTTTCTTTTCTGTTTTAAATAAAAACAAAACACATCAAGTACCTGAAAGCAATCTACAACAAGCCCATGTAGAAAATAACACTCATTTAACAAAAATGTCCATGTGGCCTTTGAGGGAGCAATCCGGGTAGCTCAAGAATGCATTTTCGCTTTTTTTGTCTTGTTGTTTTCTGTTTTTCTTTTCTTTTTCTTGAGTGAAGATTCAAATTTGTTCTTTCATTGTGTCCCTTGTAACTGAAAAGAATTGTGGATCTTATTTCCTGCTGCAGAACAGTTAACTACCAGAAAATAATTCAACCAAGAACTGCTACTACATAAAGTCTAGCATCCAGAACTTCAACAGCAAATCAGAGGCCAACTGCTCTTACAAATGAATTCATCATCCACACTTTTAAACATCTAACAGTACTTACAAACCCATGGGGAGCAGAGCATCTCCCTCCCTACACTTGTTTGTCCCACACATTTCTCCTTCCCTCCCTTCTTCCCTTTTTTCTCCTTCCCTCCTTCTCGTCCTTCCTCCTTTCTTTTCTTTTATTTGTTATTAAGTAATAATACTCTAGTATACGTAGATTTAATAAAATCAATTAACAATGGAAAACTAGTCTAAAACATCACCCTTAATTTACAATATTGTGTCACCAATTATTACATGTCGCAAATATATAAACTAAATCTAACAATTCTATGTAGCATATAGTATATACATTACATATAGTACATTATGTAGAAGCATATATAATTATCATATATAGTAATTGTGATACTATATAGTATATACAACCAAATAATTTTTACTTGACTTTGTGAAACAATTATATTTATTAGCAGAGATATCATAGCAAACAAAACAGTAAAAGGACTTGTAATCTGCTTCATCTATTCATGTGTAATATGGGGTTACCTATTTATAGTTTATACAGCTTTGTGTAAACTATATGCTAAGTGCCTAGAAGAGTGTCTGGCTCATCGAAAGAATGAATGTAATTTCATACTAGGCATGTTGTGTAAGGATTACTAGTCTCCTTTGCCCATCCTTTGGGGTTAGAATAAGGTTTGCTTTTTGCTATAGGAAATTGTGATGAGGAAATGTAACACTTACTCAAGGTCACCCAATAAGTCACTCTTTGTCATTAGGACTTAAGGGTTTTCGGCTTCGCTGTCTGATTTCAGTCCATTAGGCCACAAAGTCATCAAAACAAACCAGAAAAGAGCACCATCAAAAGGAAAAGTAATAAAATCAAAGGATCCTGGAGCAGTATTGTACTAAAAGCCATCTGCTATCTTAGTCCACATTCTCAACCCTCTTGAAATGTTATTTGTAAAGCTTTAAAAGGCTTGACTGGAAACCTTCATGTCTTTTTAAAGATACAATGTATCTATTGCTGACTCATGCATGCTGAATTAAGAATTGTAATATAGATTTTTGAATATACATCAGAGAAATGCCAATATTTTGTGCATTGTCAAAGCCCTTAGGCTTTTGCTGTTGAGAAAGAAGCATTATGATTAGCTAAGCAGATGACTACTGCTATAGTATTAATGGTGATGAGAGAGAGAGAGGGGAGGAGGGAGAGAGAAAGAGAGGAAAGGACAAGTCTAAGAGTCGGAGGCTCGTTGATCAAAAGGGTTTGCAACATTTAAGTGATAATAAATACTGGCATGCATGTCCTTTCAGTTCCTTTTCTTTTATATCCACGTCCTCACTACCCTACTAGGATTTCTGTGCCATAATCAGGTGGGGGGAAAATAGACAGGAAACTGCTGTCTTAGCATTTCCACTTGACTTTCCTGCCTTGTCTCCCTGGCTTGCACTGTCGGATGTCCTTATTCTTCCCACTCTTTTCTTATTTGGGCTTGGCAGGAACACTTGAGCTCAGTGCCAGAGTGGTAACCTTAAACTCACTTACTTAAGTGGCTGATCTCATCTCTTCCTTCATGTGGTTTGTGGGATTTTTTTTCCCCTTTTTGGCGATTGCTTCCTTCTACCACCTTGCAGCTTGGCCTCTCTCATTGTACTTCCGTGACTGTGTTATCTTTTAAAAATAAAGTCATCAATATTTCAAGCATTAAGCATTTTTATGCCAGTTGTGGGGATGGATATTTTTATGTGAGCAATAATGAGGGGAAAAAATGGATTTCTCCAAGATTCAGAAAGGTCTAAGCAAGCAGAGGGCAAATTCTCAAGTTACAGGATTTTACTTGTCCTATTTCTGAGGAGCAGAGTAAAAAAAAAAAAAAATTTTTTTTGCAGATATTTTAAGAGATGGCAAAACAGGGAAGCAAACCAAAGTCATCACAAAAGCTTCCCAGTGTAGACCCAGCCATCTGCATATAGTTCACAGAACTCTTCTGTTTATTTATGAGTCGCAGAATGTGTAAAGCCAACTTCTAGCTGTAAAAGGACATACAGTTGCTCTCATATAATTTCTTTGGCCCTTTTTTCCCCCTGCAAAATCAAGAGTTTGCTTTCTCATATCCAGGGAAACCCTACCATGCATAAGGACCCAGTTTGGGAGAATTCAGATTCCTTTGCTTAAACATTCGAAATGACAACTAAAAATATATAATTAAATCATAAGAGTAAAGGATTTAAATAAATGCAACTGATCTTGATAAATATACATTGAAGCCCTTCACCTGCCAAGAATACTTTAGAATAATTCTAATGTACTCTGGAAAAGAAACAGAATTAAATCGAAGACAGAAACATTAATTTTCTAGTATAATTTGGTTCTTTTCAAGATAATAATCTTAGATTATGACAGGCACAAAGGAAGATAATGAAAGAAGCCATATATTTTATCTTTGGATTTTACAACTTGCTTCCTAGTAAGATATTTTTTTACAGTGGTTTTTATAGCAAAAAATTATTTCTCGAATTTCATCTTGATATGATGAGTTCAAAGAGCTAAGTTGTTTAGATATTAAAAAATTAAATGTCTCTGCCATTCTTGTTCTGCAGCCCTGTGCACTATCTCTAGTTAAAAAGAACATTATATTTTGCAGGCCAGCAACTTCCTTGATATGTTTTAGTTTAATCTATCCAAAATATTACCCTCCAGACATTCTAAGAAAGTTGTTTTTCTGATGCAATGTGATTTTATGATCTCTTTGAAACTTTTTCAGCCTTAAGCATGAAGCACAAATAGATGGAAAGAGGTGTTAGCTTGAGTGTTTGACCTCTAAATTTGGATTTGGAGTTACCCCCTGAATCTGTGAAAATGTAAAACACTATATATACTTAGGGACATAAGGACATAAACAAGTGCCATGCTGGGCCAGCTCAGGAAAACCTGGTGCTGAATTCTCTTTATCACCTTATAAGTTCAATACAACATGACTATTGTCTGGAAATACATCATGTACACACACACACACAGCGAAT
This sequence comes from Geosciurus inauris, assembly GCA_004024805.1. Classification (NCBI taxonomy): domain Eukaryota; kingdom Metazoa; phylum Chordata; class Mammalia; order Rodentia; family Sciuridae; genus Geosciurus; species Geosciurus inauris. The sequence goes on along the minus strand of PVHX01000173.1, from coordinate 380,169 downwards.
ATCCCCATCCAGAAATCACCCTGACTTTTCTATTACTAGACAAAATATCTTCCAGTCTATACATTTAGGAGGCTCACTTCTAGGGCAGATGTGAGCAGGTTGGTATTGTCTTTCCTTTAGGAATATAGTGTCTGAGAACAGTTACATAGAGAGTTGGAGGGAGAAAGACAAAAGCCATTGGTCTCAAAAGTTCGGTTAAAGTTGAGGGAAGAATCTAGGTGGAAAACACTTGATAATAATGATGGTTAAGCTTCATTCTTATGCTTCTGCTTTTAACAACAATCCAGGCTATCTACAACAAATTACAAAGAGGCATACACTTATTAGAAATAATCCTTTTATTACATGTAATTTTTTATATGCATGCTATATAGTTGGTTTGGCACCTAGAAACAGCTTGCCTCCAGAAGCATACAAATGTATTGAACACAGAGAAACACCTAATTAGAACACAGTAAGATAAATTCCAAGCTACCCAATTGTCATGTACTCTGGGGATCATATCTCTTTTTAATCATTTCATTTAAATCATGCTTTTTTCTTTTGAAATACTTTTTTGTACATTTCAAATTTGCAGTTTATATGTAAAATTTTATTAGTATCTGGCTTCAATTCCAGATTGTAAATTCTTATAATGGAAAGGACCATGAATATTTATATTTTTATTGTAATCCAAGAACATGTATGCATCTCAATAAATAGTGTCTTTAATGAATGAATGAGTGAAATAAATGAATTCTTTAATTTAATGAATGATGGATGAATGAACAGTGGACAGTTACATACAATGCAAAATGGTGGCTTGTATGGAAGATGAAATTGGAAGTTGAATGGGCAAGGAAGGCAGGTTGAGAAGGGTCCATACCACCACATGTATTTAGTTTGTACTGTAAAGAGGCAATGAAAAAATTCTTAGAAGGATGTGACATAATAAAGTCATGATTTAGCAGACCACTATAAAGATTATATAGAGGAGGGATGCAGCAGGGAGCACACTAGGCAGGAAACCTGTTGTGAATTTTCCTAGTAAATTTTTAACAGTTTATTTTCATGGTACATACTACTGTCTGATATTTGCATATTTCTACATTTATTGTTTTATTAATTAACCCCTGTTTATCCTTCTTTTATGGTTTGGATATGAGGTGTCTCTCAAAAGCCCCTGCATTAATTCTAGAATGTTTGGAGGTGAAATAATTGGACTGTGAGAACTGTAAACTAATCAGTGCATGACAACTGGGTAGAGATGATAGCAGGTGGGTGTGCCTGGAAGAGGGGGGTCACTGAGGGTGTATCCTGTAAGGGTGCATCTTCCCCAAAGTCTCTTCCTCCTCTCTTCTGCTTCTTTGTTTCTTGACTCCACCATGAGCTGGGCAGTTCTCCCCTGCTGGACTGTTTCCCCACAATGTTCTGCCTCACTTTGGGCCCTCAGCAATTGAATCAGCCATCTTTGGACTGTGACCTCTGAAACCATGAGCCCCAAATAAATTTTTCTTCCTCTAAGTTGTTTTTGTTGAGTATTTTGTTCACAGTGACAAAAGCTCACAAAAACACCCTCTATGAGAAAAGAAATGATGTTTCTCTTATGTGACACTCTAGCCCCATCAATTACAACCACTGGCCTCAATTAATATTTATTGAAGACATTAACGAATATATATTTATTTATTTATTTTGATCATAGCTGGGGAGCAGTTTATAAATATTCACTGAGCTATATGTTATATCATTTCTATCAATCTCTCTTTTTCTTTGAGGGTGAGAGACAGGGAGACTTCTAGCTCTTTAATCTAGATTCTATCATTTTGGTATAGAGCTTTAAATGAAATAGACATAATTCCTCTACTTGAAGAGGTAGGAATTATTTGCAAAAGCTGCCATATTTTCTGACTTCTGTCTTCACCTTGTGAGTTTGTGTGCTATTAGACATGAGGCAAACAGACAGAACCCATACTAGCTAATCTTAACACAGAATCAAAAGAACAAATTTGTTCCCATAGCTCCCTAGATTTTGTTCTTTAAAGATTTGTGGTACGTTGGGGCTGTGATTGCAATTTACCTTTACATCAAGATTTTAATGGTCCCTTCTTTCCACTACAAGAATCTCTTTAAATAAGTTTCCTTTCTCTTTAAGACAGAAAGTACTTCCCTGTGCATAGGTACTAAAATTCTTTCGAAACCTCAGGAAGACATCTAAAAGCTATGATTTACCTGCACATCTCATGGTAAAAGAAGTCGCAGTATCTGAGAACACATAAATGATCAACCAAATTCTATTTCCTATTACAAATGACTTGCCCTGTATGGTTCTGTGGTATTCAATGTTCAGAAATTTTCTTAGCTGGGAAGTTGAGAACATCAGTTTATTTTCATATGTGGCTTGTCTTGAGATAATTGCTACCTGTGACAGTTCCCACCCACTATTCTTGCATGTGACAGGTGGGCATGTCTATTATCTCTTACTAAATACATCCCTAGGAATTAAGCATGAATACTCCCATCTGAAAGCTAGGAATGTGAGGAGAGTTTTCCTGTGGCAAGTAGTGTTACTAAACAAACAAACAAACAAAAGCTCAGCTTATCCCTTAGCAAGATGTCACTATGAGAAGGAACAAAAAGTAAGATCAGCATTTCAATTATTTTTTATGTATAATGAAGTCTAATTATCAGAAAATAAACTTTTCAAATATCTTCTTTTTAATCAGTCACCTATGATCCTGAGTATTCAAGGTTAGTGTTGATTTTCATTGACTTTCAATGCCTACTTTCTACTTGGGTTTTCGTAACATTTTTCAGAGCAAAACTTTCATAGTCATTTCTACGGTGGGTTCTAGAAAGAAGTTAATAAAATATTGAGCTGTAATTTTTCTTCTCACAAATCAGGTACACATTTAAGCCATATTTTTTATGTATGTGTATATGCATTGCTATACATATATTCATCTTTGTTTCAAAGAGAATTTGGGCATACTGCAATTTGTGTATTAATACAATGAACTTATTCTGGGATGATGGTGTGGTATTGAAAGGAGTACAAATTTATGACATGTCATAACTAGTACATGTATATATAATTTTGTACTTCATGAGTAAAATCAGGTGGGACTAACCACATGGCCACCTCTCTTTGACATTTTGAGTGGGGTGGAAGTGAGAAGCATAACAGATGTCCTCAAAAATCTGGATATGATTTCGGCTACTAAAAGTTCATTTTAGAAAGCTAAGTGTTCTTACCTACCCCCACCCCTTCATCTACCACTGGCACCAATAGTACTAATCTTTAGGAGAGTTGCTATTACTCTATCAGTGAAATTCTTCTAAAGAACTTAAATACTTAAGTGATTTCCTTTGGAGCAGTAATGGTGAATTATGCGTTGTTCTAATTGTGCTATTAGTTTATCTAAGTTAAAATGCAATCTACTTAATTTGAGGGTTTTATTACACACTGGTCTCAAAAGGTGAAACACATTAAAAGCATATTGGCTCTTTCAACAGGAGACAGAACCTTCTCAGATGATGTATTTGACAGAAAAATTGTCTCTCGCGTTTCATTTCAATGTTAGTGAGATGTTTATTTTGACCTGGAAGTGTAACTTGGAAAATTTGTAGGAGACTTACTTAGCATTTGTTTATGTGTTGTAAGTTGTGGTTAGTAAAATCAATCCAACCTCATGATGCATCTACATAATATGTGACTTTGTTAGGGAATCATATCACTAGCTTGATATGTGCTTGAGACTTAAAAGCACGTGTAAAAGTACAACAGAATGGGGTTATTTGCTACTGATTCCTATTTGAATATTGTGAAACTAGAACTTGTTATGTGCTGGAGAAGTGCATTTTTTTAAATTTAATTTTCATTTGAAATTATTTTTTAAATAATTGTTTAATCAACATATGTTATTATAAATTCATTAAAATTTTACTAAGTAGTGACTGCAGCATTGTCAGAATATTTTTATAGTGGTTTCTCAACCTTGGAGCGCTCCATATTCTGACTGATAATGATTTTGTTGTGTGTGGCTGTCTTGTGCAGTATTGGGTATTTAACAGCATTCTTGGTGTCTACTAGACACCAGTAGTGCATCCCAAATCTCAGCAATCCAGAATATCTCCAGACATTGTCAAATGTCACCTGAGAAAAAATTGCTGCTGTTGAGAACTCTTGCTTCTAAGATAAGTATACATAACTGTATTTTAATGTCATTCAAATTGTACATTGTGAACATGTGCATACATGTGGTTAATCTCTCAGTACTAGGAATTGAAATCCAGCTTTTAAAAGGCAGGGTGCAGAAGTGAAAAGAAAATGTTTCAGCTTTATTCATAGTTGATAATGCTGCTCTCAGATTTTGGACTTTTACCTCTTTTTTCCATGGAAATGATTAATAAAAGACAGAGGCAGATTTGGACCCTCATGCTCAGAGAAAGTACCTATGTGAATCCACTACCACAGTCTTAGCTTTCTATAGTAGGGGCTGGCTCAAGCAAGTTGTGTTGCAGGCCTTCCCTTGTGTTTTACACCAGAAGGCTTTAGAATAAACATTTGGCTGAAACATCTTTATAAGGCTCATCCAGCTGTCCTGCAAAGGATCTGTTGCCCACACCCGCGTGCATTAATGCCCGACTTGCCAAAACGCTTGTTTGCCTTTATGTCAACAATGCAACATGATTGGTTTGCTGTTGAATTATCCTTTCTTTAGCCAATCAAGTGAACTTGGAGTTTTTCCATACATAGGATAGATGGTTTAATAAACCTTTTTTAAAAAATAATGATGGAAATTATTTCTTGCCATTTGCTGAAAAACATAATTCTAAGTTAATCCTACAGTAGCTTTTAATAATGTAAAAGTTTATAAATAAATTACATTATGATTTTTATTTCATTTTGGAGAATGACATTCTATATTTTATCAATAGCTTTTCAATTTTTATCCTATCTCCTTGTTCTTTCCTCTCCCCAACCTTCCTTTATTACTTTGTTCATATTTGCTATTACTATTGCATCTCTAAACCTAATAATACATCAATGTGAACCTGGAATTTAGAGTTGATGCAATAAAGATAGAAGATTACTTTAAAATGATTTTCTGGAGAAAAGTGCAAACCTGTTCCCATTTTGCAACTATTAATATATATTTAATGAATTGTTTGATGCTTGGCTGCTCTGTCTTTAATAAGCAATACTTCTCTCACTTCCATATAATATACACCCAATCAATTGTATATAAATTGATTATTTATGTACTTTATAAGCACAACCTTATACAATTGTGCAATCATTTTGTCTTCTATATATAAACTGCTTTCTGAAATAGTTTTAGTGAGTGTACATTGGCAATCATAAATCTTCACTAGAGTATAAAACTCTGCAAGCATCTTTCCTTTGACTAGGTAGCAACTAAAAGTACATTTTAAAATTGGAAGCATTCGTCTAAACAACTAGGTGATTTATTTTGAAAACAAAAATGGTAGAAGTAATATATCGTCAGGTGATTATCTGTATAATTATATTTTTAATAGATATTTAACACAGTACTGGCAAACTGTGATGTACTAAAAATGGTGATTTTGAGCATTTTTAGTGATTTCTGTAGCAAAGAGCATTCCCTCCTTTTGCTTTAAGTTTTACTTCTTCTTAGATGAGGACAGATGCAGTGAGAGCTGTGTGCCTAAATGAATACTTGTACTCTTGACTAAATTAATCTGGCATAAACACAACACAGCTAGCTTTTAGTACAATTGGAAATAAGTGCTGTAGTTCAGAGGTCTTTTCTTTTCATAGCTCTGCTAAATCATGCTCAGAGTTCAGTTTGTATTCCAACAGTAGCATTTAAGACAGCACAGTTAAGAATCTCTTAACATTTCCATTTACAACTTCCCTCTCCTTCTAACATTTTCTTTATTGATTTTAGGATGTTTCATGGTAACAGCTTATCAGTGCCTACAGCCAATGACCTAAATATGCAATTAAAATCCTACTATCCTCGTTAGGTGATAAACTGGCCCTGGCTGTGGGGCTGTGGAAATGCTATTTTCTTTCCTGAACACTTCTTCTTATTACTAATTATAAAATAAAAAAGCACACTACTGAAGTTGAACCTTTTAGAGAAATCATGCTAGGTTCTTTATAGATTTTTAAAATGAAGATATTTAAACATTCTTTGCCTTGCTAATAACTCTTATTCGCCTTTAACATTCCATTCCAACTAAAAGCATTCATTTATTTGTGATTTGTCAGTGGAGAAAAAAAAAATAGCATGGGGATGTCCCTTTTTTATAATGTAAGTAGCTGTACAGAAAATTAGCATCCAAGAGAGCATAGTATTGAATGAAACTTGCCCTTTTGGTACTTGCGTGTTTGCATATCAGAGAGGGATAGGACTCACCCTTACTCTCAAAGATCACATTTGGGGAAATCACAAGCTCATGTAATGAAATACCACATTAGTTCAGCTTCCTCCTTTTTAAAGTTGAGATGATTTCCTCAAAGTCACATGGCTAATGGCATGTTAACTGCAAGATCATAGCATAGGTTTCCTGACTGTCGATGCAGGTAGACTTGGACTTTTCAGAACCTTTGTCCCTTTCACGTCACTTTCTGTCTTCCTCCTTCTGTCTACCCACTGTGTCAGAAGACAGATCTTCAGCAATTTAAAGGATTGTTTTACCAGTGACAGAGACCATATGCACTTCTTCATGCCTCTAGAAATTTCTGTTTATGAATTTATTGCACAGGTATAACTTGTTATTCAAAATTAATTAGCTACATAATTTTGTTAGCTTATTTTACCTTTTTGGATATCAATTCTTTGTTCATAAAAGATAACTATGTTGCATGTTCAGGTGATTAGTAATTTAATTCACTAGATTTAAATCCTCAATCGTTTTCTTCTACTGACACTTCCTATTAGTTTCATCCTCCTCAAGCTCCAAATCCTTTGCATTCTCTGTTCTCTACTGATACTTCTTTAATTCTATTCAGAATATGGCAGAATATGTTTTAAATTCTCAGTGAGCACAGATGTATCTGTGTTAGTCTGGAGATCTACATCTATACTTTCTAGATTCAGGTCAAAATTATTTTCTTGAAAGCCACACTTGTGTACGGATCCTAGTTGCTTTTTATAACACATTTTACCTATAGCATAATTCATCTTTTTCTGTAAAAGAACCAGCCAGCTCTGCTTCCTGTGGCTCTACTTTCTCTTTTGGATGCTTTATCCTTTTCTGACTTGTCTCCACATAATTCCAACCTGCCCTTCACAGATATTAGCTATTATCTCTCCTCATATAATCCTGTTTGATTAAAAGTATAATGAAATTACAGTTTTTTGTGACTTCAACTGAAGGGATATTCTTGAAGTATACACATAAATTATTTGTGGTTGGGGAAAGGTTTCACTCTGTCTCACTGTCTGCATTCAGTCTTCATGGAAGAAAGGGGAATGGGCTTTTAAACTTCAACATGATTGCTCAGCATTGAGACTGCTCTGGTATTGATTTTTCTCTTCATTCTACCTCCAATTTTGCTAACTGCTGTTCTCCTCATTCCTCTGACCAAGCCATAGTCTATTTGTGCTAGAAATAGCTTTAGGGATAATTTGGTTTCAGCTCATATTATATATGAGAAAACTGAGATCCAAAGATCCTAAGTGACTTGCCCTGAATCCATTTAAAGTGGAGACCAGATATCAGATTTTTGTTTCATTTTTGTTGCTAGAATTTCTAACACTACACAGTTGCTTTCTATCTGCTTGTTTAAATTTATTGCTCCCTTTGGCATCCATGCTTGTCCCATGATTTTTGTCTTCCTAGGATTCTGAGAGACTAGAAACATATGTCCAATCCTGCACATGGCTTGGTGTTGACCAACAGACAGCTGACTGTTCACTACCTGCCTACTCCTAGTACCCAGACTTGGTCTCTCTGGTTGACTGTGTTACTTGGTAATTCTGTGTGGGTTCCACGATACCTCCTTGGTTTTTTTTCCCAATGTCCTCCAGTCACTTTGTTTCAGGTATCATGCTGCTTGTCCTTGACCGCCTGTATTCTGTCCAGTTGCTTGCCCAAGAGAAAGATTATTTATGTATGTACAATGTCTACTTTAAACAAATCACTTGTTATGATTGACAGAGGTGTGAAAGCAGGCCAAGGAATGCTTTCCTGGCAATTCTTGATGAAGTCCTCATAGGACAGTTTTTAGAGACATATAGTCTAGTTTTAGATGGAAGACATGTTCTTCACGACCTTGCAAATTTCCTTCAGTTCCTAAGAGGCTGTGTATATTCGTTTATATGTTGTAGTGTCACACGAAGGATAAAAAAAGCAAACCAAACACAAAACCAAACCAAACAAAAATGATGACATTAGAAAGATTCCTTCCAGAGGCACTGTTGTATTGTGGGTTAAGTTAAAGCTAGGAATCAGTCTCCTCTCCTTCTGAATCCAGTTTCTTAAATGACTAAATATGTGACCTTGGGAAAAATTCTATTAGGTGCCAGAGTCGGAATTCAAAGTACAGATGACCAAGCTCCAAAATCTGCTTTTCACACATCATGACATAAGGTGCTGTGTGGTTGAGAATGTTCATTTGATATCACAGAAAACAGTAGCATCCATGATTTTCTGACTTAAATGTCAAGGAGCTAAGATCAAGTGCACTTCAACTTACCCGAAGGTAAATTCTCAGGGACTAAGTGATTGGTCAAATCATTTAACATCTCTGAGTTTTAGTTGCTTCAGGTATAACATGGAGCTAAAGACAGGTGTATGGCCAAAATAAGATTGTGTTGATGAAATACCCTGTCAATAACTTTAATGGTGTTTTTATTCTTTCTCTTCTCCATTCTAAAATGCTAATCTGGTACAGTTTCCTTTAAGTAGTGGTATTGCTAATTTGTCTTGAAAGCATACGGTTGTAATGGTAAATTGGATGACTACTTATATCAGTATTTGCATATATTTAGCTAAACAGTTATTTGTGGTAGTTTCCCCTGGAAAACTAATACACATATACATGTGAAAATCAGCTCATGTATTGTGCAACATATAAGTAATGAAATTCAGTGTTTTTCCTCAAAGAAAAGCTTAGTTATAACCTATGAGAAGAGAGATTTATTGATGGAATGCAATGGATACAATATGTAGAAATTGCCATTTAATACTCTGCTATTTTATGTTGTTTACTTCAACAAAAGACCTAAAAATAGTGTTTTCTTAACTAAAAAGAATTGTGATGTAAGCATCTCTATTTCTGGCCAGGAAGCTGAGTACCTCTGCACCATTTTAATGTTTTATATATAAGACACTATGACAATTATACAGTAACATCCTAACACATTAGTTACCCGGCTATAGAATTCCCTCAGGTTCAATGAAGGACCTTTGTTTATGCGTAGATATATACAAACCCATGTACTATGGAATTGAGCAAGTTTGTTAAAGTAAGGAGAGCTAAAAGCAGGAGGGATTAGAGGATGGAAAAATAATTTTTCTAGATCTTAGATAGTAGTCCAGGCAATTAATGGCTTCAGATATATTTGAGGAGAATGTGCCCTTCAGCAATAGTACTTCATCTAATCAGCCAGAATCCTAAACTACCTCTTGAGACTACTTGAGTAGTCTCACGTTATTAATATGTTAACCAAAATGGTGGTAGAGCAGCAAACCTCTTGGTGATCAAATCAAGCAGCACTTGACGTTCTTTATTGAATCATAATGGTCCTTCTGAAAAATCCCCGAAGCAGGGAGGACTTTAAAACTTTGAAGATGAAATTCTTATTTAACAATATTGTGCACTCCAAATTTCAATACTTTTCTTACAGAATTTTAGTTACACTGTCCTAGAGTGAGGTGGAAGCTAAGGTTAAATAGTTGGTAGAAAGTGATGTAGAAAAGCCAGAACCAGAATTCAAATTCAGTTCTGTCAAACTCAAGAAAAATAAAACAAAATGAAAAAAATCTGCTCAAGAGTGTTGATTTAGCTTCACTGAACAGCACAGAATTCTTTGCCTGTGCCCTTAGTGTTGATCAGAGACAGCAAAAGGGCTTCATTCTCCCTGCTACTTCATAGAGATTGATTGGTAATGGCTTTCTGGAGTGCTACCTTGAGAAGGACTTTATGGTAGATTCATGTTATTGGTAAAGTGACATGATTGATTAGTCCTGCCTTGGAATGTGAGGCTGAAAGGGTTCTTTCTAGTATTTGGCATTTCTGGCTTAGAAAGTGAGAAAAGGAGAAAAAATTGTAAAGGGAAAAACTAGCCCTTTGGAGTCAGAGAGACATAAATTTGAATGCTGGTTCAATCTTCATAACTGTGACCTTGAGGTAAACTAACTTAAATTAGTGTTAATTTCTTTTCTGAAAAATGATTCCAATCTTCTAGTTTTTTTTCTTTTTTCTTTTTTCTTTTTTGGTACTGGGGATTGAACTTGGGGGCACTCAATCACTGAGTCACATCCCCAGCTCCATTTTGTGTTTTGTGTAGAGACAGGGTCTCACTGAGATCCTTAGCCCCTCGCCATTGCTGAGGCTGGCTTTGAACTCATGATTCTCCTGTCTCAGCTTCCCAAAGTGCTGGGATTATAGGTGTGCACCACCACACCTGGCCTCCTAATCCATTTTTGAGGATAAAGGTATAAAATATCTAAGAGAGAGCATGTGCAGTATTAGGTATTTAAGAAATACTATTTCTTTTCCATTTATCATTGACCATGTCTTCTCTGAACAGCCACAGAATCTTTTTAGCAATGGGCCTATGCCCCATGTGCAGCACTTTCCAACAGGAGTGTTCCAGTTACAAGTTAAGCCACATGCTAGATATAGGCAGTATTTCCTACAGGCAAACATATTTGCTCGGAGGATGACTTGTTCATGTTATATATATTATTTTTATTTTTTAATCAAATGTGAGGATATTCAGAAGAGGTGACATGTTTTCTGGAATATGAAAAGTAATTTGAAGCTATATTTTCTCTTGTATTTATTACTGTGTCACAGCAGGCCCAAAATATTCAGGAAAGAGATTCAGTGTAAATGGTGATATATTTTATTCTATTAGCATCACTTATTTTTGTGTGTGTGTGTTTATGCTTAAAGTTAAGTCACTTTAGATGTAAAAATGTAACTATCAGAGCAACTACATTTTTTTAAGCCATTGTATACTCCAAAGCTTATTTTCCTTCTGAGTACATATGCAAGAATGAGCTCCTAAGAGACTACATTAATCAAATTCATAAGCAAATGTAAATTTAAATCAACCATGCAGCCCCTCTGTACAGCAATTAACATTTCAAGGTAAAATGAAATGTGATGGTAGTAAATACCAGCTTTATGCAGAATTGGAAGCATTCCGTTTCATGGTATATTTGGGCAGAGAATGGAAATTTGAAAGGAAAACCATTATTAACGCACTGGCTTTAGCATTTTAAGGTACAATTCAAACTTCATTACAACTTCTATTAAAAATACTTTCATTTTGAAAGGTCTCAATTTCCTCAACTCTAAGCTCTATAAGTGTTTCTCAATGTTGACACTATTGATATTTTGGACTGTATAATTCTTTCTTTATGGATTGTCCTGAGTGTTGTGGGATGTTTAGTAGTATCCCTGACCTTTATGCACTACGTGCCAGTAGTAACTCATCCCTTCCCACCCCTTAGCAAGAACCAAAAATATCTTTAAACATGGGCCCTGATTTGGGAATAAAAATGAAGTTACTATTCACAAAACTCTGCTACTCCCTAACTGTATTTTTACTTATTCCCTCTGGACCAGATTTCAACTTAAATATGAGAGTTTTTCATAGTTTTATTCAACTCTAAAATAATTAGGTTTAGTATTTCTGTCTCTTTCTTAAAGGGAAAAACAGTATTCCAGAGACAGAAAGTCATTGAGGGAGGGACTTTGGGAGATAAACAGAAAGGGCTCTGAAGAAGTGGGTTGAAACTGCAGCAAAAAGCAAAAAATACTGGAGCCATGTTCATTCTTTATAAATGTCACCCAGAAGTCTGAATTTTTATAGTTGTTGGTGACCATAAAAATTTGTTTGAAGGAATTAGAGAAGTGGAAGAGGAGGGAGGGAAGGTTTTGGAGATCAAATGGGATAACAACAGTACATTTCTTAATAGCATGCAAGAAGTAAATTGTACCTTCTTTGTAATGTTTATATGTTTTTTTCAACAGTTATTTTTGGGTAAAATAAGTATTATTTTTTGTATCTTACTGATTAGGATTTCTGTGGTTCTGAGCGGAGTGACTCACCCGAAATCATGAGCCAGATATTACCTTGGCTCAAGCATCTAATGCTTAGGGAGTGGAGGACAAGCACTTGCCTTTGGAAGCCAGAAGGCTCATTGTTAATTTTCAATATCCACAATTCTGCTGCTGTTGTATTTCCAGGTCTGCTGACAAGGACAGGAAGCTGCAGGTTGGTGAAGTGCCGATGCACATGCAGCAATATTGCTGGATAATAGAAGCTCTGATTTAATCAGCTGGAGTTAGGGAAAATACAACATCAACTAAAGCTTCCTAAAGATGTTTGATATCTCATGCTCAGAACAGATCATCCAGGTGGATCAGCTTCTTCATTTCTGGTTCAGCTTTATTATGTTTCTAGACTCTTGTCCTTTCCTAGGACATCAATGGCACATTGACCCTTTAGTGAGACTATATAGCATGACTGACGTTCACACTTGGTATGACTGTGACCAACACCGTCTGGCCAATGGGCAGTGTTGCTCTTTGCAGCAACTCATCTGTCCTCCCTGATAAGAAATCACATTTACTGGAAGTTATCCTTAATCACCAGTCAAATGAGCCCCTCTTGAAATCTGGCTTCTCTGGAACCTGCTGTTATCACCTTACCGTATTGGCATCAAGCAGGGTCGTATATCAATGCAAATTAATGTCTCCAGATCTGTTAAATAGGATGATCTTTTGCTCTATAACATGCAGATTATGTTGGTAAATGCAGTAATACACTGGAGTTAGCAGGGGAATAGTCAAATCCTGTTCTTTTTTCTTATTACAAAGATAGGGGACAGGTAATTTATTATATACTTATTCACCCTCAATAGGTCAAAACCATGAAATTTGAGAATCCTTCATTTGAGGCTATCAAGTCATTGGGGAGATTAAATCTACATTGTGCTTTAATCTGCTGGATGGCTATAGCCATCAGTAAAATGTCAGATCTGTCGGCATAGTTAATGTAAGGGGCACTGTCTGGGTAATCATCAGAGGAATGCACTGACAAGTAATTTTATTGAAGTACCAAGTAAGAACTTAACCCTCTTGATTTTTTTCCTTTGAACCCATTTTCTTACCTTTGATGGAATGAAGACATTTTTAGAAAATATAGTGAATTCTATGTCAGTTTTAAAGAAAATGTTTCTCACCCTTACACCTAAATTCAGTTCATCTTAGAGGTTATGCCAAGAAGAATTAACAGATTACAAATAAAGTAATTTTACAAGATTAAAAGCACTATGTTTTCATATATTGTGCTAAGTCAGTATTTTTATAGTAATCCTTTATAATATGTGCATTTTGTTTCTGAATAGAGGCCAGTTCTTCCTCCATCGTGTATATACAGGAGTCTTATTAATCCTTGATATTGCTAAAACCAGGTTTCCATAATAGAATATGTTTTCTTCCTCTTGTATGCTGAGAGATTAATAAGGAAAAGAAATGAAAATCAAATTTAGAGCTTTTAAGTAATTCAAGATTATAAGACATTACAAAAGATTATAAGTAAGATATTAAAAATGGAATTTGTATTCTGCAGTTGTCATATGCCAATATGTGATCACAAAATTTTCTGTTTATAAGACACAAAAATCTCAATTATATACATATATGTATGCGTCTACTAATGCCTAAGGAACTGTAACATTGAAGTTAACTCTATGTCATTTTGCAAGTACTTAACATGCTGATAACATATGTTTTAAACTGGTATAAACCAGGACCATAATTTGTTTACATATAATTGCAAAGAGACATATATGTAGCCTACTGAAAATAAGACTTCAATGACTTTCAAAATTTACACTTTTTTATTAAAAAGAAAGCTAAGAAGATTTACTTTCTGAAAACCAAATCCTATAATGTTGGATTTTGAAGCTGTAAATTTTAACTCATAACTTCAAATAATTTTAGAAGCTTTTTTTTTCTTTAAATTTTCAAATGACTCCACTTTGTCAGGCATCTTAATTATCAAGGAACAGCAGTACTGGTGGTGACTCAACGTGGAGGTTGAAACAGAGAGGTAATGAAATATGTTCTGAAGTTAGAAAACAAGGTTAATGGTGATGTTTGAATGAAACCTTTTCAAACCCACTGTCAAAACACGACTTCTTTCCCCCACTTTTTGAGTCTCATGGCAACCTTGCTACTTGACTTGTCTTCAGGGGTGTGTTTTCTGAATGCCTTTCATTTAATAGGCATATTTTAGAAATCTAATTTTGCTGTCTGCTTCAGATCAGTGATACTGTGGAAACCTAACGATTTTAGACTGTCTAGGTTGCTGTTTTCATCAAGTCATTAGGAGTATTATTGAGAGCGACACAGGGAAGTTATCTTCCCCCACTCAGAGCATCTTATATTTTAAAGAACACAGCCCCTTATCCTTTATAAAGGATGTGGTTTCGCCAAGTTAACTTTTTTATGTGGGAGCTGTTTTCCATTATAATTTCAATTTATGTCTGTCTGCAGCACTTCCTGAAAATGTTACAAGACTTTTTTCTTTTGGTGTAACTAAAACATGACTGGGTTATCAATAGGTGGTCTAAGGATCTTAAGTCCTCAGCATGTCACAGTTGGAGCTCAGACTCCTTTATTTAAAGATGAAGGAACTGAGACTCCGTTTGTCCTGCCAAGGAGCATCAGTACCAGCAGATCTGTTAGGAACACCCTGACACTTCATTAGTAGTTTTACTCCTACACTGCATCCTGCCCTTTTGTACAGTTCTATCTTTGTTATAATTTTTTTGGGGGTCCTAAAACTCAGGTAATTTATATTCGTCGTTTTTGTTCTGGATCATTTCTCCTTTGTTTATGGTGAATCACAGAGCCGATCTCAACCGTATGTTTTGTGCCATGATTTATTTGGACAGAACATTTCACATAAACCAATGCAAGTCTTTGTAAAAGCAGCAGCATTACTTTTGTATGTACACATTTCAAAATATAGGTAAAGAAATGTTAAGAATTTTAAATATTAAAATTAAGAAGTAAGTCAATTTTTGGTTAAGAGAAAACTAAATATAAACAAATTATACCAACCACACAACCTGTGTTTATTTAATATTTCTACAATTTCACTTCCAGTCATATCTCTGTGCAATGCTTTATTTATTGATACAAATATTTTGCCTGCATTGATTCATACTAGAATATATCACCAGTAATATCCAAGATTTCCATTTTGTATTTATGTCAAAGCTAACAAAGAACTTTACCAAAGACCATTCTGATCTTTATGAAAAAAATCTCATTTATATTCTTTTATAACTAACTCTGCAAAAGTCTTTAAATCACCTTTCATGTCCTTTGTTCTTATTTGTATTGACAAAAATGTGTCCTTCTTTTCTTTTGGCCTTTATTAATTATAAAACCTCCTTATCTATTTGACTAATCACTGAGCTACTTTGCAAATATTTTTCTCAGTTTCTTAAAAACTTTTCAACTTATTATATCTTTTCCTGTTGTTTTGTTTTGCCTACTTAAGTTTTCTGGTATAGTGAGGATGATTATTATTATAAACCAAGCAAATAATTAAGTAAATTTATCACTGAAATTATATTCAGAGGTAGGCCTATAGATAAGCATGTTAATAAGAGATAATACCATAAATTGTTTTTTTAAATCTCTTTCTGCACAAGTAAGTAATTTTGGTAATATCTCTCTAGCAATGAGAGGGTCTCTCATTAGGCAAGAGTAGCGACAGCCTGAGTATGTGTAACCAGGCTAATTAGCTATTTACTGATTTCCTACTGTTGGGTTAGTATCTCTTGGGCATTTAGTTCTTCATCTTGTTATTGCACTGACTCCATGTGAAGCTTTATTTTTATTTTTAATTCTTAAATGTGTTTGGTGTCATAGTAGTTTCTGAGCTAAATATTTTAAATTCCTGCCTTGAGTTCTTCCAACCTTCTATATGCTATATTATCACTGATAGTGTGAGTAAAGATCAATTGGCTGCAGGGATGTTCTGTTGTCTGATGGACACAGATATGTTTGATCAATGGTGTTAATGCCCTCTTTCATGGTGAGCCCTGCGGTCTACAGCTCTAATGATGTCTCCAAATAATGTTTCTTTTCTTTAGCCTTTTTGGTCTTTACTATTGCTGCTCTTCTTGTTGTAGTGAACTTTTTCATTTTCTTTTTAGCATAGTGCTTTCTCAGTCTTAGGACTATTCGTTTATCTAAAAAACTGTTGTTATATTCCTAGCTCCTTTCCAGGTAACAAGGACATGTAGGGTCTGAGGGAGATAACCCACCCAGCATCTTAAAGATCTCATAAACTTCTGGTTGTAATCAGATCACACTGACATCAAATAAAGTCAATAAATCTGCCCTAATACTCGTACAAGGCCTGTGAGTGTGTGATATTTTCAAATAGTAGCTATTGATTTTTTTCTTCTCTATGGATAGCAAAATAAGTCTGATTTTTTAGAGGATGAAATTTTCTTACTTAGGAAAGGTAAGAAGTTAGGCTATTGGAAGGAAACTAAAGCCAACAAGCTTTTGTTTCTAACATATATAGGAGAGTGTAGACTGAGTAGAGCACATTGGATGTATGAAAAAGAGGTCATCCAATGAGCTGGTGCTTTGAACACTAGTTGAAAGGAAAAATCAGTAAATATAAAATAAATTTTTTATGAAAATATGATTAATTCTGGGAATCTTTTAGATTTTATTTGAGGAATAATACTAATATTAGTGAAAAAAAAGAATGAATGCTTGCATTTGTTAGAGCATCTACTGTGTGTTAGATCCTTTTAAAGAACAAACATGCATAAGGTATTGCATTCTCAGAGCTTAGAAAAGTGGCTCTTTGTTCCCATTATATAGATGAGGAAATCATAAGTGCAAAGAAATTAAATACTTTGCAGTATATTTTCTAAGTCATGAAGCACCAGGTTTCCTCTTGGATTCCAAATCCAGTCTTTCTGTCTCCATGAAGGTCTAGAAAGAAGAATGTCATCCAAGGGAATAAAAGCATTTAGTGAACTCACTGATTGTCAAAAAATTGTTATTGAACTGGAAAAAAAATTTTGTACTGCCTGAAGGAAATAGAGCAGAGAGGATATTGGTTAGGTGTAAAAAACTGATTGCTTAGTGCTCCATTTGTTTGTTTTAGTATCACTTGTATTTTCAAATTGAAAAGTTTTAGGTTAAGTTCTCCAGACGTGACTTGTCTATTCATTGTAGTTTTTCAGTTATGCATCATTCCTGAGGTGTTTGGAGATCTATGTGAATGACCGTGTGTTGTTCTGATGTTCTGCTTTTCTGTCCTGCTATGGTTTGGATGTGAGGTGTCCTCTAAAAGCTCATATGTGAGACAAGGCAAGAAGGTTCAGAGGAGAAATTATTGGATTACGAGAGCCTTAACCCAATTATCCATCCCCTGATAGGGATTAACTCAGTGGGAACTGAAGGCAGGTAGGCTGTGGCTGGAAGAGGTGGGTCAATGAGGGCATGCCTTTGGGATATATATTTGGTGAGCTGAGCTTAGCCTTTCTCTGGTTTCTGATCATCATGTGAGCTGCTTCCCTCTGCCAGACTCCTCTGCCTTACCTCAAGCCCCAAGTAATGGAACCGGCTTTCTCTGGAATGAGACCTATAAAGCTGTGAGCCCCCAGATAAACTTTTCCTTCTCTACAATTGTTCTTGTCAGGTCTTTAAGTCATAGCAGTAAGACACTGACTAAAACAGTCCAGTATCTTCTCTTCCTATGAGATCCTCCTTCTTAACTCAATGTGTCCCTGTGGCGGGGGTTGGGGGAACAGTATCATCTGCTTTTTTACAATGTTCAGATTTTTAAGTGGTAAAATATATTAAAATTTTTATGTGAAAATAAATGTAAATATACTAGGATTCTATTTTGATCTTACAAAATTTAACATTGCTTTTTCACAGTATAATATGTAGGCTTATTTCAGTTTTAATAATTATGTTCTAGGCTCATGGAGAAAAAAAGCCTCATAGTTGAATCTCTGGCACCAATATGCTGTCACCTGCTTTTGACTTGAATAGTCTTATGTTGTTTACATAGAACTCTTTTTTGTATAAAAATCATTTTAAAAATACTCTTTGATCTACATATTTCATAATTTATTGAAAAGGATTTGGATAGACCTTTGGAGTTTGTGAAAGATTTTATCTACCTGACAATTAAGAAAAGGTGATTGCAGAAGGGAGAGAGAGAGATTTGTTCATGGGTTGTCTTCTGAATTGGTTGTATTATATGACAGCTCTACCTTATATTGTCAAAGTGCTGGTTTTTTTTTTTTTCTTTTTTTTTTTTGTACTTGAGTATGATGCCTGTAATGATTGAAATCAGCATTACATGGTCCTGTGATATTGTTCTGGTGGACGTAATTACTTTTCTCTGATTTATCCCCAATCCCGTGGTTGATTCCCTATTGATACTTGAGCATGTAGGTGTAGCATGACTGGCCAGGGTGGTGGTTAGATTTTCTTAACAATGGATCTGAAAAATTGATGTATTTGGGAGGTCTTGTGGGGTGAGAGAGATCTATATGTTGTGTTGTAATAACTGCTTGGGCAAAATAGCTCTATGTACATATGTTATTTTGTCAATTTGTTTAGCAATTTTCTGTGTCATTCTGTACAGCAACAAAATGACAAAGAGAATAAATATTCCGTCTTACTTCCATTTCCTATTTTCTGCTATAAAGCCCACAGTGTATTGAGAAATTTAGAATAGATATCACCAGTACATTGAGACTTTGGGGATAGATAATTTTTGGCCATACTGAAACTTTAAAATTTTTTGCTTGGTCAATATAGTTAAAGTAGTGAAATTAATTACCACACATCAATTTCTTATGTAGTACCGTATAATTCAATGTTTTGTTGGGGATCTTTGATTTATTATTGTTCTTATTGAAGCAATAAATCCAATATTATCACCTTTGTGTATATATGTGTAGGTAAAAATAATGCTAAATGAATTATTTTTGACACATATTTTCAATGGTAGGAAATAATATTGTGGTCAACCAGAAGTTATGTTTGAGCTACTTAGAAGTTTTTTGATAGATTTTTATTTGACTTTTCAAAGTTAGTTTTCTAATTTGTTTTAGTCCTTATTAGTTTCAAATTATAAGCCATGTATAAATTCTAAGTATGGAAAAACACTATATTTAAAATCCCATTAAGTAATCTGATTGTGTCTACTAGTAAAGCTGAGAGGGTCTGTGGAAATAAGGCCCTTTGAGCCTTTGTTTTTTTGTTTGCTTGTTTGTTTTTGTTTTTTGGTACAAGAGATTGAACTCAGGGACACTTGACCACTGAGCCCCATCCCCAGCCCTATTTTGTGTTTTATGTAGAGACAGGGTCTCACTGAGTTGCTTAGAGCTTCCCTGATGCTGAGGCTGGCTTTGAACTCCCGATTCTCCTATCTCAGCCTCCCAAAGTCCTGGGATTACAGGCGTGTGCCACTGCACCTGGTGAACCTTTGTTTTATGACAGAAGAAACTAAGGTCAAGATCAAGGTTGCACTGGTGGGTAGCTGCCCAAGTCTTCTCAATACTGGCCCTTAATCTTCTAGTTTATCCATAATATATTTCCTTAAACTAGCCTGTAATTAATAATCTGGTTTCAGTGATGATTAGAGTATAATCCCAGTAAGAATTTCTAGTGCTGACAAGTCGAAAGTTGTTAAGGTACTCAGAAATTTTAGAGACAGGCTGACAATATTGAGCTCTTTGTAGTTTAACGTATTTACATCATAGGACTCAGAATTGTCAAAATCATGTTATTCTCCCCACAGTAAATTTCCTTGTTATTATCAATCTATTGTCCACATTATAAGACCATGCTTAGGACTTAGCAAATCACTAATCATGTGAGGAGAGGCTTGCATGCTAATGGTTTGGCTATTGTGAGTTACAGAAATTTGTCTCTAAAGTAATCCTTCTTTGAAGTGTATATATAGTGAGATGTTACTGAATTATATTTCAAACTGATAATATGTTTTATCCAGTGTTTTTATCAAGATAGTATCTTATGCCATTTGCAAATATCCTTCTAGGGTTTGCTGCCTCTGCTGAATCTTCAGCTGCTGCAGGTTTTAAATAAATACACAGAAAAACCTTGCTTTTTCTTCCTTTGCTCAGCAGTTTCTCTCAGCCCTATAACAAAAGAGTCAGGAGTGAGATCAGGTAAAGCATCATTTGATTTAGTCTTTATTATTTGAAATGAAAATATCTGTTCTCTTGACATTCTGATATCCACCAGTACTACATTATTAAAGGTTTAATACAGGACCATGTGTTTGATTTAGTGCAGTGTTGGATCACACAATTATAGAAACATAATTCCGATTACACAAATTTACTCTTTAATGTGAATTAATGAAATGAAAAATGATTTTCTAATTGTATGAAAGACACAAATACTGAAGTAAAATAAATTATTTCATATATATTAAAACCAGTTAAAAGAGACTTTTTGCCCCCTGTCAGATTTAACATTACCAACAAAGGTGTCCCTTTTGTAAATTTAAAGCTGTCTTCAAGTTCATCTGTGTTCAGGAATCAGAGTTCTACTAAAGGAAATTGGACTTTTGCCTGGCCATTATGAAATAACTTTCCCTTACTCTAAAAGTATTATGGAATTAAGAAGATATTGTATTGGTTTTCTGCCCAGAAAAAGCTGCTTTGTTCCCTAATTACTTAGTTAGCTATTCTCTATTTTGTAATCCCAAACTACCTTATGTGGCTGTGAAGCAGTGGTTCTCAACTGGTGGTGATTTTGTCTCCAGGGGAACACTTGGCAATGTCTGGTGCCATTTTGGGTTGTCACATGGAGGATGGTGTTATTGACACCTAGTGGGTGGTGAACATGGGTGCTGCTAAACATTCTACAATGTCCTAGCTAAGCCCCCATGAAAAGGAATTATCAAACCCCAAATATCAATAGCTAAGACTAGAAATTCTGCTATATATTTACTACTTTACCCATGTATCACCTCTATTGGCTTATAAGATTTTTTTTTACTGGGCAAGGCCTGGTCTTTGCTTCCTCAAGAGTCATACCACGAGCATTGTTTCTTGTGTACTGATTCGTGATGACTCTCGAATGGAAGTTTGACTATGATTGCTGAGTTTTTATAATATTTCTCCATGTACTCATTAGTGAGGTTCGAAAATCATTATTCAAACTTTTGTATTGAGGTTGGCATACAAAAAAATGACAGAGTTTTTAAAAAATCTGTGCATTTTATTTCAAAATGCTTGTTGGTTTTCTTTCCAACCCCCACCAGAGTGAATTTCATAATTATATATTCTGTACAGAAATATCAACATAAATGTGCTTTCCTGAAGCATACATCTGCTATCAGTGAGGCTGACTGTAACTCAGACATATGCTGGGTGGCAGCAGATAAGTTTGGAATTAGTTGTGATAGGTAATCCACAAAATAGCTAGACCGCATGCCAGTAATCAAGAATTCACTGTAATTGCTTTAATCTGTAATCAGCTCAACACATTTCACAAAAGACTGGCAGAGGAATTTTGCAACCAAAGAGGAAGTTGGTTAGTTATTCCAAGACCAGCTCTTTGTTCCCTTATTGATTTTCAATTGTATGACCTTTTCATTCATTCACTTATATATTTATTCATTCAGTAGAATGTGTTAATTACACTAGGAGCATATTAATTACACTAGAAACAATAAACAATAAAACATGTCCCCAGACCTATCAGTATATCATGCTCAGAGTGAAAGACAGATATGTAAATAAGCCCATAAGTGCAATATTAATTCTGTTTGTTCCTTGAACAAAGAAGTTGTATGTTCAATATTAATAAACAGTAATTATGAGAAAGTCTTTTAATTTATATATTAGAAAGAAGAGTTGTTGGAACACACACACACACAGATATATACCTACAAACACACATCTCTTGTTGCCAAGGTAGCCAGTGACACTCGTGAGATTGAATATTTTTTTCTATTGGTTCCCAAAACTATAGCCTATTTAGATTAAATTTTAAGTGGATGGTAACTGTTTATTGCACACTGAATGAAGTATATAAAAATTAAATGCTTTTGTATTTTCTTTATGTGTCTCAAATCGTGAATGAAAAAGTTTGCATTTTTGAAGTTCAACAGAGGAAACCCCCTAATGCTGTCCACATTCCTGGTTGCCAAAATGCTATGGCTTGTTCATCTCAAAGTGAACAAGTTCAAAAGGTTCTCACAGGCTGGATTCTACGTGGAGTCTTACAAAATACATCTGAGTATGGATAATGGGAAAATATGTAAAAGATGATCTTCGAATAAAGAATGAGGGAGTTAAACTTCAACAGCAGTATGTATAAAAAAATCCTTCAGTAGTTTCATGGAAGTTTAACGTAAGTTAGCTCTGAGTACTGCTTTCACAACAAAATGAGCGCTTGCTATTTTAGAAAGCTTGATTTTGAAGATAGCATATGAGAAACAGGAGCTGATAGATGGTCTCGCACTGGTCACACCCTTGAAGTTGCACTGTGCTTGTTTTTAGACATCCCAGGTAGGAAGTGATATGACATGCTCAAACACTAAGAATGATTTTCAAGAGGAAGTCAAGATGATAAAATGGCCATATAAAGAAAGGTTGAAAATTTAATAATGTTTGGCTTGAATATAAGACTTATGTTCATAAAGCTTTATTTTTAAGTATGTCATGTTCAAGAGCAATTAGGTTGTAGTCCTCAGGACAGTTATGGAAAGTTATAAGAAGGGAGGATTCTGATTCCAGTGGGGCTTATTCAAACATAAAATGGGATCTTACACAGAAACTGGACTATCATCCTGGAACTGTTCACTGAAACCCATGGAGTGAATTTGAGCATCTGAGCAAATGTACTTCAACTGTATTAAATATCATGTTACAATCCTACAGATTGCAAGGATCCATGACATATATGCTTTGAGATGCACATTGAAAGAAGACAATAGTTTCTAAACATCTTTAGTGATTTATGGTGATGTCATATTTTGAGGGAAATCACTTTGAAAAATTTCATAGGGAAGAACTGATATAAATGTACCTACCTTCTATCTTTTTACCACAATCAGAATTTTCTCCAGTGATGGACAATTGACTCTTGAGTGAGGCTGAAGTGGAAGTTGCCATCCATACTTGAAAAGTACATTTGTGAACTCTGTGTCTCACATGGTGTGGAGACATCCTCACATGCTGGGAGCATGGCTGGAGGGAATATTACTAAAGAAAGAGCGGTTATACCTATCCTTTTACTCATATTTGGGACCATACATTCATGGAGTGGAAAAATGAACAAAAGCATGTATATAGTTGCAACCTCCCTTTATATTTTTGCCCAAACTGGTACAGTTAAATTCCTGGAAGTTAAATATACATGATATGACTTAATTCTCATCTTTTTAAAGCTCTCCAATTGGCTGATGATCTTGAGTTGTTTCTGCTCATTATCATGTCTCCTAGATCTTTTCATTTTCCTTATTGCTTTGCTTAGTAAAATAAATGAAGCTGGTACTTTATCAAGAAATTTAACTTGATTTATGTATTCATGATAAAGGTATGTGTGAGAAGTTTAATTACACTTATTACTCAAAAGGTTTACTTAATACCTAACATATAACATAGATTTTTTTTTCATTAAGTTCTCCATGCCTGCTCTAGAAGGAATTATTATTACTAACATTATAAATTTAAGGAAATATATGCTTGGGCATTTTATGAAGTTATGACTGACACTGAGGAAAACAGATTAGTTTGACCCCAGCTCCATGTTCTTTCCATGATGGATTACTGGCTCCCTTATTTGACTTGGACATTTTTAATAGACACATTTTTTTCAGCTGATTTCAATAAAGTTAGAGTAAATTTACTCAAGTGTCCA
This sequence comes from Geosciurus inauris, assembly GCA_004024805.1. Taxonomy (NCBI): domain Eukaryota; kingdom Metazoa; phylum Chordata; class Mammalia; order Rodentia; family Sciuridae; genus Geosciurus; species Geosciurus inauris. Next base: position 356,042 of record PVHX01000173.1, on the reverse strand, counting down.
ACTTTTCAGTTTTTCAGATTGCATTACTGTGAAATGAAGTGAATGGATATTTTGCTTACACAGCTCTGCTCAGCAGTCATTTGCTTTCTGGTCATGACCATAAAAGGAAAATGCTTTCCACAAATAGTGTCTTGGGCAAAAAGTATTATTCCTTTTGATGTGTTTTTACTTCTTTCTCTGAAATCCTTACATGGTAAACTGGAGTAAGACAACCGTTTATAGAAGAATAGGGTTTGGAAAGCAAAGAGGAAATCTGAAAGAGTCAATAAAAAAGAATTTCTGCATGTGTCCTTCACTTGATAGGGCAGTAAACCTACTGTTCTCTTTGTTTTTATTATTTTATTTTATTTTTATTTTTGTTTTTACTTTCCCAGAACACAAAGCTAGAGTTCCGTAGGAGAAACATAAAAGAAATCTAACCATACCCTTAAGTCTGAGGTAAAACTAAGAATCATGGGATAGAAATGGGAATTTTCTTTCCTACACCTTTTCTAAATGGAATTACAGATTCTGTTTGCTCAGAGTGATGAGATCAAATTGATATGTCAGCCCAGGCTGTATGTACAGGTCCATGGATCAGAGCTCTCTGTGGCTTTCCAGAAACAAAAACCACAGATTGATAATTATTGCTCCTTTGAACTTTTAGTTCTGACTTGATTCCGTTTTCCCATGTGGAATTAGCCTCTGTATGTGTAGGTAGTGAATGGTGGGCCTGGAGGTGAGGGGTCAACTTGTTATTTCCCCCCTTGAGGAAATTGTTTAATTTTTAAAGTATATACTCCAAGCAAGAAAAAGTATACAAGCTCAACAGTATGCTTTATGACTGTCTGGAGCGTCTGTCATACATTACAGAAAGAAAAAACAAAAACAAAAACAAAAAAACCCCAAACTTGTTTAAAAAGAAGCAATGAAATAGCCTCTTTTAATAGGTCCAAGATGTACCCATTATCTTTTGCCTTCATACCCTTTATGATTTTCTCCAGGGCCCATCACCTGAGTTATAATCTCCTGGGTAGAAGGAAGGGTGAAAGTTTATGCTAAGCTTTGTGGATCCATGTGAGAACCTTGCACTGGATAGGATCCAACAGAAGGTTTGGCGATTTACTGGTGTTACCCCTTCCTTGTGATAAAAGGGAAAGCAGACTGCATGGGGTGTTGTGGAATATGCCTATTTATCCCTGTCACTAGAATAGATCACCTGAGGGGGAAATAACATTCATTTTTCGGTTTGATTGTAGGGCTATTCAAAAAGCTATTTGAATTTTATCAGAGGTGAAATTCTCATTTTGAGAAACTAACATATAGTTCCAGATGAGGATACAGTTTAAAAATTGCATGGTATTTTTAATATATGTTGAAATTTAGGTCTGTCAATCATGCCAGTGTTTCTATAAGAGGATGTCACAAAACCTTTCCCTGAAAGAGGCTCAAATTTGAAGCCACATTAGTTATTATTAATAGTTATTATCTGTCATTACATGTCTTGTAAAATCCATCATTTTCACTGGTTTTCTGTAGTCCTGTCAGAAATATATTCTGACAGAAATAAAAATTCATGCACTACTAACTGGGACTTCACTTAATGATACCAACTGTTATGAATATTCACTTTTCAAAAACTCCCATTTCTGGCTATATAATTCTTATATGCCAAGCATAGTGCTAAGTGTTTTACATACATCACCTCATTTAATCCCTATTATAATGCTATTTTAAAGGTGAAAAAATGATGATTTAGGTTAATTTTCATGTTAAGATCATACAAATTGGTACAGCAGAAACTCAAGTGGTATGTCAGTTTGCAAAACCCCAATTTTAAATATTGTGCTGTTGACTTAAGTTCCTTGCTGAGCTGCCTCTGAGTTTTCCTGAGCACTTAAGAGCTGGCTTTGTATATTTTCTGGTTTAGCTACTTTGATGAGGAATCCGCAGTGCCTTCCATTTTATGATGTTTATTCAAAGAATACTCTTTGTGTAAAGGCAATTCTGCATACTCGACCCCCCTCCCAATTCTTTTTGTGCCTTGCATGCATTTAAACAATACAACTCTGATGGGAAACACGATCTATGTTTATGTAAGTGTGACTGATGAAAGCCAGGATCTGATAAAAAGAATTCTTGATCCCTGGAATAAGCCTGGCATTTTAAAATCCAAGAAAACAAAAGCAATTTGTTTTTTTACTCAAGAGCACATCCAATGTGAAGTTGTCAAACCCTAAAGTGTTGCAGTACATCTGCATAGCCATATGTTGACAGATGTTTTTGTCTGTAGCACTAGCTTTCTGATGTACAGTGTGACTTATACTCAAAGATTTTCTTCTTTACTTTATATGAAGTTTTATCTGAAAAAATAGTTCCATGGTTTGAAAAATAATTAGTAAATTGAAGGATGATGAATTTAAAATATACTAAGTCAAAAGAAAACCAAGGATGTTACCAACGTTTTCAATTTTCTGAATTTTTCTTCCAGCAGTGATGAGCAGTGAGATAATCTTGGATCCCTTCTGTCAGCACAGAAATTTTATAAGGTAGAGCGGTAGTTCCAGGGTGGCAGCAGAACCACTGATCATAAAGCATCATGTCACTTCAAGAAGAGAAATCTGAAGTTGCATCAAGACTTCCCATAGAAGAGGTTTCCAATCAAGCAAAAGGGAAACATGATTAAAAATTGATGGATAAATTGTAGTGTAGCCTGGGTGGATTCAGAAAATAATTAGGGTGACTTACTTTTTATAAGAGAAAGAAAGAAAAAAGAAAGAAAGAAAGAAAGAAAGAAAGAAAGAAAGAAAGAAAGAAAGAAAGAAAGAAAGAAGGAAGGAAGGAAGGAAGGAAGGAAGGAAGGAAGAAAGGAAGGAAGGAAGGAAGGAAGGAAGGAAGGAAGGAAGAAGAGAGAGATATGGAGGGAGGGAGGGAGAGAGGAAGAAAGGAAGGAAAGAAGGGAAAGAAAAGAGAAAGGGAGGAAGGGAGGGAGGAAGGAAGGAAGGAAGGAAAGAATGGCAAAGGAAAGGAAAAACATAGAAATCAGAAGTTTTCACATTTGGCATCTCATGTTCTTTTATTCAGGACAGGTAATACTCTACCAATCATAGACAACTACTATGGAGTTGCATTTCTAAAGCCTATCTTTGACAAAGCTGGTTCTCTAGATGCATTATTCCATCTAGGAAGTACGAAAATAGCATCAGTTGATTTCCCTGTTGCACCCATAGAAAGATCACATTTTGGCCTCATTTGGAAACTATTGTTTACAGAACGGAGAGCTGTCAGGGTGACTCATTTATCCTCACCTCTTGTTTAAAGATTTGCTTCAAGCACAGTCTTGGTTTTGCATCAGATTAACCTTTAAGATTCTTTTATTCTCATTTGTTCACAAGTGCATCTTCTCACTAGATTTCTTACTTTATGGAAGCTGTAAGTATCTTTCATGTCCCAAATTCTTAGGGTTTACTCATTTCTTTGGTTCACTACTTAGCAGTTGCTTGGAGGCTTTCTTGTCCTGTGTATTATTTAGTGATTCCATGGATTTTTGCTAATGGCGAATATTGCTTGTGTTTGAGTTAATGGGCATATGAACTTTGTATTGGTGATGTCCTTCCCCATTTGTTTTAAAGTATAGAGGAATCATAATATAATACCTTCAGAAAATTCAAATCCTAGACATGGGTAAGAGACCTGGTTTTGTGTTTAATAGCTCAATGTAAATGATGTAATGATAGATGATAGAACACAGAATTATTTCAGGAGCTTAACCCAATAGTATACTTTTCTCTCATGTAGAAACCAGTTGGAATAGGAGATAGGGTTGAGAATTTTATTCATGCAGTTCTGTAGAATCCAAGCTCCTTTCGTTTTGTGGCTCTACTGAATCCAAGTCTTCCAGGTCATCTGCTAGATTCTCTCTATCCATCCTGAAGAATCCACACTGCTTTCTTAATCTTGTTGGCCATCTTGCTTACTTTGCATTCTATTGATACATATTAATCACATGACACTAACTAAAGCCGGTGGGACAAGGAAATGCAGACAGCATAACCACTTTCCAACGATAAGTCTACTAAACAAAAACTAGAGACAAATTTTGTTTTAGTTTTTGTTTTTGTTTTTTGTATCAGGCATTGAGTTCCGAGGTACTCAACCACTGGGCCACATTTCCAGCCCTATTTTGTGTTTTATTTAAAGACAGGGTCTCACTGAGTTTCTTAGTGCCTCGTTGTTGCTGAGGCTGGCTTTTAACTCGCAATTCTCCAGTCTCAGCCTCCCAAAGTGCAGAGACAGTTTTTGATGGTTACTTGGCCATACATGCTATACTGTTCAAAACATGTCGTGCCTCAGCATATCTGAAAATGGCATTGAATTAGCTTTCTAGGCTGCCATAAAAAAACAAATGAGTAGGCCAAAGCAATAGAAACTTATTATCTTACAGTTTTGGAGACAGGAAGCCTAAAATTAAAGGGTAAGCGGGGCCACAATCTCTCTGACACTTAGTGGAGTCCTTTTCTGCCTCTTTGTGGCTTGCACTGGTGTCTTTTGATTCTTGGTATTCCTTGACTTGGAGCTGTGTCACTCCAAACACTCTCTGCATTGCCATGTAGCATTGTGCTATAGTTTTGCCTGTCTTTCTTTTCTCCTCCCTCCCTCCCTCCCTCCCTCTCTCTCTCTCTCTCTCTCTCTCTCTTTCTTTCTTGTGCTGGGGATTAAACTCAGGGCATTACACATACCTTCTCCCACTCAGCTGCATCTTATTCCTGAACTTGTCATTTCACATGGGATTTTCATCCTCTTATAAGGACATAGTTATATTGGATGTGGGTCCACACTAGAAATCTCATCTTAACTAGATTATATCGGTACTGAATATTTTCAGTAAGGTTACATTAATAGGCACCAAAAGTTAAGATTTCAATACATTTGTTTGGGGGATATAATTAATCCATAAGAGGCAAATTTGGTTTCTTCACTTTATTTTATATTTCTTCAAAAATTATTGCTTATTAATATATTAAAATATGGCAACTATAATTATATCAGGATTCCTTCAAAATTTGCCAAGATATTAAGTGGGGTTCAGCAAACTTTTTGATAAAGATCCAAACAGTAATTTTCGCTGTATGGCCCACGTATTTACTGTCACAATCTCAATCTCTCATTTCTGCCATATACCATAACAAGAGTAATAGCCATAAATAATAGTAAATAAGTGAGCATGTCTCTGTTCTAATAAAAGTTTATTTCACTGAATTTCATTTATTTTATTGAATTTAGTCCATGGGCTATGTGGTATTTGGACACCTGTGCATTGAACTCAAACACACGTAAATTTATATTCTAGCCATCATTGAGTGGCCGTGATCTTCAGTGACTTAACCTCTGTAAGTGCCAATCCCTCATCAACAAAATGAGAATATTTCACATAAATCGTACAAACAGTGCTTAGCTCATTGTAGGCATTCCTATGTCGTGTTTATGTGGCCCTTCCTTTGTAAAGGCAGTATAGCAAATTGGATGAGAGCAGTTTCTCTTTCTGGTGTTTGATCTTGGGCAAGTTCCTTAATATCATTATGCCTCATTTTTCTAATCATTGAAATAGAGATAATAAGAGCTTACCTTTTAGCTTGCTTGTGAAGTTCCACTGAGTTAATACATGTCAAGCAATTAGACCCTTGCTTGGCATTTAATAAACACCCAGTAAATATTACCTATTCACATTGGCCAGTATTGTTATAATTGGTTTCCCTTGTTACTCAGCAATAAGATGTAGTATTGAATTTTATTTTTGCTGAATTTATGTCAGACAATGAGCTAAGATGATATTCAGGCCTAAACATTCTGTTTCTTGTTATCAGTTAGATTAGAAAGAAAGAATATTTTGTCTCTTATTCTCTAAGTTATTTCTGCTCAGTTAGGAAGGAGATGGGCATCAAATTCTGAAGGCAACACTTCTGTATTCCAGTTGCACTACAGCTAAATTTTTCACTCATGTTACAATTAGAAATTAAAGGAAAATGGAATTTTGCCACAGTGCCCACATTGATACAAAATATTTATCTATTGCATCTGGATTTTAGTCTTTTTTATTAAACCAATATAGGAAATTGAGTAATATTTTGTTCATGTATAATTGAGAATTTTTCAAGGATATATGGCAGAGAAAACCTTCTTAGATACTGCATTCTCCTAGTTTGCATTAACAAGGAGTGTTAGAAACTGCTTTGGCTATATTAGAAACAAGTAAGAATGAAAATTGATAATAACCTAGAACTAGAATTATACTAGTAAATCAGAAAATTACTAATTAAAACAGTTCAATGTTAGTAACTTAAAAATGTAACTGTAATTTGTAAATATGAATTTCTAAATAATGAGAACTGCTTTGGAAGAACTAATTATAATGATCATCTAGCTGGATTCTCACTTTTCTTAAGAGGGAAAATAAATCATATTCTTGACTCTTCTATTGGGTTTGCTGTATGTTCACAAGGTCATGAAAATCAGGATAAAATTGTGTACTTTTATTTCTATGTTTTCTATGGTGTATGATATGTCCCACATTTGCAACAAAAATGCCACTGGACACTGATTTGAATTAAGTCAAACCCATCCAAATGTGGTTTTGTTCCTTATATATCTTTGAAGACTTAATTTTCTTAATGTTAAATAATAAAAGGCCAAATAACTTTAACAGTATTTGAAAGCTTCCTACACTGTAATGGCTCAGAAATATCCCATACATTTCAGTTGGGCCATACTAATTTTCTAATGGCAAAATTGGAGAAAAATCATTATTATATCATTTATTGAGTGTATTTTAAAATAAATTCTTCCCATTTCTACCCCAGCAGAGAGCATGATTCAGCTACCTTGGCCTCTAATTCTTGTAGAATTTGCTCTTCAGCTAGTTGTTGAAGTTTTTTTATTTATTGTTATTGTAAGTATAATTACTGTGCCTCTTGAATATAGAGTATTGCTTATGCTAGCTCTCAGACATGCTATCTCTTGGCATGTGATTCCCCATCTCCACCCATGGTTTTTTCCCCTATCCCCATTCACAAGGTTTTGTTCAGGGCTTATTGAATTCTCCCTTTTCTCTAATTCATATTATTCCAGTGTTAGATTGAATCTTAGTAATTTTATTAACTTGCTACAGCTTCTATAACAAAGTACCACAGATTTAACAACAAAATATGTTGTCTCAGTTCTGGGAGTAAGAAGAATGCCAAAATGAAGGCATTCTTAGGGTCACTTCCTTCTCTCTCATGACTGCGAGGAAAGAGCTATTCCAGGCCTCTTGGTGTGTATAACCATCATCAGGTTCACATGATATTCTCCTTGTATTCATATATCTGTGTCCACATTGTCCTCTTTTTAAGACACCAGTTATATTGGATTAGAGCCCACCCTAATGAGCTCACTTGAACTCAATTATATCTGCAAAGGCTGTATGTCCACATAAGGTCATACTCTGCGGTACTAGTCATTAGGGCTTCAAGGGATTCAACACAAGGCTTGAAAGACTTGCTTTAATTCCTGACAGATATTATGTAGAAATCCACCTCCTAAATGCTAGCAATGAGAGAATAAAGAGGCTAAGCATTTTTGTTTGTGTAAGAATCAGAACAAGAATCGCTCTCTCTTTTCTCTCTTTTTGGTATTGAATATCAAATCCAGGGCATCATACATGCTAGGCAAGTGCACTAACCCTGAGCTGCATCCTCAGTTGTTTTAATCTTTTTATTTTGAGACAGGGTCTTGCTACATTGCCCAGGTTGGACAAATTATTTTACATATTTTTTTCCTCGGTATTCTGTCTCTTTCTCTACTTTAAGGTATTTTTCTCTTCTTCCCAGATAGACTGAAAGTAGTTCAATGCTGGACTCACCAGGGTACGTTTAAACTCACATGGACGTGGTTTAGGGTCATCTGATACCACATTTACTTTGTTACTTCTTAGTTTAAGGTTTCCAGTCACAGAAGTGAGGATTATTAATCTAATTTTCTACGTATCTTCAACACTTACTTACAATTTATTCACTAAGCAAAGATTTATTAGGAGGTCCTGTCGTCCTGGTTTTGGTTAGACATTAGGCTGTTAATTTTAACAGGACCTGTGAATGTTCTCTTCTGTCATGTGAGATAGGGTGAAAATTAGTTTCACTGGTTCTCAGTCATGAACTGTTTAACAGTTATATAAGTAGCTTCTGATGCTGGGTTGGTCTCCAAAGAGCATTTGTTACCTCTAACCAAGTATGTCTGTAACATTTTTAAGTAATGACAGTGTTCCTGTGATATCTGTGAAGAATTAGTCAGTCTTAGGAAATCTAAATCAGCACATTTCCTCTACCTTATTCCTGGCCACTCACACATTTATCAGCCAAAAGAAGGTAGCAGATTGCAGATGCATTAACATCAGTCTTTAGTGTTAATATTCTTATCTTTTATTATCTGGTGAATAGGAAAACACATCAGAATGGAAATTATTTATAGGCAATGTTAAAGTAAACATATGCCAACTATGAGATACATTATATGTGTATTTATTTTGGGCTTAATATTCATAAGATGTGAGAAGTTAAAGCAACTTTTCTTATTACCTTTTTATATTTAAGATCCAAAATGCTTTAAAGATGGTACAGATGATAATAATGCAGATACATCCATTACATTAACACATTCAGAAGGGTACATTGTTATAATACTGTAGATTTTTATTATGATATTGCATACAGAATTTGAAGTATACTTATTAAGAGCTTTAGTTTCAAAATACTTTAGACATCAGGGAACAGGTATTTACTAAGCACATGAGGTTGGAATGTGAGTCACTTACCTGATATATAATTAGTAATATATCCAGCACCACTCCTGATAAGTATTCTTGATTTATAATTTTTTCCCTCCAGGCAAATATTTCTTAGTAGTGATTGAAGGCATTATGAAAGTATTTAAGAAGAGCTTTTTTAGAATAATAGTGAATAGTAGAAGAAAACAACAACAACAAAAGGCTGCTTAGGATGTAAAAACAAAGTTAGGCTAGAACATGTACTTTTGGGAGAATGATAGAAACCAAGGGAGGGGGGTGGCTTGACAGGCCAGGACTCAGTAAATGTTAGGCCAACCTGTGAAGGATGAATGCCTATTAGGGAGCAGAAGAACTCTCTATCTGGTGTTAAAATTGGAAAATAATTAGGGAGGAAATGTGAAAAGTGTCAGGAAGTGGTAAGAGCCTTATAAGAAGGAAATTACTCTGGCACCTCGTTGTGTATTGATTAGTGAGAGATGGGCCTTACAGAAAGGAAGTTGTAGCTATCAAAGAAAGACATGCCTAAGGCAACAGTACCTGTGCGTAATAAAAATAAAATAAAATAAAAGATGGACTGAATTGAAAGACAGCAGACAGTAATCTCATGCTGTGGGCAGATCAGCTTTCTCTATGCCTTCCTGGTGCTGGCTCTCTCCCATGCTGACAGCAGACATGTAATTTACATCTCTGACATCAGTGCTCAGGCACATTGCTTTACACTCTACCCTTTTGTTCCATAATCTACTTTCCCTATGATTTCACTTTTATTTTCATGCTGACTGATACATGATTTTCAATGGAAATCTCAATACATATTGCTTTAGGCAAAATTTTCTGTTCTTAGACAATTTACCTTGGAATCAATAGAAGGAGATGGAAAGGTGTCAATTGCTAATTTTTGATGGTTTCGATTGTTAGATAAGTATAAGTTTTGGAGGTAATAACTTTTGTCCTTAATGGGAACTCTAACTTAGTGTCGTGTTTTAGTTTATTTTTATTTTACATACAGGAAACAATGACTAAATATTAAAAAATAGAGCAGAAGCAGCTTATTAATATGCTTATATTAGAAGAAAAGAGTGTGAGGAAGAACAGGGTATGATATATAAATGCAATAGTTAGAATATAAGTACATAAGACATATATCAAATATTATAAGACATATATCAAATACTAAAAGACATAAATCAAATACTAAATACATATATCAAACACATATATCTATGTATTTGATATCTATATCATATACATGATATACTAAATACATATATCAAATACATATATAAGACATATATCAAATACTAAAAGATAATTAGGAAATGGAACAAATCAGTCACTGAACTTAGAGACTGTTGTGTGTCTGCAAATTTGCAGTAAATATGTAAAAAATCTTCCAATTTCATATTTTTCCTTCTCTCCCTCTCTTGTACCCATCAACCTGGTACAATGGCTGGCCTCAATGATGCAGATGTGGATTCCTTCTCTCTTGATGCTTCCTCACGGATAATGAGTTGCCATCATTCTCATGGTTTTCTCAGATGTCTGCACTTCAGGTAGCTGTAGAAGAATAAAGGACAGGGAAATCCACTTCTGGAGCATTAGAAGCAGGATCTGATTTTTATACTTCACTTCTGTACACATATTTTTGCCCACAAAGTAGATGAATGATCTTATCTACCTGGAAGCAAGATTAGGAAATGCCATCTTTCCCAGTACAAGTACCACCTGAGCTTCCAGGTGGTACTTGTACTGGGAAAGAGAATGCTAAAATAAAAATGGAGGGACAGCCAGTGGCCCTTTCCAAAACTGAGCTTCTGGATGGTATGGTACAAGATGAAAGGAGCCTGGATTTCCAAATGACCAAATGAAGCAGAGATATGCTGCCATTTTCAAACTTGGACATAAAATAAAAAGATTGCTACATTTTAGCTGCTGTGGTTTTGTTGTTGTCTGGTCTTCATTACAGCAGTCCAGCCACCAATGTCCTAACAAGAAGAGGACAAGTATCAAAAACATATTCTTTAACTGCATATAGCAAAGACATATATCAAATACTAAAAGATAATTAGGAAATGGAACAAATCAAAGTCACTAAACTTAGAGACTGTTGTGTGTCTGCAAATTTGCAGTAAATATGTAAAAAATATTCCAATTTTTTATTTTTCCTTCTCTCCCTCTCCTTTTTTCATTTCCTCCTTCATTTACCCCCTCATTTCTTGGTTTATTCCTTTCCTTCTTCAATAAATGAGTAGAAACAGTGATTTAACTAATATCTAGACATAAAAACACCCAAAATGACTTTGTCCAGAACTAACATAACTGAATGTACATTAAGACCACCTTTGCATAAAGTAATTTTAAATTTTCAAACTGTGATCACATGTGTCTGTTAGTGTATTTTTGCAAAATTTCTCTCCAAAATACTGAATTTCAAACATTTATATGATGATATCCTTGAAAGTTTGTAAACTAAAATTTTAGATTTATCTATACTGAGATTAATTATAACATTGTTATAATTATTCACTTAATTCTCATTTAGATTATGTTTCCTGGCAGAGAACCTGACTACTGAACAATAAAGCAATTATTGCCATGATGATATGCAATATTAAGCAGATTATGTCATAGTTAATTTTACGTACTCATAATTCTGCCACTTGGAACTGTGAATATCAAACCGAACCTGGTTTTTGATAAGATAAATAGAAAATGCAAATTCTAAGGTAACAAAGTAGCATCACTTTTCCCTTGATTTTCTCCTAAAGACCCAAATTCCTCTGCTTACTCTTGTTTAATAACATTTTTTTGGATTATAGACTTCTTTGAGAATTTGATAAAAGCCAGGAACTTTTCCCTGGAAAAATAAAATACCCAGAAACATGTTTCCGAAATACTGTGCATACAATTTCAGTGGTTAACAGATTCCCTAAACTTCAATCATAATTTCCATTTCAGAATATAATGCTTGGAAACCCCATTCTTAATCAATATACTAGATTGACTCATGCAATATTTAATGGAATGTCCTTTAGGTGTTTCACAACTGAGGATAAATTTTAACTTCTTGGCAAAATGTAATACCTAAGAAGAGTTGAAAGCCAAGAGGTTTAACTAACTACAGTAAAATAGTCAATGGCATATGGCAGCATGTATTCCTCTAAGGTTCTCAGTGTGTAAATGGTCATCATCCATAAGTACAAGAAAACAAAGCTACATAAGAAAACTAATTGACGCGGTTTTCAAGTTCTTTCTAGAACACTTATATTGCAAGGGACTTTTCATATAAACTGCTTAATTAAAATAGTCTAAATAACCAAATTTTCATTAGATAGTTTTAAAGCAGTATGTAGACTATGCGTAACTATTATAAGGCACAAAAGAATCATAGTTGTGATTCAGTGAAAAGCAATGAAACCAGCATAGGTTAATAGATGAACCTTTGCATTGAATTTCTAATAATGTTCTTTATCTCCTGAGGTATCTGCTTTGTGTCATACAGCTTGAAGCCAATGAAACAAATCACAGGTCCATGAGTTCTTCCATACTCTTGGTAGTTTGTTTCCATTTTTTTCTTACTCTCTTAGTTATTTCTTTAAGCTATATGAAAACTTATTGGCTCATATTCCTTTTTTCCAAAAATGTGAGCCAATAGTTTCCACTTTGAGTAACAAAAATGAGATCCAGAGTTAACGAAGATCAGAACAAGTAGAAGTGAATTTGTCTAAAACAAGCATGGAGAGTACACAAAGTAAGTTTGTATACTTAACTGAAAGTCCAGAGGTAGTTTTGCTGCAGGTGTGGCTGGATCTGGGAACTCAAACAAGGACATCAGAATTGTTCCTTTCATCTGTTCACTTTGCTGTCCTCTGTGTGAAGTCACTGTCTGTCTTCCACAGTGGGGCTTCATAAGATCAGATTTACCCTTCTCAACTTTAAGACCATCAAATTAGCACTTATTGAACCACATGAATCTAATTCTCTGAGCAAGATTAGGGATGAACTCACTGGATATTTTCCGAGCTTTGACCAATCATTTTGGGAAGGTAACTGTAGAGAAAGAGAGATGCCAGGCTTAGGACCTGTGACTAGCCCTAGAGTTGTTGGTGGGATCAGCACATCACTACAGGGAGTAGGAAAGAAATGACGTCACTGGGAAATTATAGCTTCTCTTACTAAGAGAAGAAAGATGGATGCCAGTAAGCCAAACAACCATCTATTCACATCTCCACAACATGCCTGAAAACATTCACATTTATGGCAATCAGAGATCTTTGAGGAATTTGTCAGTTCTAGCACAATTAGCAGGCCATTCTCTGAGTTCTAGGTGTCCTCCACCTAGAGGACATCTAGTTTTGTGCATGCAGCTAGGTCTCTTAACAGCCTGACAATGCAATGTTTATGTGCCTAAAGGAGCCCTTTCACTTAAGAAATTACTTTGCCTAGAAAATTGAAAAGTGCTTTCAATAAGTCACACCATCTGCTGCTCTCATATTAAGTTAAAATTGACCAAAATTGAATCTTCATTAATGTGACTTGTAGCTTTCACCTTCACGTTTTTTTTAGCAGTGTTATTTGAAACTAACCCCTAGAAATAGTCCTTAAATTGATGGGATTGAGTTTTTAAAATATTTTCCTGAATCTAAAATGTTTTTCCAATTATTTATTTTTATTTTAACAAAAAGACATTGAAGCCATGTGTAAATTAACACTTCCACAAAGCACTAAAATTATTGTCCAGGAAGCAGAGAAACATCTTTAACACCAAGTGGGTACAAGAGTCTTACTCTAGCTATCACAATTTGGGGTCAGTTTAATGCTGAGAATACTTTTCTACAGCTTCAGAGAATGTTAGCTAGAAACCTCTTTTCTTTGTACCAGTTGGTCAAATAAATAAAATATACACTTGGTGAAGCTACTATCTCTGAGCTTTGGTGATGTGGGGAAATCAATCTTTCATTGCATTCTTTACTCTTTGAAGAGCTGAAAGAAGATAAAAACAAAATAAAATTTTTGCTTATGGAAGTCACTGCCTTAGCAGTAGCTACAATGAATGAGAACTGAACCGAGACCACAAGTTGGTAGATGGTGCTTCTTACCTGACATCCTCAATATTTTTATACACATATGGCAATTTTCCTCCATTTCTCCAGTGCTTCATAGTCACATTTTATCACCATCAACTCTTACTATCCACAAACTTAGTTGGAAATAAGGCATATCCCTGGTTTCCAGGAAGTGTGATTTCTCTTCAAGTCTTATCTGATTATCTGACCTTTCTTCTGTGGGCACTGGATTCTTATTGAGTGTGCATACATGTGCACATGCATACACACACACACACACACACTCAGTCACACCTTCCCCTGGATTATTTCTCTAAATCACTACAGTGACTTTTCCTAATGGCTCAGATCCCACAGAGGTAATTAGAAGGAATTGTTATCTTCTTTTTTATAGAGGAAAAAACCTAAGGAACATAAAATTTAATTAATGTATCCACCTACTCAGCTTGTTAGCAATAGTGTAACCATCATCTGGCAAAATTCTGCACATGCTTCCCCGAAATGTGACAAGAGAAAGCTGAACACTACTCTATGTATATGTGATGATTTTTTTTCCCTTGAAACACTTTCTGAATCTGTGCTTGACCACCATGTCTATCATGAGTGCAGAAGGTCTCTTAACAGCTGTGCAAAGCAGTGTAATTATTGGATCATGATCTTAGCAGTTTGAAGCAATCACTGTGCATTTGTTTGAATGAGTATCACACCAGTATTAGGAATGTAACATGGTACTGTGTGTGTCTGATGCTTTCAACTGCTCCAGGAATTAAATACAAGTTCCCTGAAACTAGTAGTCCCATGGATACACACAGGCGCATGTGACTTTCTTTTAACAGCTTGCTTTTCCTTCACGTTGATGCAGTGATATTTCATCTATTTTCCTTTTAATCTTGGTTATAAGCTACTCAAAATGATCTCATGTTTTTCTAAATTATTATGAGTGAAAGAATGAAAAGCACAGATATAGTGGAAAAATAAGAGCTTTTGCTTTGCCATTTACTGATTGTGTGATTTTTAAATAATAAGACTCACTTTTCATGATCCTATAATATGAAAACACTTCTTGTAGGTTATAGTGAATATGAAGTGAGGAAACTGAGAGGGACAGACTTTTCTATTTTTTCTTGACATATTTGTTCTTCTTACTATTTTTCTCTCTCTTTTTGTAGCTTTTTATTCATGTAATTGACAGGAGAGGAAATTTTTCCCCTACCTACCTCACTTTCTATTTATTTTAACATTATATATTAGACATAATGACTCCCTTCATTCAAAATGAATTTTAGATACCATAGGCACACAAGGAAAAGATAATCACTGACATTCTTGGGCACCACACCACTTGTCAAACACTGTACACACAGTTTCTGTGAACCCCGAGGGCATCCTTATGTGGTGGTTACCACCGGTGTTCACATTTTACAAATAGAAACGGACAAGAATCACTTTGCACAAGACTGGGGATCCGGAATCCAAGTGAAAGCAATCAGATTCTAGTCCAGAAAACTAGCTACTTTTCCTTAGATTCTCACATATTTAGTATAAGAGGCATTGTATCCAGTTCTTAAAACAGAATCAGCAGCCATGGAACCTCAGTTTGACTTCTGGTTCTATCATATTAGTGTGAATCATCACACAAGTAGCTGAAATTGTTTTCTTACATATGGTAATTTTTGTTAGGCTTATGCCTTAAGTATTGGAAGAGTTAACTGAAATAATAGGTAGAAAACACATAATAGCACATGGTGTATAATAAGCATGTTACAAGTGGAGGCTATTTCCTCAGTCTCTTTCAAGAGAACTTTTATTTTCTTTTGAGGTGTGTGTGTTTGTATGATTTAAAGACTGTGAACAGGGGCAATCTTATTCTTGGCAAATAAAACAGAGGTATGCTGAGATAGCTATGACTAAATAATAATTTCCTGTTGATAGTAAGGATGTTAGATTTATTGAAATAACCGACTTTTTTCAATTTGAATTCTTAGAGATGGGATTGATACCAAAATACTTATATCATAAGAAGACTGAAGCAGGAATCATTTGTGCATGTGTCTCTTCAGTATTACACTGCACACTTGCTAAATTCGTCTTTATATCCACAACACTAAATATATAGTAGACACTCAATATTTTAGTGTCTCTAATGCAGTGAACCCATCGTCAAGTGCCACATGCAATTTAGGCACACAACAAAAGGTAAATGCACATTCATTATCTAGAGACTATAATGTTTTACCACAGAACTACACAAAATACATACGAAGACACATTTCTTCTATATAATGGCACTTTTATTTCCCTGAAAACATTAAACAAATGTGAGTGCACTGGGTTTAAAATAGTTTTGTTAATTTTATATTCAAAAGTTCAGGTGTGATGCCAACCACAAAGGCATGCATATTCTGTTTTGCATGTAAAGATTTGTACACCAGAATGTATGGACAAGTTAACTCACATTCATGGAATTTTATAAATTTTGCATTCACATGGCACTCATCTGGTTTTCATGAATATGGAACAGTTAGCCTTTTCTTTTCTAAATAGTTCATATAATGGACCCACCATAATGTTAAAATTCAAATTCCATGGACATTTCTAATGAGGTAGTTTAATCAAAATCAAACACAAACACAGAATCTCATAAGCCTTTAAAGCTACAGGATTGAGGGACAGGTTAAAGTTGATCACAAGAGTGTAAAATTCAGCAAAATTCAGATTGTGAGATAATGCAGGAGAAAAAAAAACAATAGCAAAAAACCAACTCTATTCTTCAACAAATAAAATGCAAGGCAAATGCAAGGCATGTGGCACTTGATGATGGGTTCACTGCATTAGAGACAGTAAAATATTGAGTGTCTACTATAGAGTGAGATTAAAAATTATGTAATTTTAAAAAGGCAGAAAGTTGATTAATTTTTTTTTTTTTGGAACTGGGGATTGAACTCAGGAGCACTCAACCACTGAGCCACATCCTAGCCCTATTTTGTACTTTATTTAGAGACAGGGTCTCACTGAGTTGCTTAGGGCCTCACTGTTGCTGAGGCTATATTTGAACTTGCAATTCTCCTGCCTCAGCCTCCAGGGCTGCTGAGATTATAAGCATGCACCACCACACCTAGCTAATTATGATTTTATCATGTGTAGAACTTAGGTTCCCCTTTGGAAGCATAGAACCAATTATTACATGAATAAAACATTGAAAATGTGATGACTTTGATGGTTTTAAAGAATTGTTGTTAATTATTTGAGGGATAACAGTGTAGTAGTTTGATTAAAATAGTCAATTTTATAGGCAGACAGTAAAATATGGATGAAGTGAGTGATATCTGGGATATGCTTTTACTCACTGAGAAGGGAAGAAGTGGATAGGAGAGTGATTGGAGCAGGTTTGCTCTTGGGATAATACTTGCAGGCACTGGACAATGCATGCATGGAGACTTATGCTATTTTATTAAAGTTTGTATGTTTGGAATTTTTCATCATAAACCATGCTTGAAATTTTTATATATTATTTTGCAGATATTTACTAGATTGGCTGATTTGCTAGAATTAAAAAACTAGAAAGTGAAAGAACTTTAAGGAAACTTTAGGCTGTTATTTTTAAGTAAATAAATGTTTGAAAAAATAGTTAAATCTGATTTGGAATATATAAAGGCAATGTATTTCATAATTGATTTCTTTACAGAGGAAAAATGATAGAAACTATAGCAAATTAGACTTAGACCACATTATCATTTTTTTTTTTGTACTAGGGATTGTACCCAGAGGCACTTTACCACTGAACCACAGCCCACAGCGTTTTTAAATATTTTATTTAGAGACAGGTCTTGCCGAATTGCTTAGGGCCTCACTAAATTGCTGTGTCTGACTTTGAACTCATGATCCTTCTTCCTCAGCCTCTCAAGCCACTGGGATTAAGGCATGTACCACCACGCCCAGCTCACATTACACAATTTTTAGAATCTAAAACATCAGAAGAACTTTCCTAGTGATGTTCAATAGTGAGACTTGAAGATAATATTATAATCCAAATTTTCAATATTTTAATACAGAAAGAACTCTACAAAATGTGTTGTGTGCTGAGCGCCTGTCTTAGTTCTAGTACCTCAGGGATACTATAGCAATATGCTATGTATTGAGTGGCTTGTAGGCAAGAAGTTTATTTTTCAGACCTCTGGAGTCTGGGAAGTCCAAAATCAAATTGGTAGTGATTTCTTATTTGGCAAAGTCCTGTTCTTCATAGATGTTGCATCCTTTCTTAGTGGAAGTGGCAAGGCGGCTCTTCGCAGCATCTTTCATAAGGACACCAATCTCATTCAAGAGGGCTTCACCTTCATGATCTAATCATATCTCAATAATCCTGTTAATACTATCACTTCTGTGATAAGGATTCAACACATAAATTTGGGGGAAATGCCAATATGACATTTAGACCATCACAGCACCATATTGGTCAGTGGAGACCAGTGTCAGCCCTAACTTAACAACAAAAAAAACCCAGTTTTAATATGTAGATAAGGACATGCATATATTATTGTAAGACAATGAGAGCTGAATATTGAACACAGAAATATTGATCAATTCAGTTTGTGTGTTGGTATGCATGTCAAAGAAGAGGTTGCTTTTTTTTAATCTGTGCAGCATTTACTTGTGATTTATATTATAAACTGGAACTATTATTAACAAAATATTGGTAGTAGAAACTTCAGAATAAAATATGCCAATGATCAGTATTTATAAGGATATCTTTTAAAGAATAGAAAATGAAAAGCATCGTCCAAGAGACATAATTTATATGCCAAGTGTGTCTGATTTTCATTTAATGCAACTCATACTCATTTAATTTGAGGGATTCTGAAGCTGAAGAGATAGAAAGAATGTCCTACACACTTAATGTACTTTTATTTTAATTGCATGCTTTAATGTAAATACCTTATACTGTACATCATTTATAATGTACTTTGTTTTATGTGTCTGCTGAAAAATGGAATTGTATTAGATCTCATCATTTACTATTTTTCTTGATCATTGTAGAGTCAATATTAACTGCTGAAATTCAAATGTTTTGAGCACATTTGAACACTTAGACCTAAATATATGTTCAGCTCTTTTTCTGTTAGAGAAAGTTCTAAGAGTTCATCTCTTTTGATGTGCATTAATGCAGTTAAATTCATCAGTTTATCTTTATAGTTTTCAAGGTTGGATGGGAAAAAAATTAACAATCTGATAGATGTCCTGAAAAAACAGAATGCACAAGCTATTTCTGTAGAAATGCTTCATACCAACATTCTTTTTAAAAAATTATATTATTTCAGCCAGGTGTGGTGGCGCAAGCCTGTAATCCCAGCACTTAGGGAGGCTGAGACAGGAGAATCGTGAGTTCAAAGCCAGCCTCAGCAACGGCGAGGTGTGGCACTAAGCAACTCAGTGAGACCCTGTCTCTAAATAAAAATACAAAATAGGGCTGGGGATGCAGCTCAGTGGTCGAGTGCTCCTGAGTTCAATCTACAGTACCAAAAAAAATATTATATTATTTCTAAAGATATATATAAAAACTTGTATTTACCTACTATAATAAAATCTTATATTTGCCTAATGTTATCAGTAATATTTTAGTAAAATCCAAATGAAACAATCAATATTACCAAAATAGGAAATTGCTCTTTTAAATTATTGTAGCAACCCAGCTACTGGAGCCTTTTTTAGAAGTTCTTAAACATAATGAAGCAACACAAGAGAACATTTGCAGGATTAGAGATAGGCTCGTAGTAAGTGCTCCATAAATGCTTGATGAAACACAGATGCTCTCATGGTCAAATGAATGTATGCTTTATATACACTTGGCCTTTTCTTTACCTTCTGTACTTCTCTTTAAATAAATAGGAGAGTACATCGGTCACATTTTGGAGATGGGTTAACTGTTTTCAGCCTCTCAGCAAATGAGAGTAGGAACATTGCTAAATGGGCCCTTCTTTGGAAGGATCTGGATTCTAGAGCTGTAATTTCAGTCTTTCCATTTGTTTAACATGAACTATTATATAGAAATATTAAGCCTGATATTTACCAAATCCAGAGAGCCATTTACTGTATATAAATGCATAGAGTAGTTTGTAAATTAGAACACCTTGTTGTTACATGTGAATTAAGTGAATGATTGGCCAGGATCTTTTTAATCCTTAAGAACTTTCTCTTCCCATAATGGGGAAATGATTACTGCCTATAATGGTGTATGATCCAAATCTACTATTTTTCTCTTTCAACTAAATAGGAGAATAGCAGCAGCAACAAATTACATTAAGGGAAGGGAACAAAGTGACCAAAGACTATGTATTAATTAATATAAGACTCCTAATTAATTATATGTTGTGATCAACTACTTGATTCTGATTTTTTTTCCCATTTTCAGTTGACTCTTTTTTTCTATTAAGAGTTAAAATAGTACTCTCCAGAATATCCAGGTTATTAATCACTCCATAGTATATGGGGGCTATTGTTGTGTTTTGGTGTCTGCATAACCTGTCAGATTTTTACCAAACTTGGTAAGTGAAAAATATTTCCTAGCATTTTCCTGAATTGACATGCATTTCATGTGATAGGGAAAAAAAGTCTGTCAAAAAGTATGAATGTTAAATTCACTAATTTTTATTGCCTTAAACACATTTCAGTTAAAATACGGATGAAGATTGATAGAAATTATCTATTGTGTATAAAATAATCTATGTGGAAAGATAGACTCTAAACTAAAAATTGCTCAATATGTGAAAAGAGAAAAATATTAGGAAGAATATTACTTGTTATGGTTTGAATGTGAGGTGTCCTCCATAAGCTCATGGGTGAGACAATGCAAGAAGGTTCAGAGGAGAAATGATTGGGTTTAAGAGTCTTAACCTTCTGATGGGATTAACTGAGTGGTAACTGAAGTGGTAGAGTGTGGCAGGAGGTATATATATTTTAGGGAATTTAGAGTGTAGCTTTGGGATATATATATTTTGTGCCCGGAGAGTGGAGTCTCTCTCTGCTTCTTGATCACCATGATGTGAGCTGCTTCCCTTTGTCACACACTCGGCTGTGACGTTCAGCTTTATCTTGAGCCCTGAGGAACTGAGCTGGCCTTTTTGTGGACTAAAATCTCTGAAACAATGAGCCCTCCAATAAACCAGTTCTCCTCTACAATTGTGCTGGTCAAGTCCTTTAGTCACAGCAGTGCAAAAGCTGACTAAAGCAATACCATATCCAGTTACTTCCAAACTAATTGAAAATATATCAAAGTTTATTGGAATTTTTCAGTGAATTAGAAACTAATTCAAATAATGCTAACAGAAAAAACAGTCACTTTGAAACAGAATTCAAAGTGGAACCTTGTTTGCTATAAATTATACTGCATACGTTTGTGAAAAATGGCATTTAGTCTGCCAAATGCCTTTCCTTTAATACATTTAAATAGTGAATTATTGGTAAAGGAAGAAAGCTTTTGTGAGATGAATAATCATAACCTAATATGTTAATGTAAGTGTTCTCACTTTTTTGGTATTGAATGTAATGTATGTATGAAATAACACAAAAAGAATCTACAAAATTGTATTCTGTTTCCCAAATTGGAGGGAATAAATTGATGAATGCTTTCATGGATTAGGATATCTAACAATTGTCAACTAAATAGTACATGCTCATCCCTCCCACCAGTTTGTCACTTTTTGCTTACCTAGGTCATTTTTCCTTAATACAAATAGGACACATTTCTTTCCATAACTAAAACAGCCACACAGCAGCTGCTTCTGCTTCTAGTCTGACTAGCATATTGAAGTGAGATTATCATTGTTTCAAGTGTTATAAGGCCAAGCACGGTGGCACATGCCTGTAATCTTTGTGGCTTGGGAGGCTAGGACAGGAGGATCATGAGTTCAAAGCTAGGCTCAGAAACTTAGTGAAGCCCTACATAACTCAGAGAGACTGTCTTCAAATAAAATATTAGAAAAGGGCTGAGGATGTGGCTCAGTGTTAAAGTGTCCCTGGGTTCAATCCATAGTACCAAAAATAAGTAAATAGATAGATAAATAAATACATACATAAAGTGCTATACGAATATCATAGTCTTTTTGAACACATTTTACATTCTCTTCATGAGAATTACTTTTTATTACCCTGTATATGTCCTGTATCATATACTGTATTTCCATTTCTATTTCCAATAGAAGCAATGAATTTGTTTAAACATTAAAATAAGTTACTATTTTCAGTGATCTCTAAGTTCTAAGTTGCCATTGTTATTATTTTACCAGGCTTACGGTCACATCATAGGTAGGTTTATTTTACTTTCCAAGAAGTTGACATTCCTCTCTTTGGAGAAGAAAAGTAGTATATGTGTCAAATTCCTCTTCGATTACTATTAAGTTTTGTTGTCACCAAATATTCAGTATATTACTGTGGAGAGAACAATGTCTAGTTTTCTATTTCTGAACTTGTGGCTACTTCAAATTTTGTATATGAAGTCATCAATTTGACACATATTCAGATTTGCCAGTATGTGACCCCATCCTTTTGCAGAAATTCTACTTGCTGCATGTACGGGTAGAAAGATTCAATCTTCTGATAATAAGGCCTATTTCATTGAATGTGAATATCTGGCAAATAACCTCTAACTATGCTTTCTGAAGCTATAAGCTCATTCATGGATGAAACAATGGGTGAATTTCACTTAAATAAAATACAGTATTGATTTTATTAATTGATGGACCAAGTATTTTCCACTGAAAGAAATGGCTACTGCTTATACGAGCCTGCATATAGCACCATGGTTGAATATATTAGATTGTCTAGTGAGAGGTAAATTTTAGATTATCCTCATGAAATGTTTGTGTAATCCAATGAGAGAGAGGCCACTGATGGCAAAAAGCATTCATAGTCCTTTAGGTGACATCCCTGGGTACCACAGAGTTGCTTAAATGCTCCCTGCTCCCAAAGAACCGGGCATAGAACCTTTCAATCTTCCTATATTATCTGATAATGAATAATTAATTGTCTGGAGCTATTTTATTTTGTTCTTAAGAAATTATTTCTGCAGGAAGATGGGCCTAAGATAATTTGAATAATCTTTAGCGAGAATGTGGGAACTCAGATACTTGAGGTTTTCTTGTTCCAGGTATATGCAACCTTTGGATTCCACTAAAACAGACAATAGCACCTAGCACCCTGGAGTAAACACATATCCCAAAGAATAACTCTATTTTAAAATTCTTCTAAGTGTGGAGAAAATTTTTCCACCATCTGGTGCAAAGAGTAAACTAGTGATTATTTACCAGTCTCCCTGGTTTGTAGCTTTTAGATAATTTCCATTAGAGTTTGATATTGATGAGGCCAGGACCCTTGCATTAGTCAGGGTTCTCTAGAGGAAAAGAAGCAACAAGATAAATATGTGTATGGTTATAAAATGGGATTTATTAAGGTGAGTTACATGACCAGGCACTGGATAAAGCAGTAGGAACCAGCAGCTGCTCAGTCTGAAAAACTGGAGCCTCAGAATAAGAAGGACCAATGACACAGCCCCAGTCCAAGACTGATGGCCTGGAAACTCCCTGAAGAATCACTGTTGAGAGTCCACGTTAGAAGAATGAAGGAGCTGGAGTCCCATGTTCTCAGGTGATGCAGCAGCAATAGACCCACTCATTCAAAAAGAATTGAGCTTCCGTTCACTGTGGCTTCTTCCTTCTGCTTTTTGTTCCATCTGGGCCCTCCAGCCTATTGGACAGTACCATGACGTTCAGGGTACTTCTTCCCCTTCAGTTTGCATATGTCAGTCATTTCTGGAAATACCCTCACATACATACCCAGACCTCTTAATCCTAGGTATTTCCTTGGCATCTCTCATTCCAACCAGGTGGACTATCCAGATTAACTATCATTAAGCAAGATCTACAGACTATGCACTTGGCAAAAGATTTGTGTTTTGTGATCACAATCTCATAATTCAATTCAAGTAAACAATCTTTCAATTTTAAGTGTTGGTTGTGAACAATGATTTATGAGAAAAATGCAGATTCTTTAATTGATCAAATGATAATGAGGAGATGAAAAAGTAATTTCAAAAGTAGGAAGATCAAGATTTTTACAATGTGGCTTTACATTGTGTGTTTGAGTGTTTGGAGGTTAGTAAGACTTTCTGAAAGCTAGATTCATTCTCTACAATTCTGACATAATAATCCATATGCCATATAGTTTTTTGTGATCAATAATCAGCATGCTAAAAGGCATTTGATTACCAAATTCATCATTGGTAAAATAAATTAGTTTTATTGTATTATTTTTATTATAGTACAGTTTAATTCATCAGTTTCATCTTCTACCAGTGGGTAATTTTATATTTCTCTATAATTTTTTGAAACTTAATTCATTTCAATATGAACATGAGAATTTCAGCAAAAATAATGAGTACTAACTTCACACCAGTAACAAGGGGAGTTCAAAGGATGGCAAATCTAGTACTCTGAAGAATCTTCCAGGCTAGTCAGGAAGATGTTCAGTACATAATTGGGTACATGTTAAACATTTGGCCATACCTTCTTGTACATAGACCTATGGCATTCATAGCATGATCTCAGCTATGTAGAGCAATAGAAATACTTAAAGTACCTTGAGGTAAGACAAACAGATAGAGTCAATTTAACAGAGAGCTCTCAAGCAGTTAAGATCTGTGAATATATGATGGAGTTACAATATGGGGTAGACTATAGTGCAGTTTTGCAATGGTGCCTGTCTCATCATCCCACCATTATCAATTTTATTGCCTCCTACCTATTTTGCTTCTTAAATGGAAGTAGAACAATACTTCTTTTGTCAGCTAACCAGTCATAAAGGTTTAAAAAAGTCTTTTCCTGCTACCTTTTGGAGCATCTCAGGGTATAGGAAATCTCTTCCCACAAAAACAGATACAGAAACACAGATGCCAATAGCCAGAAATGCTGGCTTTGCTTGGACCCGTGCCTGTGACAGACCTTCCTTAGAAGTCGCATTACTCAAAATATTTTATATGTAAACAAATATAAATAACAGTGAACATATTCAAAACAAGCTAAGAAGAAGAAGGGATGTTTTAAATGAGGATGTCTGCTTTGTCCATTGAATATACCAATAATTCAAAACTATTTTTTTTTTTTGGTACCAGAGATTGAACCTAGAGATCCTCAACCACTGAGTCACATTTTCAACCCTCTTTAAAAATGTTTTTATTCAGAGACAGGGTCTCATTACGTTGCTTAGGGCCTCCCTAAGTTGCTGAGGTTGGCTTTGAACTTGGGCTCCTCCTGCCTCAGCTTCCTAAGCTGCTGCAAATTAATTCAAAACTCTATCAATGTTTTGTTTTTTATACTTCATATAATGCACCTTATGTAGAATACTGGTTCTATGTCCAAGGTAAAGGGCTTCATATAATCTCATAAGCAAGAATAATTTTCATTACATAAACTAGAAGAAATTGCAGAGTGTTGCTTCTGAACTCTGCGACA
Source organism: Geosciurus inauris (assembly GCA_004024805.1). Lineage (NCBI taxonomy): Eukaryota > Metazoa > Chordata > Mammalia > Rodentia > Sciuridae > Geosciurus > Geosciurus inauris. The sequence continues at coordinate 330,681 of PVHX01000173.1, read as the reverse complement.
TGACTAAATATTCTAATGGCATTTTCATTTTCTTTTGCTTTATCATTAAACAATGTTTGGCTAAATCTCATTATGTTTATATTTTCAATTGTAAATTTTGGGATGCATAGAGAGTGTTTAGTACACAATATAGTTATAGACTTGAAAAGGCACTTAATTCTTGCCATGAAATTGGAAACTAAACAAAATATGAAGTTACTTACTGAAATGTTTTACATATTCCAATGAAGCTTAATTGCTTTTATTGATTTGGGAAGTAATCTCAGTGCAGAAGTGGTTCTCCATAGTTTGTTCTGTAGCTTTTTTCCCCTTTGGGTTCTAACTCATTATAAATGACAAAAATAACAAAACCCAATTTTTATAAATGAGTTACCTTTTACTTCGAATATACAGTACAAACCTCATTACTGCAACAAAAAATGATATTAATGGTATTTTTCTGTTTATATCCTTACATATGATGAATGATTTAAATAGTAATTTAACCAATTTGTACAGTAAAAACCACACTAATTCAGACTAATTGTGTGGAAAATTTTAATAAATGTAGAACATCTGATAAAATGGTTCTTAAAAAATCTTTATTTTTTCAAAACATCTATGATATTATAGTAATAACTAATTAAGTGTCACTATACTGATTTCATATATTACTTTTTGAGCAAAATTGTGAATTGTTGGCAATTTGCACATAGTTTTGCACTTACATGGACCCCAGCATGCCTTTGAAATGTTAGCCAAACAATTCCCACTTCTTTCCTGCCCCCCGCCAGTAACTTGTTCACACCATTAAATTGCCTCCCAAATTCCTTTTCAGTGATAATACAAATATTTAAAGGGACTTGAAAATGTGAGCTCATAAAATCATTCTCTCCAGGCTGGCAATGGTGGTGCACACCTGTAATCCCAGCTACTGGGGAATCTGAGGCCAAAGAAGCACAAGTTCAAGGCCAGCCTAGGCAAATTAGAGAGATCCTCCCTCAAAGTAAATTTAACACAGGTTGAGGACATAGCTCAGTGGTAGAGTGCTTGCCTAGTAAGTGCAAGGACCTGAGGTCAATCCCCAGAACTGAATAATATTGTTTCTCATTATCTCATTAATTACTTCATTGATTCAATAATATTTTGTGTGTTGTATTCTATGAAATTATAAACAGTTCAATATTTTCAAATATTTTATACATCCATGCCAAAGTGTTTGTGGAAGTTTTTTAAAGGTGAATTTAAAGGAACACCCGAAATAAAATAGTTATTTTCTACATAATTATCTCCTTTAATTCCTGCTATAGAACAGCTGATTAATGTCCATATTTTAATTAAAATCTGGCAAAGGTATTTGACATGAATATTAGTTGGACATATGCTATTGGATACCACTTTTTAAAAGCTACAGTTCTGTATTTTCTAAATTCCTTAACCAAAATATGTGAATTAATAATTTTGTTCTTGATCATAGAGAGTATAGATAATAATGTAAGTTTAATTAATTAAAATACACATTGCTATTTTTCTTTTCATAAATATAGGTGAACATTATAAACAATAAAATGATTTCTATTTACTTATCTGTAGTGATACCCTGGGAATGGTAGTGAAATTGTTTCTAGATTTATTTGAGAAGTTGTTTCAGAATTTATCCATCTAGTACAATATCTACAATGCTGTAGCAGTAATGGAGAATGTCTTTATAGCTTGGCATAAGCAGCTCTTTCTCTCAACCCTGTAATAGTCCTACTTACTGATATAGCTCCAGAATACATTGGAAATGTTGCTTTTTTCCCCCAAAAGGTACATTTTGTGTTGAACTCTAATAAGAAAATTGAGAAGTTAAGTTTTCCAATTTGCGGTAAGATAAATATACATTAAAAAATAGAGTTCAATCAAATTGGTTTAACATGTTCCTGTTTTCTAACCATAAAAGTAGCCTCAGGAGGAAACATTCTGCACAAGCTAAATAACCATAGATTGCATTTGAGGGCTTTTTCCCCCGATCGTTGTTGACTTGAACTCTGAGATCTGTACAAAACCTGAGGAGGTTTGAAATATGTTTCTGGTACTTACACTCTCAAGGCCTCAGTTTACTCACATGTTAAATGTGATGCCAGGCATTGACTTGAACAGTATCTGAGGTCTGTTCCAGTTCTGGTTAACAAGGAGGAGCATACAGGAACAGGAAAGTAAAGACATCAGGAAAGGAGAAGTGAGATCAATTCTTTGTGAATCTAGTCTTTAATTCTGCAGGTCACAGACTTTTACAGATTAGTATTGCCTAGGGTGCTTATAAAATGCACAGTCCTGACTCTTTAGCCACAACTACTGAAGGCATATCTTGGGGAGGAGGTAGGGCTAAAGTCTCCATTTTTAACAAATGATTTTTTTGTTTTGTTTGTTTGTTTTTCACACTGCGATTGAGAGCCAGTAATGGATCATAAAATCAGTTTGGTGGATCTTAACCAGTATTTGTAAATTAAGGAAAAGAATGGACTGGAGTAAAATGAAATGCAATAGAATGGAATGTGGTAAAAGAAAAAAAACCCAAAACAGTGCACTGAATGAAGTTATGGAAGATATTGTTTTAGGAAATCTTCCTTTCCTGTGTTTACAGGACAGAAATGTAAAATTTATTAATCTCAGCTGTGTTTTTTTTTAAATTGAAAATAATGCTGCAGTGTCATTTTGAGAATGACTGTCCAAAACAACACAAATTCTAACATACTCCTATCTCAATCACCTTGAATATACTTAATTGATTAGAGAGTGACTTTTCAAGATATTGCTTTAGTCCAGATTTTAAAGTGTAGAATTTGACTTCCCTATGATGTCTATTTTATGTCATTTCTGCTAAATGAGCATCCTTGCCTAATTTCCCATGCCTCTTTTATTCCTAGTTCCCTAAAGATGCATTTCAAGGTGTACATGCCTCCTGCAAGGTTCTTACATGGAGCCTATCCTCCATGAGGTAGCATTTATGTCACCAGCTGCAGCTTTCAAAGCTTTTAGCCAATGGGAAGCAGTGGCAGGTCTGCCAGGTCTAGGCTTAGTCATACAGTAATTTCCAAAATACCCTTCTTTAGATTTGCCTCTACTGTTGAGGCTATCTTTTGTAATCTATTTCCTTACCTTTCCTCAGTATCCTTCTAGAGAAGGATCCATTCAACTACCACTCTAATATCCTGTCCATGTTTTGCCAGCTCTTAACTGCATACATGTGTTTGTGTGGGTATATGTATGGTGGGGCAGCGAGAGGCAGGGAGTAGCTGTCATCCTTGGCATTGGGTCTTGCCATAACTAAATTTCCCAGTAATGTGTGAACCTGATTCCTACATTATCACCTGCTATAAACTGCATCTCAGTGTTACCTATAACAATGGCAATGTTGATGATAATAGTAATAATAATAAAAAACTAGTGTGTTTAGTGATTTTTTATGGATTATATATTCTTTTAGGAGCATCAGGATTTTAACTGGGTTAAGATGCTGTGCTGCCTGTAAGTAGCAACATCCCATCTAGAAAGCAGCATGTAAATACTCTTCATATCATTATGGTAGATATTTAAAAACCAAAGTGTCAAAGTCTTTGGACAAAGGAAAGGTAATTTGTCTTAGATGGTTTTGTTGTGATATGTTGGTAGAATGATTTGAAATACATGGAGAAAAGAGAAAGTGAAAAAAATGCATTAAAAAAGCTAAAAGGAGAAAAAATTGGTAAAGACATGGTTTCAGGAAGAAGGAGGTAGCATTTGATCACATGGAAATAAAGTCAGGAATGACAATATGCATTCATAACATGATGATAAAAACAAAATTCTCACCAGTCATCCAGTACTAATTGCTAATTGACAGACAAAATAGGCCTTATATGTCACATGATAAGTGGCAGATAACTTCATGAAGATGAATTTTTCTGTTTCTTAATGGCATATTGGTTACTGAGATACTAATAAATAAAACTCTATTAGTCATCCTGTGAACAAAACCTCAAGTATAGCTGATTTTAATTACAAATTACTTTTCCTAGAATGTATTATAGCTATAAAAAGAATAACACTCAAGTCATTTTTTACAAAGTAAAGTGAATGGGAAGAAATACTCATTTAAGTTTTTCTGTAATTGTTTTCAAAATATAGACTATCTGCTTCCAAAAGATTTGAGATATTTTACAATAAATCACATTCATAGTGAGACTATTGAAATAGAAAAAAAACAGAGAGGAATAAGCAATATACTTCTCCTTTTCAGGCTTTTAAAAATATGATGATTGAGTACTGAGATTATTTGCAGCCAAGGCAGATTAAAATTAGACTGATTTCCCATTTTATTTTAGGACCACAGTGGATTTTTCAACCCTGCTGACATAGATACTGAATTCTATCCCAAAATAATTTGGGGATGTGATCCAGGCATCTATATATTTTAGTATTTCAGGTAATTCGAATGTGCAGCCAGAGTTAAGAGCAGCTGACCTGTGTAAAACAAGGAAAAAGCTTTATTGGACTTCAATGGCTTAAGCTCACATAATAGAAAGAAAACTATATATCTTTTCTGTTACTGCTGGCCTCAATGAAGCAACAACAAATTACAGATAATGTCCAGTGGAATTCGAATCTGGATGTCTAATTTTTCAGCCTAAGGGACCTGAGAAAAACCCTTATCGGCAATGGCTAAAATAATTGACTTTATTCTCCTGGGCACTGGTTTTATCCTGTAGTCCAGAATCTAGCACTCTTTATTTTTAAATAAGCTGGCCTGTCCTAAAAGATGACTTAGTTACAATAACACTTTTACCAATATATGCAGAAGTCTCAGTGACCATTTATCACCTGTTCAGCATTCAGTCAAAGCCACAAGGTCTGCTGGATAAGAACAGATCTGCTGATTGCTCAACAACAATGTAAACGTGGGCAAGTTCCCTCCATGGGTATCGTTTTCCTCTTCTGTAAAATGTACAATAACATGAGTATTTACTTCATAGTGTTATTTATTATTAAATAAGCTCTGAATGGACACACAGCAAGCAATCAATGAGTGTTCGAGAACATCACCATGCATTTTGAATACATGCTAATCAACTCTATCATTAATGAGGCTTTGCCTTCTTTCAGTGCATTCTAAAAATTGTGTGCTACCAATTACTAATTACCACTGGGAAGGTTTCTTTCTATTGATCAGTTGTTGCAGTATGGATGTCTCCCTCTCAGTTTATTTATTTATTTTTTAATTTTAGAGATTGCTGTCAAATGGAGTGCAGACAATATATCCCACGACTAGTTAATTTATCTTCTACCAGTGTAAGCAATTGTCATTTAAAAACTGAAGTTAAACATTTTTAAAAAGCCAAGATTCTCTTGTTCTCCCCAGAATAAAAAGGTCATTATATGCTTTATTATTATTGCTATTTCTTAATACACAGGATGTATATAATGAGAACAAGGGACAGAAACACCAGTAAGTCATATATTTTTATAGGTTATAGAAAATTTAATGAATTATAAGGGCCAAAAATATTATAATTTAAGAATTTCACAAAGTGAAAATTGAGGTATCAGTGATGTTTAGAAAATGACAGTGCCTCTAAACTAGTATAGATAAATACTTAGAGATTTAAAAATAGTTCTAAGATAAAAAAAGGAATAAAATATCTTATTTTAGATAAGGTTCATCAAATCTCTTTCAAATGTGAAAGGTAAATAGGCTTAGTAAACCAAATAGCAGTAGTAATAAAATATGATTGTTCTACCATTGCCTCATCGAGTTGTTTTTCCCTATTGCTTAAAATTGTCCCTTATCCAGAAGCTTAAGAATTCAATCATTTTTCTAAAGAAGTTGGTAAACAAAATAAGTGGCTTTTGTGGCATTTAGTATTGAAATAATACATGGTAAATATTTGATAATTAGGTTGTATTATCAAATTATGTATAAAAATTGAGCTTGAGAGTGTTTCTAACTACCTGACTTACAATATAGGAAGTATCTTTGAGTCTCTATGTTATAGTTAGGTTGTAAATATCCTCATTCTCCTAAAGAATCATAAAATTCCAAAATTTAATATTAATTTAGTGAGCTTATTTTTCATTTGTCTTTTAGAAAGCTCAAGCTTTTTTTTAAACAAATAATTCATCCTTCTAAAATGTTCCTTACACATATAAACCAATGAGGAAATGAGAAACAAGGAAGGAGCAGTAACTGCAGTTAGGGTACCTACAGCTAGGCATCAGTTAGGATTTAATACTTCTCCTCAAGGGTAGATTAGGCCATTCTTGAAAATCTAGGAATTCATTATTGACACCATCATTTCTTTTTACTCTTCTTTTTTCAATTCTAGTGTGGTGGAAAGAATTAATTTCCTTTAAGTTCATGTTGCTGTTGTTTTGTCTTTGTGGTGCTGGAGACTGAACCCAGGGTCTCATGCTGATTGTTAAAAATAATTTTGATTTTTAAATTTTTTAAATGCATGTTACAGCTTCATAAAAATCTTTGGCTTATGGACACAATTCTGGATTGAACTCACTATTATCATGTGTAGACCAATTTGTGTCCTGTATAATGATTCATTAGATCTTCACTGCATCTTTAAAATAGAAGAATTATTATTTATGTTTACTTAAAATGAATCATGGCTCAGAACAGCTAAGTAAGTGGCCTATGATTATTCAATTTATAGTTGATGTCAGGAAGTTAAATTCTGGTTTTCTGATTGGAAAGTTGACAGATTTCCCTAAAAACAATTTTAGTAATGGTTAGTTTCTGTTTTATTCATCCTTTTCACTGCTATGACCAAAAAGATATGACAAGAACAACTGGATGAGGAAAAGTTTATTTGGGGGCTCGTGGTTTCAGAGGTCTTACTCCATAGATGGCCAACTCCATTCCTCTGGGCCTGAGATGAGGCAGAATATCATGGTGGAAGATTGTGGCAGAAAAAAGCTGCTGGGGACATGGCACCAGGAAGCAGAGAGAGAGAGACTCCCTTCACTACAAACAAAATATATACCCTAAAGGTACACCCCCCTAATAACCCACCTCCTCCAGCCACATCTTACCTGCCTACAGTCACCACTCAGTTAATCTCCATCAGGTGATTAATGCACTGATTAATCTAAGGCTCATAACCCAATCATTTTACCTCTAAATTTTCTTGCATTGTATCTCACATGAGCTTTTGGGGGACACATAAGCTAAACCATAATAAGCTTCAAAGTTAGGTTTCATTCAGCTTAATAATTAAGGACTTAAATAACACTCCTGAGGCTTACCCTATTTGCTGTTTTGATTCCTGCCAGACATGTGAATGCATCTAGGAAAGGTATTTAAGGACACAAACCTTCATTCCATAGAATATGAAATCTGGAGGATTTAAAATGTATGTATCTTCCTAAACAGATTTTACCAGGTGCAGTTTCATGAAATGTCTAAGATAGAAAAGGCAAAAAAAAAAGAAGAAGAAGAAGAAGAAGAAGAAAAGGGAGCATCTGTTTGAGTGGATCCTAAAATCTAAAATGCATGTTTCATTCATTTCAATATGGGAGAATTCATTCACATGCTTTTGAGGCAGGCCCTTATCTGTGCTTCTATGTATTTAAGGAGGTAGCTTTTCGAAGTTTCTTGTCATTGTCGATGTGTTCATTTTTAGTATTTCAATGGTTACAAACCCTACCAGTCCTGCTGGAGTTCCACTTGGTTCTTCAGAATTGCTCCCTTAAAGGGCTGCAGACAAACTCCAACTGTGCAATTTACCACGTAGTTTTATTGATCTCATTCAGCTGCTTCTGGAACTCCACGGGTGTGTAGGATACTCATGCAAAACAGCTAACCAGCATGGGAACTGAGCTGCGGATGGTTATCACAATGCCTAAGTGAAAAAATAAAAAAATAAAATAAAAATAAGCTTATGCTTGTATTCAGTGAGCACTTTTGAATGATTAATCCTCACCTTGCCCAGCTGGGTCTAATAACTAAGAGTTCAGCATATAGATTTTTTAGCACAGTGGTAGGCACAAAGTGAACACTTAGTAAGTCTTTGTTGGGTTGAATGTCATTGTGAAGATAGTATTTTTCTCATTAGTCGCCTGTCAATATTCTCTTTCCCTAACTTAAGACTCCCTCTGCTTTCATGTCCTTCTATTCATGTAAACATTGAGACTTACAAGGGAGCATGTCTCAATGAATTAGGGAGTGAAATCCAACTGTGGTCCAGCAATGCTTTCACCATTCTATTTTATACCAAACTTACCAATCCCCACTATTAGAATTATACATCTTGGGCATGAATGAGATCTTGCAGCCTCTTTCACACATTAGGAACAAAATCAACATCTTCACATATGTAAAGCCAGATGACCAAAAGGAGGCGAATTAAAACCGCTGGGCAAGTCTTTATTGGAAATACACTCTCTTGGGCTGAACTCTCCTGTCCATCAGAGTGTTCCGTGTTCCGGGGTACAGAAAATTTTAAAAGGCCGGGTCAGGAAGGGGAGGGCTTAGGTAGGAAGAAGATGTGATCTAGAGTCCTGTGTCCTCTGGGATTGGTCAGGGGGTCCTGCTGAGTTCCGAGTCCTTCCGAGATGAGTCAGGAAGAATGGCGGTGCCCATACTGGGTGTTCCCTGTTCCTCTGCGCATGTGGCCCGCGGCGGCCATGTTGGTGCTTCGGCACATGCGCGCTGCTTGCTGCTTCAGCCTGCTTCAGCAGAGGCAGCCATGTTTGTGTGTTCTGCATTTCCCTCGCCAACCTAACAATGTGGTCAAGTCCGAGAAGGAATCACAGAAGAGGTAGTTTCAGAGGATAAGGAAGATTTAGGCAAGCATGTTTCATGGAGCTGATTTTTGGAAATGTGTTTTTCTTTTCACAAAGATGTTAAGCCTGAGGGAAACTTGCCATCTTTGTAACTTTTCATTAATTAACTAAAATGTTTGATTATCATGCACATTCTTGTTTGTGATGTTTATTTGATGAGAAAATGCAATCCAAGAAGTATTAATATTTTCAGGATCATAAACTGTGTTAAGGAATTTCTTATTGGTGAACAAACTCACTTTGAAATCACTGATTTTAATCATTTATTCTCTGATTCAGCACATCTATTCTTATAGTTTCACACTCTTAAAGCTTAAGAGAATTAAAGAATTGGAATATTAAATAGCATTTGCTGCAACCCCCTCATTTTTACAGTAGCACACAGTAAAGCTGAAAGATTAATCATTGTCCTATATTTTACACTTACTATTGGACCTAGTTCTGAAATCTAAGTTTCCTTATCCCCGGCTCAAAGCAATTTCCAAAATAGACAAAAAATATCAAACCATAATAATAGTAATTATTTATAAACTATATTCTAACACTGTTACTGAAACAGGTATAATAGATAAACAAGATTTTTGAGACCTTCAAATGTAGATGAAAAGTCCATAGAAACATATAAAAATGTTAATTACAATGCAAGAATTAACAGATGTTGGAACAATTAGATATACTTTGTGGGATGGCAGATATTACCTCTGACAATTTGATATGATGGAAAAGTGCTATTATATAGTATCTTGAACTTTGCATTTTGAAGAAATTAAAAATATAGATGATTACAGCCCTAGCAATAATTAAAAATACACATTGCCGGATATCCTTGTGCAAGGAAAAACATTATTAAAAAGAGATACAAACTAATGACCTATCGGTGGAATTCTCAGCAACTGTGTGTGAAAATAAAAAAACAAAACAAAACTTGAGCTATGGTGTACACAAGTAAAGGAGTTAAATAAATGCACTCCTTGATTACAGGGTCCCTTATGGATTATACTGATTAAAAACTGGGATGGAGAAACAATGGGAAGGCTCAAATGCCCAATGCTAGGGTGAAACAGATTAATTAGACAGTGTACAGAGATTAGAAATTGGGCTAGGATCCTCTAGTGTACTTAGCCATGATAAGGAAAAATGTGAGAATGAGGAGTAGGTGTGTTTGTATCCCTCAAAAAAGCATGCATCAAGGATTAAATTTAACTCTTAAGGAAAAAATAAACCTGAAAAAAAGCCAAATTGTCAATAGAACCTGGTGATAGTAGTGGATTCCATAGTCCAATTGCCTATTCTTCTTATCATATGAAAAGAATCACAAGAAATAAGTAACAAGAAACAAACATGATGAATACGAGAAGAAACATCCACTTACATTAAAAAACTTATTGATGCTTATTTAATCTGCAAATGTTCACTGAGTCTGTTATATAATCTGTAGGTATTTAATGTGCCATGGTTTATATTAGGTAATTTATAAATAAATTGTGCTTAATACTTACAGGAGCTCTGTAAGTTAGATGTCATTGCTCCAGTTTCTAGAAAATATTGTTTTAATTGATAGGACCTGAAGTTCAGATGACTGAAATTGTTTTCTCTAAGCCATAGAGTGAATAGAATGGGCTTTGATTTTAATTATACTATTTTCTGATCCCAAATCACAAGCAGTTTTTAACATATATCACATTGACGTGAAGTGCAAGTTACTAGCTAAGAAATCCTTATGATAAGTGCACTATGTGGAAGAAGAGATGGCATTTCGCTGTTTTCATATTCTCATGACCCTCCCAAGTTTCTATTTTATGTTCACAATAACTTTCATGGAAAGACACATGTTGTGGACTGTATAAGAAATACAAATAATACCTCACTTACATAGCCAAAGAGCCCAATGTGTTAGCTGTATTTTACTTGATGAGAATATGTCATACATGTATTTCCACTTTTACCCTTGGAGAGGATAGTTTTAAAAAGCATTAGATGGTCTAACTCCACTAGACAGTTACTATGGGGATTCATGCTGCTCAAATCATTTAATCTCTACATTAGTTTATCTGAAAAATGGGAAGAATAACAATCTCTTCCCTATTTAAGATTGTTAGAAAGAAGCACAAATATATTGTATGTGGAAGAACTGTTAGAATATTGTCATATGCAATTTTCAATTATTTTTCAACCATTTTTCTAAGTGCCTGATACGTAAGAGACATTCGCCATAAGTTTTGTATATAAATGTTCAATTTTATTTCATCATTGAGTCATTCTGGGAAACTGGTATGAATAATGGATCTACATTTCTGTCAGCATCTGGTACATCTTTATTTGGAATTTCTTTTGGAAGGTGAAAGCATCTGCGCTGAGGGATGTCATGTCTGAGGAAGAGAAGGCGATGAGCCCGGTGCATTTTCTTGTGACTATAGAGGTGTTACAGGAACACTGCCGTGTTCTGACAAGAGGCTAGTGAAGTGTCCACAACATGTTTACTTTTCTATGAGAAAACACCAACATAGTGTTTCAGAGCCAAGCAGAGAAACTTCCAAATAATCTAACAGTGAAAGTGTTTCAATCTAACTTAACCATGTTCCCACAGTAAATAACAAGGAAAAACTTGAACTGAATCTTATGTAACTTTTATTTATTTATTTATTTTTAAAATATTTTTTTAGTTGTTGATGGATCTTTATTTTATTCATTTATTATTGGTATGTTGTACTGAGGATCGAACCCAGTGCCTCACGTATGCTAGGCAAGTGCTCTACCACTGAGGCACAGCCCCAGCCCTAACTTTTATTTTTTAATGCCAATAATTTGTGAACAGTGCAGTTCTACAAATGAAAACTTAGCAACAAATGCTTGAAACAAAGAGTCCAGATAATCCACAAGCTGGGCAATGTCCCTTTCAATAAATGTCATTTTTTTGGTGACATCTTTGTACACTTGGTTCTGAACTATCTAAGAAATGGGTAAACTAGGCCAGATCTGCTTGTTTTGAAAGCAAGCCAGCTATAATTGAATTTTTTTACATTTTTAAATATTGAGAAATAAATAAAACGTTTTGTAGAATGGGAAAATGATCTGCAACTCAGATTTCTGGATTCACGAGTCAAGTATTCCTGGGTCAAGGTCATGTCCATTCACTTATATGTTTAATGGCTGTTGTCACCTCACAATGGCAGAACTGAGGAGCTGCAGCAGAGATCTGTGGTCCACAAAGCCTAAAATAGTTATCTTCTGACCCTTTACAGAAAAAGTTTGCCAAACCCTGGATTTGATTTAAAAGAAAATAGTAAGAAAGAGAAAAAAAAATAGATCAAAGAGGGAAAAAAAAAACTGTGTCCACAATATAGATGACCCATCTTTTGTGTTTTAGAACATAATTCCTATCTTTTTTTAGAAGTTAAAAGAAGTGTTTACCTATATTTATTAATAGTTTCAGGTCTTGGTTATTCTGTTCCCTAACATTTTTCATGAGGGAACAAACAAAACACCAAGAAGCTAATTTGTACTTTTATGCCAGAGTAGATCCTGTGGGTAATTGGAATATTGAAATTCATTATTTTTTTCTTATTTGCAAAATCAGAACATTAATACAACACATGAGTAGAAATGATTATATAAGTGAAACAAAGAGTGCATTCCTAGCACAATTTTGGCATGCAATAACTACTTATTTAATACCAGTATCATTATTGTTTTATAATAATTAAGTAGTTGTGATCTATAGGACAGAGGACTAAAATGTCTCACCTGCGTTCTGTTTCTGAAATGTAATATAAACAATAATGTCAAATATGTAACTGCAAGCCAGTTCAAGGAGATAGTTATTTAACTTCACCTTTCTCAAATGAGAGTTTTAATTAACTGATCCAAATGTCTCAACATGTATCTTCTTAATATCCTTTCATCTGCTATCGACTTGAAAGAAAGAAAGGCAGTTTGAAGTACAGAAGGATCTTGAGATGTCAGTAAAAGAAGATGCCCCTAAAAAGTTAAAAGACCTGATTAAAATTTGTTTGAGGGTTCTGCCAGATATCCTGCAACTAATGCACCATGGAATCCTAGGTATGCTTGTTCAGTAGCACTGACTCTAGCTGAGGATGTTTGCAGATTAATCAAGAGCCCCACTCATTGCAAGGAAAGACCTCCCAGTATTAGATAGCTCCTCTTCAAAAATAAAAGGCAGCTCTCCTTGTAATACTGCAATGTTCTGCTCCATGACTGTTTCAGTGCTTTATGACTGACAAAGAGAGTCATTAGAACTCTGTTTGATGGACATAACTAAGTGAATTGGAAAAAATAAAAAAGCCTTTTCAGCTCATTCAGAAATAATTGATGTGACTGAGACAGCTGTATGTGAGCTCCAGATAAGGAGACAATTTATGGAGAAACCACTGGAGCTAAAAAGGAAGGTGCAGATTTAAAGTTCCCAATAAAGTTGTCTGTTAGACATAGCAGTATTCAATAAGGAAAAAGATTTAACCTGAGGTTCTTTCCAATACCTGGCATCCTTAGGGGCCTATCCTCTTGAAAATAAAATCCCTATAAAGGTACTGTCAGTAGGTTATAAAAAATGGACTCTTAGGGGAAAGTGTCTGCACTCTTAGTCCCTTGCTGAATGTTGTCTTTTACTGTAAGTAATACACATAACAGTTTCCTAGAACTTAAGGTTTTTTGTTTTCTTTTTCTAAAATTGACCATTGTCATATCAAAGAAAATAATCTGTTTATTTTGTACATTGTAATTTTGCTAATATTGATAGAAGGGAAATACTTTAAGTTTGTCTGATTATGGACATAATATTTGTTTTTGAAGTGTGATGGGTACATTTAATAAGACAGTTTAGAATTAATAGAATATTGGTTTTATTATCATTCATATATTTGCATATCATTTGTTCCCTTCAGCTTTTCCTAGAAACTGTACATGAACTTTGTGATAAAGACTTTTAAATAGGTAACACCTGAAATGTTATACATGTTTAGTAATCATCATTTTCTGAAAATGGAAGATGTCAATGACATTATATTAATAATATACACATTAAGGTTAATTTCAAATTTAATATCTCCAAATGTACAGATTATGAATAGTACATATTATTATGTAAGTACTTTAACAAGTGGAGGATGCTCGTATGATTTTATAAAATTTACAAATTTTAAAATGTATCTACAAGAAAAAGTGAAAAAAAACAGGCAGTTATATTTGTGGTACAATTTGACTCCAGCTTCTTAGATATTTTTTCATAAAAGTAATCTTTTTAGAAAATTGTTTCAATTCTCTAATGAATTTGAAATTGGTCTATTTAACTTTCCTTGGCCCTCGTGTGTGAGTAGGGTGGGATCTGGCTGCTGGTCAATATCCAAAATAAAGCAGAGTTTGTGGGAACCTCTCTTGTCTCCTCTGTACCTGCTGGGCTATATAGACTTGGGTTCTCTGTCAGCTGCTTTACAATACCACTAATAGAGACACAATCTTACAGAAAGGGATAATAAATCAGAAGCTTTCCTCATTGTGCCTTAGAAACTGTTCATGGGTGCCTAGCAATGATGTTGATGGAACACAAATCTTCTTTCTGTTATCTTTCTGTTATGCCTCTTCATGTAGTCAGGCTGTTTCTCTCTTTATCTCAAGTTCTCCAATATATGGATTTTAGCATCTGCTCACATTTTTCAGAAAACAAAACTAGTAAATGCAAATGACTCTACTGAATTACTGAATATGTTACATTGTACACCACACAAGGCTCAACTTGTTGAATCTCTGTTTGCTAATTTTTCCTCTTAAGTCCTTGACATTATTTTTTTTACATAAAAATAATCACTGCAATCACACAACTTTCCCCTCAGGCTCACCAACATTTCCATAGAAGGAGGAAGGGGAGGAAGAGGCTGCCATCCCCAGGTCCCCTGACAACAGAAAAGCAAGCATGGCAGACAGAGGACTTCTCCATTAAGGCATTTGCCTACTTCGTGTGTGACCACTAGATTTCCAGAAAATGAAGAGAATAAAATTGTATGCAGAAGGGGGGATGCCTATTGCAAATCTATAGAGATTTCAAGCAGAGTAAACCTTAATGCATTTCTGTCAGTTGGGAGCCAAGTGCTCCAGGGATTGCACCTTTGAATATATTTGCAACGACAACTAAAATGTTGGCATAGACCCTGTTGGAGGGTGTGTCCTCAAGTGAACTTCTATAGTGTGTTATAATGGAGAACAAAAATTGTTGATAAATACCATTCTAAAATAAACCAATATAGAAATACTCAAGCTCAGTGAAGGACCAGATCAGAATTGCTTTTTAAAAATGGAAATATTATCATATGTACATATTTGCTTTATAATTTGCATATAAAATAATAAAAACCAAATACATCAATAGGATAATTAGAATTGAAATTTTGTATGGACTTTAAAAATTCTGTTTAGAAGCCTTGTGAATTGTTGAGCTAGCTCTATATTTTCTTAAAAAAATCTAAAAACAAAAACCTAAAAAATGGTGTGAGATAGCTCTCAGTTATATAGCTGTGGCCTGAGGTATGGTACCTTTTATAGTATGTGTCTTTAAGGGAGCTTAAGGCTCTTTTTATAAATGATCTCATTAATTCTCAGAGAATTTAAGTTGGAAAGGGCAGATAGTATTATCTCCATTCTACAGACCTTGAGCCTAAGGCATCAGAACCAGAGGTCAGCTAACTTGCCCAAGGTCACATAGAAAATCTATAGGGCTTTTTTTTTTCCAATAGAATCTTTTTCTTTTTCTGCTATTTTTATCGCACTCCTTTTTTTCTCATGAAACATACACAGAGAGAGACATATTCACACCTACAAATAAAAGTCTTCCACAGGTTTTACTGCTTATTTTGCTTTTGTAATTTTAGAAATTTAACTCTCTTGTAATTCTAGTTAGTTTATGTATTCATCTTTTTCAATCTCCTCTCAGTTTCTGTTGTTGGACACCTGTTTTTGCTTACATCTTAACTTTTCACCTTAAAACAAACTTTCACTGCCAATGAAGGAAGACAACAAAAATAGATAAAGCACTACACAGATCTTTGTCTTTAAGCTGCTATGCTACCTCCTCCTTTTTGTCATATTTTTCAAAATACTAGTGTATCCCTACTTTCTTTTGTTCTATATTCGCATCTATCTTTGTTCATCATAGTTTGGCGGTGTTTAGCCACAATGACCTTCTAACAGATGACTCCAAAGTACCTGTGCTCCTGAGCATTCTTCTTAATGTTTCTAATTCTTTTGATTGAATAGGATTTTTCTTCTTCTTTCCGGAAATGGACTGAGTACTGGGTCTCTGAGACTCAAATGTGATCTGATTTTTTTTATCTACTTCTTTTTTTTATCTCTTTTTGCTGATCCACCAAATATGAATCTATAACTAGCCTTTAAATGCATGTCTTCTATCAAACTGTTTTAGGGATCTCAATCCACACACCTAAATCCCATATGCAGATTACAGCATCTTTTCCCTGCTTCTTCTGTATTGGTAATTTGATTGTGTTGTATTTTGTGTGTTTCTGTAGCCAATAAAACTTTAAGGGTTTTCAGTGTTTAGAATTATTGTTGAAACCCTGGAACATAATGGGTAGAAAATAAATGCAATGTGACTTAATGACTGAATCCAATCAGCCACACAGTCTTGCTTCAAAAGAGCCTCGCTGTTCATTCTCACTGCGGCCACCACCTTTCAGCCTTATCCTTTGCTAAATGAATGTTTCTCTAAAGTTCAAAATGTCTTGGTGTAATCATCTGCCTTCCTTCAACATTTCTTCTTCCTCCTTTTTTGTAAGAAACTATCAGATCATTTAATAGATCATTTAATTAGATCATTTGTTCACCTAAGGAAATTCTTTGTTTCCACCACCAAATTTTGTAGAATCATCTTCTTTGAATTCTCCTTCTTTTCTTACTTGTTCAGGACACTAGCCTCCCTTCACCCTTTCAGTAATCTAGAAGACCTGTACTCTTCCTCAAGCTCTTTGATTTTTCTCTTTTAAAATAGAACAGTTTGCTTTTCAGGACACACAATCATTTATGAGCCAAGACAGAAAAAGACAAAGCTCCATCACTCCAGGTCACGAAGTATCATCATGCCTATGCTTTTGAATCTCAAGATGGAACTATGCATGAGTCTACTAACTCTCCTTGGAAACTGCTGTAACACCAAGGGAACCAGCTGGCTTCCTGGAACAGTTTGCTTTCTTTCATGTCTCATAGGTTTTTCCTGACATTAGGGTTTTTCTTCATTCTCTGTGCTTTTCATCAATTAAGGAGATCTTAGAAACTACTAATATCCAAGTCACATCTGAATGCTGACTCACTGGGCTTCTGTTGGGGCCAAGAATTGGTATTTCTTTTTTCCACAAGTTCTCTGGGGTAATTATAAGTTGCTTATCATCACTTCAGTGTGTATAGCAGCCCAATTTACAATAGCTAAACCGTGGAATCAACCTAGATGCCCTTCAATAGATGAATGGATAAAAAAACTGTGGTATATAGACCCAATGGAATATTACTCAGCATTAAAAGAGAATAAAATTATGGCATTTGCTGGTAAATGAATGGAGTTGGAGAATATCATGTTAAGAGAAGTAAGCCAATCTCAAAAAACCAAAGACCAAGTGTTCTCTTTGATAAGTGGAAGCCAATCCATAATTGTGAAGGGGGTATGGAAAGAATGGAGGAACTTTGGTTAAAGGGGAGGGAGGGAAGAGGAAGGGACATAGGGGCAGGAAAAATGATAGTATGAGATGGACATCATTGCCCTAGGTACATGTGTTACTGCACATATGGTGCAACTCTACATTGTATACAACCAGAGAAATGAAAAGTCGTGCTCTATTTGTGTACAATGAATCAAAATGCATTCTGTTGTCATGTATACCTAATTAGAATAAATAAATTTTAAAAAAGGTATTTAAAAAAAGTCATTTTGAATTCAGATTCAACCAAGAGTTTTCCAAAAATACAATGACAATTACATAATATTCATCACAAGATCTTTTACTTCCAAAATTTATAATAATTTTTCAAGAAATAAACAGTATACCTACACATATAATAAATAGAACAAAGCATTTCTGGTAGGTTAGTAAAACCCTCAACCTATTAATTTTGATTCTTGCTTTATGTTTGTTCTTAGTCCCTTTGAAATAAAAAGTTACTTCTTGTAGAAAAAAATCATCATTTAAACTATTTTGCTTCAGAGTATTAGTGATAAAGTGAAAGCCACATATTTAATGCAAATTCATCCTCTGTTATGTAGTCAACACTGGTTTGCATTTCCACTTTAGTGAGTCTTCCTGGAATATAATGATAACTTGAATTCTGTGTCAAAGCCACTGTTACAAATGCTAACCACCTTCTCAGGAGACCTAATCTGATGATAGTAGATGGTATATAAATATTTATCTGTCTGCTTCTCTCTCTCTCTTTTCTCTCCCTCTCTTTCTCTATCTAGCTATCTAATTCAATATATATGGTATAATACTGGAGTTAAATTTTCTCTCTTTGCATCCATAGATTATTCTTCAGAATAGGATTCTGTATGAATTTGGTTCATATAAACAAGTTAAATACATTGTAAGAATTTAATTATTCAAAATTATCAGTTCAAGAGATAGTGCTATAATGCTAATACTTTATAGAATTCTAATGCCTTATTTTAAAATGTGGATAAAAATGATGTGATGACATATTCTGATCCTTTGTGTAATACTTTTTATATTGCACTTTTACTGGAAATTATTTCTTCATTCATTCAGATATTATTTTAAATAAGAAAATATTTTTATACAAAAGGGGAAGCATTGATAAATCTATTTGTTAATATATAAATAGATCTTAGTATTTTAAAATTATAATGTTCTTACTTCTAAAATAATTTATGGAGATTAAAAAATTCACAATCACAATAAGGTAGGAAATCAAATAAAAATGCATAAGTTTATGACAGTCATTATTTAACCCATCACAGACTAATCATTATTTTATTTTTGACATTTTTCATTGCAAACCTAGTTTATCACCTGTCTCTGCTCTTCTATCACTGCTTTGGTGGAACAAACATGTAAGCACAGATTCTGAGATTAACACCTTCACACAAAATGTCATTCCCTTTTCTGCATTTATATAAAAATGAAGCACCATTTCTCATGATGTCTTATTTTTCTTTTCTCAATTTATTAATATAATTTATG
Organism: Geosciurus inauris; assembly: GCA_004024805.1. Taxonomy (NCBI): domain Eukaryota; kingdom Metazoa; phylum Chordata; class Mammalia; order Rodentia; family Sciuridae; genus Geosciurus; species Geosciurus inauris. The sequence goes on along the minus strand of PVHX01000173.1, from coordinate 311,677 downwards.
GATTTGTGGGTTCATTTTGGTGAAAATGTTTATTGTGTTAGGGAAGACTGATCCTAAAAGATTTGAAAGTCATTAAAATAGAATTAAGTATAGTATTTGACACTCTTTTATCTTTTCATATCCACATGTCTATTTTTAACCCACTTCTGTGTCTTGAAGTGATAATATGGTTACCTGACCCTTGGAGTTCTTGCCTAAATTCAACATTGTCATTACAGTTTCATCGTGCGGTAGCATTTGCGGAGTATCTTTTGTGTGTAGAGCAATGTGATTTTAGGAGACATGTCAGTGGTTTCATTTCTGAGGTGACAACAAAGACATCAATCACAGATACTTTGCAGTCATCTAGTAGGGATAAATGGGAAATTTTTTTTAAAAATATTTTTTAGTTATACATGGACACAGTGTCTTTATTTTGTTTACTTGTTTTTTTATGTGGTGCTGAGGATCGAACCCATTTCCTCACACGAGAGGCAAGCGCTCTGCCACTGAGCCACAACCTTAGCCCAAATGGGAAATTTTTATTAAAAGAAAATACAAATAGTGAAGCATGGTAAATACAATTTTATTTCTACATTTATTTAGATGTAGGATAAACTATAGAAATCATACAAATAAATGTAAAGAAATATGGGAATTATTAGTGAAATAAATATGGTGTTTCTAGAACACATTGCATGTAAATTTTGGCCCATAATGTGTTTGCAATTTATACTAGAAATATTTTGTAATTGTTTTTCAATATTGCAGACTCAATTCAGTTAAATATTATAAAGAAAAATGTGATTCAAAGGCTTCTCCTTTATACTTAGATTCAACCATTCTAACAATTTGATTTTGAACTAGAATGAGAAAGAGAATTTTGTAAAGACTGTGTGTTCCAATTTAGTATATGAAAGGTAAGGTACTGGAGAGAAATAGCAGTAGTGTACAGTATTCTTAGCAAATCTTCTATCTATAACAAAATAAAGGGACAATTTGTGGAAGCATGTGTTTGTCTTTAGCAAAGCCAGTTTATAAATTATAGGAAAATGCCACAATTATTCTTAGCTTTCTCATTAATAACATCTTGTGCAGATAATCCTTAACACTTCCACAATTCTACTGGTCCTGGTTAATATTAGTAATTCGTACCTTCAGCATTTAAGTTATAAAAGTGCAAAAGAAGCTCTTCATTTTTTTCACTGTTTTCTAATAAATTTAATTTTATGCTATACAGTAGAAAGAACAAGTTTGAGTTACAAGCTTAAATATATATATACTTGTGCCACCTTCACATTCATACAAGAGTTTAATTGATACAACTATGGCCAAAAGTAATCTCAGACAGACATTATGGGCCAACGTTATACTGTTTTTCCAAATTATTGTTGGTTTAGAGCACTGCCAATATATGATATTAGTTTACTAGTTTAATAAGCCTGAGTTTCTTTTTTATTTTATTATGTAGTCGATATAATCTGTACATTTCATCTATAGTAAATCTTCAGTTTGTCCATTATCATGAGCATAGTAAATTATCTGTTCCTATTGGATAAAGTTTTGCATAACTTTTTAAATACAAATTTAAAACTGCACTTGATTTTACTGTTTTTGAACAAATTACAGTCATAGTAAAAACATATGATTAAACTTCTTAGTCTATTTTCCATTCATTGTTTAAGGAAATTTTTAATGTGATTCTTACAATTTTAAATTGATAATAATTTTATAAAAAAGAAGTGATAAGTATACTTTGATTTACTGACACTGAATTTGAATCCTTATTTATCAGCTGTAATTTTAATAGTTACATTAAGTATCAGAACATTCAGTCTTTTAAAACTTTATAACTCATGGATGAGGTATTTAAAAATGGCGTCTTTTTACAATGGGTTAATGCAGCACTGATTGTCAAATCACTGACCCTTGTTTTTATGAATTCTATTTGTAAAAGGCATAAAGGCTATTGAATAAAAAAGATTAAATATGTAGAACTAATATATCAGATTTAAATGCATGTGTTAGTGAAATTGTTTTCTTTGTTTTAGAAACAATTTTCAGTTATCCAAGCTCCAAGCATTGTCTTAGATAATATGTAGTTCTCCAAGTCGATTTCAACATATTTAACAATTTTTATTGAATTAGTTGTCAATAGGCTTTAATGTATGTAATTATGTATTTTTTAAAATAAGATCATTTACAATCTTATACCTTAGTGACATTCAGAATCTTTTCTTTTACAGCCATTTCGTAGAGTGACGTTTTCTGTTGTGAGTCAGCCTCAGGACCCACATCAAGGGTCACTGCAGAGTTGCTATGACAGCGGGCTGGAGGAGTCAGAAACACCAAGCAGTAAGAGTTCATCAGGGCCAAGACTGGGTGCCCTTCCACTCCCAGAGGACAACTATGAAAGGACCACACCGGATGGCAGTGTTGGTGAGGCAGAGCATATGGAAAATGGTAGGGGCAAACACAACATCCACACACATAATCACGCTAGTGAGCCGTAATAAGTAGGCTTGGCAAAGGTCAGTCTAAAACTAAAATAAAATAGCTAACACCAAAACTATTTTATTTTAAACAGTAAGTGTTTACTAAAATATAGAAATGCCAAATAAAGCAACATAACTATGTAGATAAAACTCACCAAAATTGCACTATCATTTTAAAATGGCCTGTCAGAAATAAATGCGCATACAAATAAATCAAAGCAGTGTCTGCTATGAAAATGCTAAATTAGAGCATAATTCCTTAATAATAGAACTGAGAAAGGTCTTTTCTGATTGTTTCTTCTATTCATTTTTGTCATGCAACTATTTCTTCAATTGCTACTGTCCAGTCTTGATGAAAGGAAATGACCATAAACAATACCTTGCTTGACTCCCCCCATCTAGATTTAAAAACAAACAAATAAAAAACATTTTCAAATCTCTCCTTTCAAATGCTAGCTGAAATTGAGTCAGAGGAGAACAGCTCTGTCTTGCTCTCCACAGTATGCAGTAAATACTATTAGAGTTCCTCTCTCATTTAAGTACAAGGTTTTACTCATTTTTGTGCAAGAAAAAGGAAGGAACACAAATTATAATTCTCCATATTTTACCCTGTTGTGAGGCTATTCTCATAATTACTACAATTTACCTTATATGCATTTCATTTAAGTCATAAAGTTATATTGCAGAAATATTTATAAAACTTTTCACATTTGTTTATGTTCCCCAAAACAATTTAGCAATCCATTTTCTGGATTTCAAATCATTAGTAAATGTTTGAGTATAAATTTATGTCAGATAATGGAATGGTACAAATTCTTCCTAAATTTGTTATTATTTCATATATAAAAAAAGATATGGTTATATATAAGGGAAGGAAGTGGCATCATGAAAACTTTGTTTATAGTGAAAACTCAAAATGGATTTATGTCTTTCTCTATCTCAATCCTCTAGTGAAGTAGGACATTCCAACTTTCTGTTATATAATAGTTTCTTCAGTGATGATATGCAAATACAGCATATTAATGCAGGAAAAAGATTGCTTTTCCTTCTGTAAGTTTACCTATAAGTATTAAAATCCAAATATATATCATATATATCATATCATATATATCATATATCATGTATATATATCATAAGTGACCCCAAGTTAAAATATTGCTAAACTAAATCATGACAAATAATTATTTATCCACTCTATTATCGGGTGAGAAAGTATGTATCAGGGTTTGATGATTGGTGTCCCTCTTGATTAATTATCCAGACATTAAGTGGAATTTTCCCTTCTGGCTATAAAGGCATGCTTATCTGTGTGTATGGTGGTGTGTGCTTATGTGGATGGGAGTTTGTTGTGGTTTTTAAGACAACATTTTAAAATATTTTTTAAGTGAGTATAAAATTTTGGTATGAATTGAAATGCTGATGAATATTTAAGACAAGTCTGCTTAATAATTTTTTGAGAAAAATAAAAATTAAATTTATGTAACATATATGTAGTATCTTTAAATATATAAATATTTAAAGATTTATTTAAATATATATTTTTACATGTATATATACACATACATATATATTTTTTTAACCTACCAAGAAAAGCAGGATTAATTTAATATGAGGGTATTCCTGTATCTGAGATCATCCTTTGATAAGAACAATTTCACTTATGTTTTTAAAAGTGCTTATTTTTGTTTTTGATAAAATAATGCACAATGGAGCATTTTTTGGATGTCAGCTATATAAATACAAAAGACTGTACACTGTCATTATAGACACGTTTTAATGTTATTTTCCATTTTTGTGAGTTTAAGGGCATTCAATATCTTTAAAATAATCAAGAAATGATGAATAATTAAAACATAATTAACTATGACAAACACATATTATTTCCTTTTTAGGGAGCATACATATCATGGAAAACAACAGGTGAGCTTATAAATAGAAGAGAAAGTTTACTGAGAAAGATTCCCCCCAAAAAGCCTTTTAGTTTTTTTTTTGTTTGTTTGTTTTGTAAACGTGCATTATGTCTTGTCAACAGCAAGGCCCATGATAATATAACTGCTTTTTCCTGATTTTATATGTGATTGACATTTGAAATGCAGAGTTTATATAAATGATTTGGCATCTGCTAGCTATGATTCATGTTGGTCCCTATCTATAAGTAATGACAGAAGGAAATGTGATACACTTGGAGTGATCCAAATGTAGCAGTGGAATAACAGTTTTGATGGTGTCCATATTTTTAGACTACTCCCCTAACCATAAAGTGCAGTTGTATTGCTTGAATTCTGGTAAATCCATCTTTGATATTAATGGGTCATTCTGACATAAATAGAATTGGAATAGAAACCTGTCAAGTATTCATTTGTCACATTTAATTGGAATCCAGGTAATCTGCAGTGTTTTGCTTGGTTAGGTTTTAATCAGGATTTGTATTGGATTTTCACTTGGTTTTTCCATAAAGTACCATTTTGGATGCTGTCCTAGTTCCTAATTATTACCTCAAATATTTTCCTTGAATTTTAACCTGTGCGAAACAATGCAGTTACCACTAACTGTATGAGATTAACATCCATTGTAAAGTTTGGAATGTAATTTGCAATGCAATTACATGTAACATTCCAATATCATGATACAAACCAGGAATAAGTTAGGAGAGCTAAGGATAAAAATAAGTTGTCACAGATGCTGTGTCAAGGAAGTAATTGAAACAGGCAAATTTAAATAAATAGACAATGAAATGTATTTTTGTTCAAAGCTTTCATTTCTGTATTTTAGCATAATAAAATAATTTCATGAAGAAGGCCTGTGGGTTAATTCTCTTTTCAACAAGCTTTAACCTATATTCCAACAGACATTGGTGCCAAATAAGGAATAGAGTTTTCTTCTCTGGCTAGCTGAGGAAAGAGAATGCCCTGCAAGAGTAAACACAATTTCATGCAAACCAAATAACGTAGAATAAGGAGACCCACCATTTTGAAGATCCAAATCTATAGAATTTATATCCATTGGGCTTCTAGGAAGTAATACTCAGAATTATACGTTTCAAAAATATTTTAGGAAAATCTTGTGAATTATTCATGGCAAAGATCACTAATATGTTAGTAATCAACCTTATGATTTCATGCTGATCTTTTGATTGATGAAATTGGAGTAATTCATTCTTTATTATCTCATTAAAAATCAGTGGAATAAAGTATTTTAAAATATGTTAGAAAATTTTTATTTGACAATAAAGAAGTTAAAATAATAATAAACTAGAGCAACAAATTGATATTCAAGTAAAGAGCCAATATTAGGTTTAAAAACATCAGAGCTCACCCTTGATGATACAGTAATCTTCAGACTTTTTCTTGCAGTGTGATTCAATAGTTTTTGGTCTATTTTATCTATATATCTTGGCCCTTGACCTATTTATTCTTTCAAAAGACCCCTCCAAATCATCTTTGCAAAGCCAGTTTTCCATTTCAGTGTGGCTCAGATATAGAGAACACTAACTTGGCCTTTAATTCTAACTTTGCCATCAACAGTTTATAGGTCACTTACTTCTTATTTGTTTCTGATCATCTTTAAGGTAATTAACTAAATTAAATCCAAAATCCTACCCTGATTGAACAATCTGTGATTCTCTCCTAACATCCAGCTTTCCTTGTGTCTTTTCCTCTAAAAAACAGAAAGAGACTTTGTGTCTCTTAGTGAGATGGAGAGTTAATTTTATAATATATGTTAATGAGGTGGGGCAGTAGTAATTCTAAGGTCTTCTTCTCAACCTACAGAACATATGTGATTTCTAATAAGAAGTAATGCATTTATTATAAAAATCAAAGAGTCCAACTGGTGATTTCTGGCCAGGTGGGTGAAAGGTTGACACCACAGCAAGGCAGTGTGAGAGACATGTTGGGAGCTTCCCTTAATCACACTGTGCAAGGGCCATCTGGATATCTGGTCTCACCCACTGCCACAGTGCTCTTCACAGATAATTATGATTAAGACATGCCACAATGGAATAAGCTTTTATTTTCTTGCTTGACAATTTAAACGTGGGTCAGATTAAGAATGAAGACAGATAAACACAAAATGTTTTTTTCCTAAGTAAACCTTTACAAATAAAACACCATAGAAACAGAGTAGGAACACAGCAGGTAATCTATAAAACAGGTTTTAAAAAGTTAAATGAGTTAGCAAGTTGGAAACTCTAAATCCTTAGTTAATTTTATGCTTCTTGGATTTTCTCAGATTTTTAAGGAACAGTATCTTTGACTTTTATACACTAATGTTTTTGAAATTCCCAAATTAGAACTTTCTTACTTTTCAAACTCACATATGGTAGACTCCATTGTTCTATTCATTCACTATTCCTCATTTCTTTATTCCACATGCTTTAAATAAGTGTTTAGAGTGTTTAGTTCTTGATGATTAAAACATGGTATGGCGCACTGTGAACATATATTTTTATCCGCCATGAAATGTTTACATAGCTTTTGGAAGTAAATGAGGATTCATTGGGAATAAGCCAACATTTTTATAAGGCCAAAGGTAATGAGAATGGATAATAAACACATTATATTTGTGAATCCATCCCCTTTTCTCCCACCTACCTAGCCAATTCTCAGCAGGTATCTATCTATAAGGCACTGTTGTCCTTGGTGTGAGCCTGTGCTCCTCTCATTTGACAGGGTAATGTAGCATAGTGGCCTCTTCCATCATTCCTAAGAGTCTCACAGACTTGTGAATGGCATAAGTATTATACCTCAAAAACAAAAGTCCTCACATACTGTTTTTTTTGGTAGGAATAAACTAACTCACCCCACTAAGGATTCATTTCTATGATTTTTGTATTTCTTCCTGACATTTTGGTTGTTAGTGTCTCATTGAGATTAATTTTCCTACTTCTCCAGTCATCTGTGACATGGTTCTGGACTTCCCAAGTATTCTCAAGAATTCTGCATGCCACCCATTCAGGAGGGCCCTATTCCTTCCTACTTCATAGTGATTAGAGAGAGAAAGCAATTGTAGAGAGGATCTTTAAGCCAGGTCTTGGCCAAGTTAGATATGTCCTGCAGCAACTTTCCAACTTTCCAGTAAAATGAAAAGTACAATCTGAAAGAATCTGAAAAGATATTCTCCTACAAGAGAATTGGGTAGACTCTAGTAATTAAAAACAAAAAATTTGCAATCTAATGAATCAGTTTTATTCCTGGTCTTACCTCAGACTAAGAGTATAATTTTCTCACTATTTTTAGCCCATTTCTTCAATTACAAATCATAGGACTGTGGAAGAACCAAAGACATAATAGCGTGCTATAATTTATAAATAACAGTAGTTATAATTTGGCTATGTTAATTGATGATGTTAATTATTTGCTGTTATTATTTATGATAAATAATTTTGAGTATAACTTTAAGTGGATTTGATATAACACAATGGCTTAATATTGGCCTTCATAAAGTGTTTAGTCTTACAAGGACAGCATTTTAAAATTACTGATTGGAGTAATATTCTCATCTTGGATAATTTCCAGTCCTTTATATTATTATTTTTTAATTTTTATTTATTTATTTATTTTTGGTGAAGTAATGGGATGACCTCAGAGACAGTGACTTACAAACACAGCAAGGATCTAAATGAATGAAATGAATACTTCTATCTTCTTACATAGAATCAGTTCAGTTCTTTGTGCTCTTTTTCATGCAAGGTCTAGAAGTTCCATCATTATCATTTTTTTCCTTTTTTTTTAAAGTTTCTACATTTCATATTCAGTGTTCCAGTTGAGTGCATTATTCTTCAGGTGTATATTTCCCTTTGAACTGAGGCAAAATATTCACAATGACAGGAAAAATGAACTGAAAAAATGTCCAATTAACATGCTTACCAGACTCTCAGTCCTTTCTTTTCTGATCTCAGCATTAATAATTAATACTGATAAAATGTGTGGCCATATTACCTTTTTTATTCTAATCTGGTCCTTTAAAACTACATCACTCTGCTGAACCTTTATGACATTTAAGAAGGTAATGAGCTTTTATGAAATCTCAAAGTGACTTTGGAGGTCAGTTAGTGTGTTTGTTGCCTTAAGATTCTCCAAGCATTGAGCTTCTGTGGCTTTTTACCTCACTTGTTGACAATGAATTTGGTTGTTTAGTCCTTATTTAGTTAAGGCATTATTACAATCTTTCCTGCTTTCTTTAATTTTGTGTCTAAATCTTATCTATTTCTAGCCTCCTTCTAATTTTTTTCCCCAGAATTGTGTATAAAATCTTGATGTTAGTAAAATATGACAACATTCTTAAGCAACTTCTCTGTAGTTAAAAAAAATAAAACTAATACAGTGACTCTGAAGTCAGCACTCCTTTTTTCTGGAGTGGCTCAATTACTGAGAAACTGATTCATCTCAATATCCCTCTTCTGGGGTAAACATTTCCTATTGAACCACTTCTATTGCAGGATTTTTTTTTGACAAGTGAAACATCTTTTTCATAGAATAATGCAAAGCAGAGAAAACACCTTTTGGTGTCTCTTGTTTCACAAAGTGATTATAAGGAGACAAGGCTGTGATTATTATTTTTGATTCAACACACTTGTATTGAAAATAAAATAAGACCAAAATTTTTCAAGAAGTTTAAATAAATGAAAAATAATCTCTGACTTAAAAATGGAAATCCTTATATTGGGGAGGAACCTTAATAGCAGCAAATTAAATATAATGTAGAAAGTAGGAAGCTCATTAGAGAAGTTCAGAGTGGTATAAGGTACAGAAAAGGGCAAAGTAAACTAGACAGAAGAATAATTATAGATGCATTTATTGGAAATTTCACATTTTGTAAATGAAATTTGGGGCTGGAAGAAGGCCCTGAAATGTTATTTGCCTCATGTCATTTCCTCTTTACCCATCTTCAATTTAGTTTAAAATCAATTATTAAATTGGCTTATAGTTTTCATGTTTAAGCCAAATAAATTCAGATTATTTAAATTTTGTTATTCTAATCACATTATTGTCACTGTTTCTCTTTTTATGTCTTCTTTATTTTCTTTTCATAGGACTTTCTCTTTTTCTTTATTTGTTTTTTGCTGCTAAGCACAATTAGTTCAAAAGCTCTAGAATATAGTATTGATAAAACTGTCAGCAAAAGTTAAATCCAGATCTAAGTTATAAAACATTAATTTTATATGTCTGTTCTCTCCTTGAATATAGGTCTGGGCAATTACTAGACACATGTATGCTTTAAATGTGGTCTTTCAAATTTAATAATTGTGTGTAAATAATTTTTTGAAGTTATTCATTCTATTTCTTTTCAGAAGACCAGTTACACTACTTAAATTAAATAGATGATTAGATTACATTAGAGTAGATTGAATCACATTAGGTTTATTTTTTTGAAAACCAATTCATTTCTTTTGTGGTGGTTGCAAATTGTTTTGTAATTACTATTTCAAAATTCAAGTTAGGTTTATGGTTATTTCTCTTTAAGTCTCATTCCCCTTTTATGTATAATATAGACAATAGGTTGAATTCTATTAAAAATCTTTGTAGTGAATTTTCCTTAGTTTATATATGTAGATTTTTTGTCTTTTGGTCTCATTATCTTGTTTTCTTTCTCATTGTGGTCCAAAAATATGATTATGAATTTATTAGTAAGATGAGAAAATACTTAAAACACATGCAAATTTAAATGCCTCCTCTAAGACAGACTTTTCACTGTTACCGTGATAATCTCAAAGGAAAGTAATCTTTTAAAACTATATGTTCCAGTGAAATCTGTGTAAAGTGGTATAGGATGTTTTGGTAATAAACAGATAATAGAATAACTCCTAGCTGTTTAAAAATCTTCCAATTTATTCATTTCCATTTAGACATATTTTCTATGATATATGTGCTTTAAAATTCTCACATCTTAGACGATGATGTCAGTAGAGGACCCACATGTGATCTGTGATTAATGAGCTGCTCTGAGGTTGAGTTCCTTGCAGCCACAGTGCCCTGGGATGAATCGTGCACATTGTTCCTATACCATGTAAGGCCACATCTCACCCACCCAGCATTCATAGCAAAAGGTCACAGAAGCTATAGTTGAAATTTTGTACGATGAATAGGGAATGCAGAGTATTATGAGAATTCATTGAGTTAAGTTGAATAAGCATTTGTTGAGCAATTACTCTACACAAATTTCCATGAAGGACTCAAAGGTGAATGAGAGACATGGTCTCTGTTTTCTACATGTTTACATAATGCAATGGAGAAGGATGTGAACAAAATTAAATCATTAAACATAAAGTCAGAATGCTGGGCTTGGTGGCACTGCCCTGCCATCCTAGCTACTTGGCAGGCTGGGGCAGGAGGACTGTAAATTTAAGGCCAGCCTGCTCAAAACAAAAAATAAAAAGGACTGGAGATGTAGCTCAGTGTTAGAATGCTCCTAGGTTCAACCTTCAGTATCCAGAGATATATGACAAATGAACAGATGATAGATAGATGACAGATAGATAAAGGCCTGAAAGATACTATATACGAAGATTACGTACTATAAATGCCAGAGATCTTGGGGATGGGAAAAATTGTAACCAAGCCTTGAAAGATGAGTAAGTAGATTTTTTGTTAAGCAGAAATGTGGGTAGATTTATTGAAAATAGTGATGGAAGTCAAAAACAGCAATCTGAGAAAGGAGGGAACAGTGCTACCATTTGCCAACCTGGGGAAAATGGAAAAAAACAGCCTATCTCCAGGGGTCTGTGACAGACCTGTAGGATTTATGGCATCTTTGAAAAATGCAAGTGATATCCAGCAGGCTATTGGAACTATAGATTGGAAACCTGAAAGTATAGATAAGTGGAACAAATATAGCTTTAGAGGTCATTAGCACATCAGTAATCATGGACTTTGGGGAATAAATGAGACCATCCACTTGTGCATATGACATCAAATAAGTGATGATACCAAAACAGAAGCTTACCAAGGACTGAAATATCAGAGAATAATGGAGAAGGCTTCATTAAGGGTGGCTGAGAAGTATATTAAAAATAAAATGATATTGGGGAGAATCTTTAAATTATTAGACTGGTCTGAAATTCAGTGTGTTTTTAAGAAAAATAGGCATAATAATACTTAGGGTCAATGCAAGAATGTAATTAATTATTGGTTGTGAGGGAATATAAGAAAAAATAAAATAAAAAGCAAATAACCCAACCAAATATAGAAGACTAACATGAGGAGTTAGAATTAGGAAAGTAGTTGTCAAATATTTGTAGAATTAGGAAAGTAGTTGTCAAATATTTGTTGCTGAAGGGAAGACAAGAAACAAGTTATCAGGAGAGAATGAAGATCTTGACTAATGAAGAGAATTAGAAGACTCAGGTGGAAGGCAGTTTATGTTTTTGTGTTTCCTCTCTCCCATTATACTATAAACTGCTTAATGACAGGATCTGCCTTGTTCATCATTGTATGATTCATCTGGAATAATTCTGTCACATAGATTTTCAAAAGAAAAAAAGTTGAACTTAGCTATATGTATTAATTAGGGGCACAATATTGTTGACAGGCATTCAATGGAAGTAAAAAAACTGAGAAAACTGGAAACAAAGAAATGTAGTATAACAGCATATTGGAGAATTTCTTTCTCAGATCACCAAGTCCAATGTGACTTGTTGGTTTATTAGCAAAGGAAGAGGCATAGCTACATCCCTTGTAATCAATCATAACAAATTATGCCAAGGAACATTGTCTTATGTTTAATGAATCATCTTACACTCCCATGTTTTAGTATTTTTAAACAGAATTTTTTGAAAGTACAGCAGTTTGAAATTTCTGTGTAATAGCTTTTGCTATCTTTCCTTGAGTGATATAATAATTATTCTTTTAAACTACCTTTGTCCTCTTATGTGACTCTTATGTTTTATATTATACTATGCAATAACTTGTTCATTTTACTTACCTGAAATTAGAAGAATATCTGATTAATTGCATTTATGGTGCAATTGATGGCATTGTTCCAGTCATCATCAAAACAAAAACAAAAACAAAGTATTTTGTGATTTTGAGATCCTTGATTTTATAACAGCACTGTCAATTGCTGTAGTACTATGCATGTAGATGTTCTTTAGAACAGAAAATAATTAAAATGGAATTTGAGAAATAAATTCAAATTTTATCATACAAAGACTAATTTTAGTCCATTCTACATGTGCACAGCACCCACATCAACAATGTTTGCCACAACTAGTACATCATTCAAGGGAAGAAACACCTCCAATATATTACATGCAAATACTTATTAGTAATGATTTGCCAGAGGGATGTCACTCTCTGTGTTTTTTAAAATTTTTAATCACAAGAAATATAACTGTTATGATTTGTATGTGAGGTGTTCCCAAAAGCTCATGTGTGAGACAATGCAAGAAGGCTAAGAGGTGAAATGATTGGGTTATGAGAGTTAGTTAACTCCATCAGTGAATTAATCCCCTTATAGGGGTTAAGTGAGTGGTTACTGAAGGCAGGTAGGTGTGAATGGAAGACGTGGGTCATTGGGGGCATGACTATAGGGTATATATTGTGTACCTGGGAAGTGGAGTCTCTCTCAGCTTTCTGATAATCATGTGAGCCACTTCCCTACACAACACTGTTCCTCCATGATGTTCAGCTTTATCTCAAACCCGGAGGAATGGAGCTGGCTGGCTGTGGACTGAGACTTCTGAAACATTGAGCCCCCAAATTAAATTTTCCTCCTTTAAAATTGTTCTTGTCAGGTTTATAAGTGCGAAAAAACTGACAAAGATTATAGCCATCAGTGTCTCATAAGTTTCTTCTCCTTTCTCTGTGTTCTTTGTTGCTTAGGAAGAATAATAAATAAGGACTATATTGATCAAACTTGTCCTCCAGCCTAAGATATTCTAACTAATTTGTACATAATAATTTCTAAGTAAAAAATTCAATTCACACATATGTTCATTTCATCAAAAATCCCTAGATATGTGCATTTATTTGGGCTGGCATATGCACTCTCCATTCTCCTAGAATATTAAATAGAATTATATAAATGTAGTCTATAACAAGAGAAGCCACTTTGATTGCCATGTGGTGTTTGGGGGTATCTGGAAATTTTTTTCTAGGTTCATACAATTTTATCAGTGCCTCCAGATTATACAGAGACAAGTGCAATAAACAATTCTCAAGGGGCTGGGGTTGTGGCTCAGTGGTAGAGCGCTTGCCTCGCATGCGTGAGGCACTGGGTTCGATCCTCAGCACCACATAAAAATAAGTAAATAAAATAAAGATATTAAAAAAATTAAAAAAAAAAACAATTCTCAATATTACAAGATCCTGATGCCAACATGAAATATTAGTTTATTAAATTAAGAGCAGGAGAATTCTTATTTATGAGATAGAAAGTCCCTCCAACTTCTCAAAAATCTTCTTTTCTTTAAGGAGATCCAAGACAAATCAATGTTTATCTTAAAATATCATCTGATAAGGACAAACTTGGAGGTGCTTGCTACTCCAGAACCATTGAGGCCTGATGAGACCTGCAGGACCAAATCTGTCCTGGACTGAGGTTATCTCCTGGGGCACTCATGAGGCACTCTTGAGGCACAATTCTGTTTCTAACTTGATGTTTATTATTGTCATTTTTTTTATTTTGGAATCATATCTTAAAAATTTTTCATATTCCTTCTTGAAATACATACATGATTTTCCCCGTATTAGCTTTAGATATTCTTGCATAATCAAACTATTTCCTTTCTTTCTTGCTAGTCCATTCTGTAAGTTCCTTGCGTTATCTAGGCATTCACGATTATCCATCAATCTTGTTGTCTACCTGACAGTTTCTGCACCAGTGACACCTGAAGTTCAAACTGTGTGAAAAATAAGCATCTCCTAGATTGATATATAATTTTGAACACAATTATTTAAATGGTTACTGAAAATAATTATATAAATAGTTATTATCCCAGATAATTCTCACCTAAAACAAGGTAATGTTCAGTTTTACAGATCTTTAAGGACATTGAATTTTAGGCATCAACCTTATTCTTTCCCTTCACTTTGGTCAAAGCAATGTTAATCATACATCATCTTTGAACAGGTGACTGGACACAGCAGGTTCACACAGAACCATAATTTATTAGGATTTTCCCCTTTAAGCTATTGCCCTTTGTTTGGCGTGATCAATTGTGTTCAGCGTGATCAATTGTGTTCAGCCTTCATCAGTTCTTTGGGAATTCAATTTTGAGAGGCTCTGTGAGTTTCCTGGACAACATTGGTTCATCATTTTCTCCCAGAATAATGAAGATCTAAAATCTAATTCTTGCCTATTTCAGCCCTGGACTGTTTTTAGCCTCTTTTGTGAAATCAAGCCCACATGCTTTTCTCTTGCAGCCCATGTCTGAGCATTATCTGTGTCCCCAGGATCAAGTAGCTATTAAGTTAGTTCTAGCAATTGTCCATGGTTTAGAGCTACCCATGCGTGTTTTTCTTAAATAACAAACATTTTATTTCAGAGCACAAAGTACAGGACTTTCTACTTGATGATTTAGTTTCATTCTTTCTTTTATTTTTTTAAGTTTTGGAAAATGGATTACTCGACTTTAATGAAAATTTCTGAGTTCCTCTGACAGTCATTTCATTTTTGAAGGAGAATTAAAAGACTGTTCCACAGATTGACTCTCAAGTCTTATATTTTTTCTTTATTTTCTCCATTCTAATAAACTTATTCTTTTGCCTCTCCCAACCTCACCATCCCATGCTCATTTTCTTGCTTATAATACCTTATCTATGACCTTTTGGGGATTAAGTAATTCATTTTTCTCTACTAAAAGTCATTTTGTCTGAGTCATCTCTGACCATCAAATTTCTGTTTTTCCTTTGGGATAACTTCTAGAAGAGTCTACTTTATAATTTTTCCATCTTAAAAAGCCCTTAAATCTAATTTAATTCATATGTGTTGTAATATGTAATATGTGTGTGTTCACAAAGAAAAAGAGACACACGTTTTTGTTTCTAGTTCAGACTCCATCACATTTCTGGATGGAAACCTGGATCAATTAATATACTGTCTTCCCCATTTACACAATAGTATAACAAAAGTTGCAAATATAATTACAATAATATAAGTATAATTATTACCACTGTATCTACCTCAGTTATTGAGAAGTGTTATGAGAAAATATATTTGGGGGAAATTAGCATTAATAAAAATAATGCCAAAATACTTTTTTAAAAAACTATGTTCAATGGTGTATAGATACGATACTTAAAAAAAAATTCTTCTGGTTCTACAGTTCTGTTTTTCCTCCATATTAAATCAGACTTGCCATGTTCACATTTGTTAAATACATGATGATTTTCTAATTTGCAGAAATGTTCACTGGCCTCATATTTTTAGCCATAAAGGTGAGTTGTTTCTTGTCCTCCTTTGTGTTCCCTGCAGGTTTCCAATTCTCTAGGCTAAGAGCACGTGGTCTCTATCACCTGTGAACAAGTTCTTGTATTTATCACAAATATGATTCTGTGAAAACTAGAGAGAAAGAAAATATATTAACAGTGTCACATTTACTTTCTGCCAGCCAAATGGCTTCTGTATGTAAGAGACCTTCACATATTTTCCTCAATTTATTATGAAGAAATAATAAATGACAGAAACCAGTAACTCATAGAGATATTCATCAAATTATTAAAGATCATTCAATGCCCAGTAGCAGTGTCATTCTGAAAGGCATTACAGACAATTCCTAAATAGTCGAGACAATAAATAAAGCCTTCTAAAGATTACGGCCAATAATAGCATGGATAGAATCTGCCAATTAGGCACCCATTCAGAGCACTTACTCACATCTCCATTTAAACTGTTAATTAAACCAAGTACATTTATAAATGTAGAAATCGACTTTTATGGGTATTTAAATAATTTTAAAAGAACGGTGCAAAACACCCAATTACAATACAGTTCAAGCATAAAGGCTAAAGTGATTTCAAAGCAACGACGTCATCAAGAAGTGTCCCAAATGTCAGAGACAAATGAATTAAAGGTTTATTATCTCTTCATATATATACACAGAGAAGAATATCAGAGAGCATAGAGAGAAAAAACTTAAGTGGAAAATCTATCAAATGTTTATAGGAATCATGAAATAGTATCTAAATAGGATATCTAAAAATAAAGATAAATAAGTATAAGGGAAAATTAATTAATAAACTAATTTTTATTGTACCTTCATGCTTATCTGAGAATATTTTACATTCATTTGCTTTATGTAGTCAGTCTAAGGGAGGGAATATTATCTGCCTTTTATGGATAATGAAATTGAGAAGATACAAAATATTATGACTAATGCTTGATAATACTAGGTATTTGAACCATGGTAGCTGTTATTATTTATTATATACTAATATTTAGAGTTTGATGGCTGTTAACTCCAAAGGGCTATATTTGCATTATTATATTCAAAGCTCAGGAAAATCCATTGTAGCCATCATAATTATTTCCATTTTAAAAAGACATTTAAGAATATTTTTCATTTTATGTTTATGAGAAGCATTAATTTCTTGTAAATATTTGAGGAGATCACTTACTTGCTTGTTGCTATTGTATAAGGCAAATAGCAATCTAATGCCTTACCTATTTTTCAGGGAATTCCTCTTTTTTATTCATTTATTGGAAAATACAATGCATTTTTGTTTTTTGCAAAAACAATACTTTATTTCACCTTCAAGAACCAGTTTCATAGCTTAGACATGAATATTGATACATGGGATCAGAAGTGAAGTAACTAAATATTCATATCACAAAAATAAAAAAGAAACTAATAGAGGAGGTTTTGTTTGTTTCTATTTCTATTTGTTTGTGGTTTTTATTTCCATTTCAGAATAACAGGATGGTAGATTCAGTATCATGAGCCAGGTAAAGAAATATAATTTACTCAAAGTAATGTAAGAATAAATAACAGGCCTTTTATTCACTTACTTAACTTGGTTAAATTCCCCTGACTGTATTTTGCCAGGAGTTCTTTTCAGACACACACACACACACACACACACACACACTTTCATTATATCCTTCTACTGAAGTAGGGAAGACACATAACTCAATGGGAAGAAATTTAACAAATTATTGCATTAAGAGTCTGATTTTGCAGTTGATCCCATGACTCCAAAAGATAATGGAAATAAAGCAATTAACTTTTTAAGTATGCACACCATTCAGTAAAGCAAGCAGGAAAAAGATATTTAGGCAGTCTATTTAATATTTTTGATATTATCTCAGTAATTTGATAAATTTCAAAATAACCCCAAAATTTCAGCTAAATGTGTAAACCGAGAGATTTGTCTTTCAAACTTTGCTCTCTGTAGCATATACATAGTAAAAATAGTTTCATATCTATCAATAACTTCAAAAATGCTTGACAAACTATTTTTAAAAATACAGTTTTTATAAATTGTTATTAAATGAGAAAATATCTATTTCAAGACTTAGGCACAAATATCTTTAATTACAACAAGAAACCCCCCCCCACCTCCCTAGGGAATATTTATTTTAATTATACCTACCAGTTGATCTAAATTATTGGACTTGTTTAAACTTGTTTAAGCATAAGAAACTACCTCAGATACAGTAGCAAATTCAAATAAAATAGAAAAGAATTTTAAAATCATCAGCATAAAGTAGTTAAATGAGAATAGTATTTTGTAACAAAAAAAATTCCAAGTTTCCTCATTCTCAATAACTTTTCATATTACAGTTTTTTATAGTCAGAAGATATGCCTTACAAAAGTACATTTATTACTCAGTTGAGGTTAGCATTTAAGATGTAATTATTTTTTCCTTCTAAAATGAGAATAATGTGGACTTTTAAATTTAACACATGGAATCACATGCCCTAAGGAACACATGTGTAGAAAAGATGATGCATATTTCAATGTAGGGTTAAGTAAAAATACTTGTTTCTACTGAGAAGCTGGCATAGTTAGCTTGCTAATAACTGACCTAGTCATTAAGCAAGTCTCAGCCCCCATCTGTCCCTGCTGCTCTTTTGTAATTATCACATATATCTTACCATTAGTGGTAAAGCTTCCGGATCCTTCCTGGCAAGGAGACAGGGCATTTCTGAAGTGGTTAGGGCAGTTCCCTTGCCTCAGTAGGAGAAAAAAGAACAGAAAACATGGTATTAGCTGCACGGAGAGTGTCTGCCTCTGAGCTCTTTTCATTTTAGCAGCTTGAGAAATATTGCTACAAGTAATTGCTAAGACACATGTCCTTTCTAAAGGAAGGTTACTGCCATTGATTCCCAAGAGCTGGATGATCCATTTTAATATTTTTGGCACTTCATTTATCTAGTCTCCTCATTGATTGGACTCCATGAACTATCTACTTGTACCTGATGTGCATTCCGCAACAATTTTGAGAACAAATATTTTACTTTATTGGACCAACATGTAGAGGATTTGACTTCCCAGTTACTGTACATGTTTTATACACATTCTGAAATGTATGAGAGAACTTTAGAAAAACCTGGCATTGCTCAATGAGGAAACACACACACACAGAGGCATACATGCAAACACACACACACATTCCAATCCTTATAGATTGTGCCAAGCATGTTAAAGCACATTTTGGAAATAATTTGAATAATAAGTTACACATTTAGAAAAATTCTATTTTGGAAATTTTGTATTAAAGTCAACAGTTTCAAACATTGCAAACTTCACAGTCTCCTACTATAATTGAGATTTTATATTTCCTATGTCAAAAGAAGCTTTATTAAATTATAAATAGCAAACTTGTAGTGCATGTTCCTTAAATCTGAATCATATTCTCTTAAACATACCAACTTGGTACTTAATATGATCTTTTTTTTTAAATATTTAATTTTTAGTTGTAGGTAGACACAATATCTTTATTTTATTTTTATGTGGTGCTGAGGATCGAACCCAGTGCCTTCCGCATGCTAGGCGAGCATGCTACCACTGTGCCACAACCCCAGCCCTTAATATGATCTTTTAAGTAAAATACTGAAAAATAAACTTATAGGGTTTCACTAAAGGCACTAGTTTTTTGAATGCCTTAGAAGTACTTTTTTTTTTCTTTTCCATTAAAGACTAAAATGTGCGCATATATGTTTTCAATACAGAGTTGGAAATACGTCCTTTTATTTTAGAGCATTTTAAAATATTTCTTCAAATTTATTTCACTGGATTTTTCACCTATTCCTTTATATTTAAGGCTCTGGTTTTCCTTACATGGTATTTTTTTTTTTCTGCCTAACACAAGCCTAAAATTCCTTGGGAGTACTCAGGCCTGGCAGGGCTAATGAAGAAAAACAGATCTAAAAATAAAAGAACCCATGTCCTGAGACTGACACAGACAGAGTTGGTATTTCAAGTTTCTGTTTAAACCTTTGATAATCCGATGTAAACGTACCAGTTATTTATAATAACCTTTTCAGTATTGTGGTACACTTAGCTTTTCACGTTCTTTCTCTGAGCATTGGAAGCCAGCCATGGCTCTGTCCTTGGCTTCAGTAGTGCGCTATAATAATGTCCTTTTGATATTCTTGGTAATAAACCGTCATGGATGCTATCCAACATAGACCCTAATGATAGCTGAATTCTCTTTAATAGTAAGCTGTATTCTTGGGAGATTCCAACATTTATTTTCCTTTGGAGTTAAGGTTTTTATGTTGAAATAGTATTTATTTATTTATTTATATCATCAGTCTCACTGCCATGAGTAAGAAAATTGCTTCATAAAATACTTGGTAATGTAAATGTGAGAATGAAAGTTATATATCTGATGATTTATTAAATTTATGACTTGTAGGAACATGACTGCCTCTGTAAAGGAATCTAATATACACGTTGGAGAATATTTCAGTAATGCTTAGTAAAAATGGTATGCTGTTGTAATATGAAATCTGAAAAGTAGGTACTACTCTAGATTTATACCTTTGGCATTTCTAATCATGCATAGCCTGACATTGCAAATCTGAATTTCATGTAGGAAAATTTAGAATAACGTTATTTTAGAAGCACTTCTGCTTTCACAGAAGATAATATTCCATGTACACACTGCTTTTGATATATTTCCTCATATACTGCTTTTAATGGTAAGAAATGCAAGGGCTAGTTAAAAATACGACAGTTGATTTGCTTCATGACAGAAGAAAGCAGGTCAAGGTTGACGAGTACAAGCCTAGACTCTGAGACCAGTGATTACACCAGAATGAGGAGTGTTTACATGTCAGGCAAGAGGGACTCAGAGTTATATCATATTCTGGACAATTAACATACTGAAATATGTTCCATCTCTTTTTTTCTCTCCAAGGAATCAGACTTTTTAAAAAATCAGTCCCCATTTTAAAGAGTGGCGTTTTCTTGCCTCTATTTTTTAAAGAAATTTTTATCACAACACTTTCTGAATTGGTTTGGATTGAAACTCTGTTGAGAAATTCAGTGTATTTGGTCAGTAAATTTTGTTTTGAAATAGGGTGATTTTAAGATTCTTGTTAGAATGTACCATCAATTGAGATGTTAATATTTAAAAGTCTACAAACATTTATCCAGAGAACATAAAATTTAATAAAACTACATTTTTGAATACAGAAAAAAATGTACAATAGCAGGATGCAAAAAATATACTTTGTGCATAATGTGCAACTAGAATACACCAACATAAAAATTTAGTTTCTTTTTTTACAGTATTCTTAAAATAAACTTAGCTATTGTTTTTACAGTGAAATCCATGTGGCATATGGCTTATTTTTAAGTTCTCTCTACCTTTGAAATGTACTACTTAACTGAAATATAAAAGAGCATGTTATGTGGGGGAAAGAAAGAAAGAACAGGTCTTTCACATACATGAGTAGGCCCATATGCTGTTTATTAAATTTGATGATTGTCAACCAATTTCGACAGCTGATTGAAATAAAAGAAATCAGCAGTTATGCACAAGTATGAAAACAAGCACATGTACCACCCTCATGCCGTTTTATCATCTGTCAGATTTTTCAAGAGTATACCATATTTTATAGGCTTGAAATAAAACATGATGAATACATACATACATAATGAAATAAGATATATGCTTTGAGGGAATAGCATTGCCCCAAGTTGGCATTTGAGTTTATGTCATTTAAATGACAACATTGAGAAAGGTGTTCTGTATTCCCTGGATTTCAGCTTAGAGCATGCTGCTTATCTGTTTGACTGTACTTGAATATGTTGAGGAGAAAATAACTTAAAAAAAGTTTTACTAAGCGTCTGAGATGCGTTTTAGGCAAAGAACAACTTGTATTTTAAAAATAAATTAAAATACATTAACCAAGAACAGTGAGCAGTGCTTCGAGTGAAGGAGAGGGTGAACAGACTGTTTAACTTTCCTTCCATTCCACATATCTATGAATAATCATTCCTTGAGGTTTTAAAATTATAAATAACAGTGCAAAGCGGAGTTATTTCTACTTTACAAAGGAAATCATCCATTTTGTTTTCATTTTTCTTTGGGTAAACTCAAAATGGCTTTGCGTAGATCCTGCAAATCTTACTCAATGTTTTTCAATTGCTACTGGATTATTACATTTACGTGGTTAAATTGACTCAAAATTGACAACTGTTGTTTCACTTGGTAAGGTTAAAATGTAGTAGCTGATCCTAAGAGAAGGGAGGTAACAAGACAAGTTGTAACAACCTGAGATATCTCCAAGGAAAATCTCTGAGCAAATTGAGCTCTGGGGAAGGATGGCTGAATAGGAGTATGTTGTCTTAGGTTTAAAATGTCAATATAATACAAATAATTATTGCCGGAAGTTGATTACTACCTTGCCTTCATGCATAAGCATATATACGTGAGACCAGAGAATAGAGGTAAATATTGTCATCTCATCTTTAATTTTGGTTCTTAAGACAGTTAATTGTAAATCCTAATTAATATGTGCTAGGTGAAGTTAAGACACTCCTTGTATGTAGGCTTTATCATCAGTGTTTACAAGGGCAGAGTGAGAGGTTATAAAGCAAAAAAATTAAAAACTTCATTTAAAAATTTTATGATATATAATTTTAAAATAAAAATTTTTGAAAATAATTTCTAGAATTATTTATATGTTGCTTGGGTGAGATGGAGATGTGTGCTACAAATGTATTTAATATCTCACCCACTAGACACTGTGACTCATGATATCATGAGGATAGAGAACATGTTTTCATATTCCCCATTATATCTTCAGCTATTTGCACAGTGCTTGGCATGTATTAGCTGCTCAATACAATTTGTTGAACTGATTAATAAATAAATGAATATTTTCTGTGTCCAAGATTTATTTACAGTTTCCATTTTAAATTATTACTTTTGCTTTATTACTTCTTATTCTTTTTTTGCTCTTGTGATAATTTAGGTTGAATTGTGCTAGTGGAGAAATTAGTCAAAATGATTGATTGGTATAAAATACACTGTATTTATAAAAGGAATAGGCTAATCCTAAACTCTTTGTAGATACTTGACAAAGAGGATGTTTTAAATTAAAAACCATGCTTCTGTAATAAGTATATATTTTTTCCATTTAAAAACCATGCTTCTATAATAAGTACATTTTTCCTTTTGAAAACCATGCTTCTATAATAAGTACACTTTTTCTTTTCAGTGTCTTAATTAACAGAACTAAGGTACTTCAATGGAAAAATCTTTGTTTTGTAATTGAGAAATATTTTTTCTCAATGTTCTATCCATCAAGGGCCTTGAATATCCAAGACAGTGTGGAGAAAAATCATAACATTCTTTGTGCACTGTGCCCTTAACAGAATTACTTTTTAGATAAATTGGGATTGATAAGTAAATTTTATGAAAAACTCCACGTTAGGAACATCATAGTCGGCAGCTCAGATTCACAATACATTTTGTGTGTGAGATTAAATATATACTTATTTACATATTCGTCCACTGGGTCATTCTTTATTATTATAATTTACACTGTAAGAGTCAGGTCAAGATAACCTTTCTGCTATGGAAGAGTTTCATTACATTTCTATTTTAAGTAAGTTTTCCATCATCTATGTTGCTCTATATATATTTCATTGTATTTCTATGAAGATCCTGGTGTACTTTTTAAAAAGTGAAGTTTCTTTATTTTCTTTCTTTTTTTTCTGTGAAATTATGGGATAATACTGGGTGAAAATGGAGATTTGCTAAAGCCTACGTGATGACTCTCTTTGACTTTCCAGGGTAGTTCATTTCATTATCATATTTTGGTTTTTTAAATCTCTTGTGTCTGTATTGAACCTCCAAGCCAACTCTGCTTCATTTCTGCCCTTTCACATTTATTTTATAACTGTTATCCTGTCCCCACCAACACACTCTAAGCTTTCAGCATGTTGACAAATCACTCTCTTTAAATATGTAGCACTATTACTGGGTGTTCTAATTAAATGTAAGAATACTTTATATATTTTATCTTACTTAATCCTATGTTAAGTTTTACTATTTCACAGAGGAGCAAACTGAGGCTCACAGACCTTAAAGTGACTTGCTCCATATTACATAGCCAGTGAGATGGGTTTTGAACAGTTTGTCAAATAAACCCAAACATCGGGCTATTTTCGCTATTTCCAGTCATGACATTCTCTCACTGGAATGGTTCTTAACATCTCTCACCTGCATCTCTTTTTTGGTGAGCCAACTCTTCCTTTAGCCTTTACTGAAGGCATCAACCTTAATTCTCTGAAAATGCACATCTGTATCAGCATAGCTCACATTGTATCATAAAAAAAAATCTGTGCCATTCTTCCTGTTACAGTGTGGCTTCCATGAGGCTGAATTATTATTATTATTATTATTATTATTATTATTACTATTATTATTATTATTATTATTTGCTAATTCAGCCAATATTGAATGGACTTAGACTAGCAGTTGTCAGAATGTGGTCTCAAATCTCCAGGATTCAAAACCATTTTTATGATAATATGAGGTTACCATCTATCCTTTTTTTTAATGTTTATTTTTTAGTTGCAGGTGGAAAGAATATCTGTATTTTATTTTATGTGGTGCTGAGGATCGAACCTAGTGCCTCATGCGTGCCAGGCAAGCATGCTACCACTGCGCCATAACCCCAACCCCACCATCTATCCTTTTAATTCTCATTCTCTTACATGTGCACAGTGGAATTTCCCTGAGACTGCATGCTGTGGAACATTGTAAAATATCAAATACAGAGCAGATATGAGAATTCAGCTTTCTTCTAGTAATTCAGTCATTAAGTTGTGAAATAGTATAAAACAATGTCATGTGTTTCACTTTTTTAAAAAATACGAAAAACTTTTCATAATATATTAATGTCAGTATGTAAAAATGGCTATTTTCAAATGTATTTGTAATAAATTATTTTAAAACTGTTTCAGTTTTAAATTTGAAAATGATAAATATCAATAAATACACATAAACCAAAGATCTTTGGCATACTAGATAGTTTCTAAAATAAAAAGAAGTCATGAAGCTTAAATGTTTGAGTATCACTGGCTAAAGCATATCTAACTCAGATTGAGCACTCATTAAACATTTGATGAAAAAAATGAATAACCCAATTGATGGAATTTTCAGTGGCAGAGACTGTAAGTGCTCTAGTGAGGACTTAATCCTTCAACAATTCTTTAAGTTTGCTCTAACAATGACAAGTCAAGAAGAGAATGAGAAAAACTCATATCAAAATGTATTTGGGAAAAAAGTAAATTTAGAGTGTTAGTCATATTGGTTGAATAAATCATGTTTTAATTAAAATTAAAATCATAAGTAAACATAACTCAATGCATAAATCAATGAATGACCTGGTACTCAAGTAGGTTATTAGTTTTTATAAAGGACACAGTGGAGTATACTATTTTGGCTACATAATGCAAGATTTTTAGAAATCATATTTATAAAACATTATAAAATTGAAATTAAATGAAATATCATAAATTTCCTAGTAGATTTATAAAATATTTTAATGGAGTTAAATATTAAATTTCAATAAATGTGTCTTCTAAGGAAACTTTATCATAACTTCAGATTTGTATGTGGCAAGAATTCGAGTATTATGAAAACTAACTTTTAAAAAAACGTGTGTAATATTAGATAATATTAATGAGCAACTTCAATTAAAGAAAGAACATTGCTTATTTTTACTTGATTTAAAATTTTAAAATACTAGAGGCTAACATTAATACTTCATATTTAAAATTTTCATGTGTGTGTAAATATATCTACATAGAAAACCCAATTGTGATGTTCTTCAGTAATTGTAGCTAGGTTTACACCTAAACCTTTTTTACACTCATCTATAAATCCTTCATTTTATAAATCTGTTTTTTAACTAAAGCTGGTAGCTGGTAAAATTAAACACTTAGCTGATATTTTTTCTTTGCCATTAAGCTTTGCAACTTATACCTTTACATTTAAGGAAAAAATATAGAAATATAGGGTCCTAGAAATGGGCATATATATTAGAGCATTTTAAAATATTTGCTTTAGAAATATATCATTCACACTAAAATAGAGCTGAATACAGGATTAATAATCAACTAGTCTTTCATCTTAACTCACTTCTTTTTGTTGGCTTCTTTTTAGTGTGAATGGTATATTGTGTTGGCTTGAAAAAAAGTATTTCAGATGGTGTTTGTGCCATATCTTTTTTAGTTTATTTTCTTCCATGTGGTATGACTACTTAAATTAGGACTGATAACCTCACCCTGAGTTTGCTTAATTATATATTTTATAATTTAAAATAGTGCTCGTTGCTCTCAAAAAGCAAATCAGGCAACATCCTCTCTGTGGTAAAGCAGTTTCCTGAGTCCTACAGGAGCAAGGCATCCTTTGCCAAAGTTTTCAGATTCCCCTGTACCCACCACCACTTCTACTGCCACCAAGGCAGATCCCACTCCCTCAGTGGCAGAGTTAGTGGCAGAGTTGGTACAGTGATGAAGCTGGCCTCTCCGTGCTCCAGTCCTCCCATAATGTGATGAACTGTAGCACTATGTTTATTGAAGGGTCTTTTTTGATAATTATCCAGCTGCTACTAGCAAGAAGAAACATGAAAGAAAATCCCATTGCCTGAAGCGTGAGTTCCCCAGAAGACACTGGAATGTTCAGTGTATGAATGTGACAGACTGTGGGAAAGCTTTGGAGTCAGACCGGACCTAAAGTTTCTCTTTCCCAATTGTTATAGAAAACTTTTCTTTGAATATAGGCTTCACTAATAAGATAAGGAAAACAGTACTGTTATCAGGAATGTGTATGCCTTTTCTCATGTATCTTTATACCAGACACACCAGTTTTTGACAAAAGTCGGAGAGCAATGAGCAGAGAACAAGGGTCCCATCACTATAATAAACCATCACAATCCATGTTGGCTGGAAAACTTAACTGACTCACCCCCGACTCAACTTCCTTCCTCCTACCACTTTGTGTCTACCTCCCTGGCTGCGTGCTCTTTTATCCATCCTCTTATCCACGTCCTCTCCAGTTTTTAAGTAGCAGCTCAGTGTTTTGTTAATGAATTTCACTCCCCTTTAACTCACAAACACCTCAACAGTTAGCCTTTATTTTTGTTTTCAGCCAAAAGAATACAATCCCTTAAGATAGGAACCAGTGTGCTGTATTCTGCTTTGCCATTTAGGTGCAACGTGTTTTCTATGCTTATTTAACTAAGTTACACAGCCATGGGTATTAATATCTTAGTATTAGTATTGCTACCATGGTCATACATGCTTCCAAAAATAGAATCTAGAAGAGTCAGGTTTATACTGGGTGGTAAGATAGTATTCTCCATGCTGTTCTTCTTACTTTGTGAGAATGAATTCTCATTCTTTTAGAATAAACAAATTCATTACAAACACTTTATTGTCAATGATGCTCAGTAAAATCAGAAACTGTCTCTCTACTTCTTATTTTCATGTATCATAGAACTTATTTTCCCTTTTTTTATTATCAGGTGAAAATCCAGCTCAAGTCATTGTTCATAAGCAAATTCCGACAATGAATTTCTCATGAGCATTAAGGGATTCATTTGTTATTCTAGTCTCTACCTTTTAATATATATTTTTATTTCTCCCATTTTGGAAAGTTCTAATTTTCACTCTGTCATTTCTTGACTTTTCAAAATTCTAGCTTAAAATTTTGGTTACTTTTCTATGCTGCTTCATTTGTAAACTTTATATTACTTATTGCATCATGATGAATTATACTACCAGTTTTCTGTGTGTTGTGTGTATATATTTACTTTTCAAAATTTCACATAAAATGGTTCTTTTGTATTTCTCACAGTAGTGTCCTTGTTTATAAATATATTATACCTTAATAATCCAGTCTTCTTAAGACAAAAGGAAAACTTTACAATATACTAAAGCCTTAGTATATTAGGGATGTATAAGCAAAAACAATCCATAAAACAAACAAAACAAAACAAAAAACACTATTTCATCATGCTAGTTACAAGTTTTTGGCAAAAAAAAAAAAAAAAAAAAGACTGTGAATTTTCTGTTTTTGTTTTTGGCTTGCAAGACTCTCACATTTGATTCTTCCAAAGACAAATGTTGATCCCAAAATAACTACTCAGGAATACCTAAATTAGGAATAATTAGGTTTAATCTTTTAAAAAAATTATTACTGAAATATGTAGACTTTAGTCTTGGAACAAGATTTAACATTTAAAATATGGGTACCATCAATTAATATCTTTTAAATTAAATGCAAAATCATGAAACTTACAAGAACCAAAGCAAAGCTACATAAAAAGAACATGTTCAATCACATCAGATAAAAGTTAAGTTTCCAACTCAGAGTTATTTCTTTTAATTCAACAGGCCTCAATTCTACATTTTCCTTCAGAATTCTTTGATGCTAATCTCTTATGATAACCAACTAGTTTCCAAATTTCTCAACTCAAGGGCTGACTAATGCTATTGCCTAAGTATCAGGTGGGTCATGTTACTTTAAACAGGATGACTATTAGTAAGCAGTGTGTCAAAGACCAGAGACATTGAGAAATTGGAAAATTTTGAGACACCCTGTCTAAACAGGATTAAGGCAAGACCAGAAAGGATTATTATGTTCCAAGCCCTGAAGATCTTTGTGATAGCTGCTTTCCTAAACATTGGGATTAAAGGTTAGAATCACATTCAGAAAGAAGAATGCAAACAAGTATTCATGAAAATCCCTGTCTTTAGAGAAAAATTCAACAATGCCCCAGCCCTTCCATAATGAAAACACTGAGAAACATATTTGTGTGAGGGGTCAATTTCTTTTCTTTTTTACACTGGAAACTTAGTTCTGTCTTGTTTTTCATTTTTTTACAATGTCTTTTTCTTCCTAAAATAGACACCTAATTTTTCAAGTTTATTTCTCACCTTACAAACTTCCCTAAATAAACAATTTAAAAGAAATATTTCATATACATAGTTTGTAGTTAAATATAAACAAAAATTTTAAAATTTCTTAAAACAAACACTAAGAGCAAAATCTAGCAGTGTTTGATTTTTAGGTGTAGCCTTATCTTATATTTTTATTTTACTGAGACGACTGAATAGTTTATTATCATCAACTGTTTGTTAAACATTTTCATTTCATTTATTTCTTTCCATATAATTCCGTTTACTTTTTTAAAAAATTCATATAGTCTAGATGAAGCCATGCCTACCAAACAACTAAGACATGAACATTTTTACAACTTTTATTAGTTTGACCTCCTTTAGTTTAAATATATTTTATTAAGTTTAATTTATTTTTATTAAGTTAGTAAGTGGAAGTTGTTTTGACATCAACACTGTATATCCTTAGGAGAATATGAGAAGAGGAATGCATTGTGAACCAGTTATAAAGCAAATGGTTAGAAACAGAATGAAGAAATAATAGGCTACTGTGTGTTTGAAAGAAAATATATTTATATTTAGTATTAGACTTTTCCTATAATTTTTCTTAAATCTGTTACCAAAAAATTCTATGCCCATATGTGAATATCCTGCCTTAAGCTACCCTGGCTAGTTAAAAAGTGAGAATAAGATGGTGGCTCATTATATGTAGCAGCCCACTCTGTCCCATAGTTTGGAGAATTATAGATATAATCTTCAGATTAGCACCTTTGAAAACAACTAATTTGTTTAGATTATCTTTGAAATTTATGTAGTTTTTTAAAAAAAGGAAAGAAAGTAAACAAGTTCAGAGTTTGTGGAAATTGTTTTATTGGCAAGGTCTATGGATGGACACCATGGTGTAGGGGCTGCTGATTTTCCCTTTACATATTTCCCCATCTCCCTTCCCCAGGTGTTGCTGCCATCAGTACCTTTCCCTTCCTCCCCTTTCCTCATGGCAAGACGCATGGAAGAAGAGTGCTGTTAAGGCCTCTCCATTAATCAACAGGTATGGTGGTTCTCATGAAGCAGTGCAGCTGCCCCTCCTCTGAGTTCTCCATTAATAGTCTAATCTCTTTTCCATTTAGAAGACACATTTATCCACTTCACAGAGCTCACTGATACAGAATAATTGTTCAACCTGGGTGTATCCTATTTTCCAGCATGCTATGCATTTCAGAAATCTGTGCACAGTTGTAGATTTTTTTCTTTGATGTAGAGAACAGAAGAATTAAAGATAATATTCTCAGAGAAAGGTGCTATGCTCAAACAATTATACAGGAAGGAAATGGGACTGGTATGTATAAACATGCCACTTTTAGAGTTCTACAAGCAACTTTTATATAACGTTATCATTGAAAAGTGTAAAACAGGAATATTTTGTGATTTTTTTTATTCAAAATTTAATCATAACATTTACATTTTCAAAAGCATGACACAAAATCATTTACACATTAATTACAATACTCCTCTCATTGTAGAAAATTAGGTATAAGCCAGTTCAAATAAACCAAAATACCTAACAGAGCTATGCCATTCACATATGAAACATGAATGCATTCTAATTCCTTTCTGCAAAACATTTTTTTTTGTCAATTCATCTAGTGACATTTCAGGGAGATGGAAGTGATTGCTTTGTTCAAGCAGTCCTCAGATAAACTCCATTCATAGTGCTCCATTTTGAAAGGAACCAGACCCTCAGGGATCAAACTCTAGTAGTCATAACTTAGAAAATGTGAACACTCAGTCATCATGGGGGAAATGCCTGCCTTCCTGATTTCCTTTTCTGCCAGAGGAACTGGTCCTTCCAGGTCCTTCAGGGGCTTGTTTTGAAGATCTCTTGCACTCTGCATTGCGTCATTATGACTTGCTCAGATTCTTGGACACCTATGACTGGAACATTATCTTGGGGCTAGGAAAAAACATTGGCAGGAGTCTTAAACAAATAGTAAGTTCATCTATAGCTGTGCCTGTATATGCTAGCATGATTTGTGGCATTCTCTAAAGCAGTATCATAATGAAAACCCATGTGTATATCAATGAAGCAAACCTTTGTGATTTACATGAATTTGTTCTAAACATTAAAAGATAATGTTCAATTTTTCCACTCTATTTAAATGCACTAGAATATCAAAGAAACTGGAAAAAGTATGATGTAATCTTACTTTAATTAATCTTAAACAGAAATGTATGACTCCTTTCATACAAAGCTCTGTTCACTGGCTGGCTTTCATGATTCTTCTTCTTGCCGTATTTCTAATCTTTAATTCTGCTACCCTGGATGCACCCTGTGGTCTGCCTTCCACATCTTTCTCAGCAGATATGGTCATTTATGTTCATAGCTCTTTGCATTCTTGGGTCTCTCCATCTGGAGAGCACTTCACCCATACCTTGTTGGGCAAACTCAAAACAATAATAGAAGCAGCAAACACCTGAGAGGCTACTGTACCAGGTACAGTGTTAATAGACTTGACCTGCATTTTATTAAATTGTCCACACAATAAAACATTGCTTAATAAATGTGCATATATGTACATAATGGTAAGAAAACTGATGCTTCAGAAAGTCTACCACAGTTAAGGTCACTCAGGATTGTCTCAAGCAGGATATGCTTTATGTAGCTTCTCCTGATTCCTCTGGAGCAACGCCGGCCAAGATTCTCATGCATACTGAACCCTGAATTTCTAGAGGACAGTGATGCTGCCTCACCTTTATTATCTTCAATGTTCACTGTTTTTTTTACTCACTAAATTGTTGAATAAATGAATGTTTGCAGAACAGTCATTTCTTTTTCACTTAAACATAGGCCCCTCCTTCCCCC
Source organism: Geosciurus inauris (assembly GCA_004024805.1). NCBI lineage: Eukaryota > Metazoa > Chordata > Mammalia > Rodentia > Sciuridae > Geosciurus > Geosciurus inauris. The sequence goes on along the minus strand of PVHX01000173.1, from coordinate 280,031 downwards.
ATACAAATGTCTATTGTTTTTATTCCTCTCATTTTGTGGCTTTTGACCATTATCAGTTTCATAGATGACTCAGTATATTTTCTCAAAAGAAATAGTTTATTATTTTCCCTGGGCTTAACACCTGTAATTAAAAACTAGGTAAGTATAAAGTTATTGCCTACATGAAAAAAGGAATCGATAATTCAAATGTCATAAAATTTTCTAATGGTAGGAAAGGAATTATAGAAATTCTTTTACCTAATATAGATAAGAGAAAATTCAAATAAAAGTTTAGAGAGGAGAGCCATAAAGAATCACACATTACACTGTAGGAAAATAAGGGCAATATGTATCAAATATGAAAATGGTACTAGCAGTCTACCATAAAATTGGAGAAGTAAAATGTAGATAATGAAAAGATGTCCAAACAAAGGAGGGAAAATAACTATGGCAGAAAAGGTAGAAAAATTATTCAAAGTGTATAAATTATAAAGGAATTAATACATGAAGGGAATGTATGACTAAAAGCTATGAATACTGAAAGGAATTTAAAAGAACATGAAATAAAACTGGGAAGAAAAAAATCAGTGTATGTAGAGAAAAACAATTTTATGAGTTTGTGTTTTCTTTATTATGAAAACCTTTGAGGTCAAATAGCTGGGATGAAAACGGGCATGTTAAGATATGTTGATTTGTGTGTACAGTATTTGCTTAAGAATTATTTCTATGGGAACAGTGCTTTCTCGAGTAAGATAAGGGCTTGTGCATTAACTTGGAGCTATGTGTTTAGAATTTAAGAGATTGTGCCAAGAGAACACAACTGAAAGAGGGCTTGATGGAAATTAGGATACAAGTCAAAATTTATCCCTTCTCACCATGCTTTCCACCAAGGTAATCATGAAATTAATTGATCTTTCAGTTCTGTGAATATAAGGATCATTTTGTATGTGTTTTTCTTTATGTGGAGTGCCTGCAGCATAGAATAAATGTTTCCTGAATTAGTCATGGCATTTAAGAGTGGAAAGAGAGATTAGTGGTCAACCAATCCAGTCTAAGATTGTGCATGCATCCTTCAACACCATTTATAAGATTTGCTCGTCTGTGCTTGATTAATTCTAGTGACACAAAGTGCAGAGGTAACTCTATTTTAGGACATCTGTAACTTCCTAGCTTTTTGTTTGAGCTAAAATCTACCTTCCTGTAAGTTGAATCCATTTATCCTGAGTTTTCCCTTTGGGAAAAAAAGACAAAATAATTTCTATTTCTTTTCCAAATGAAAAGATTTCTAGAACTAAATTTAGACAGACATTGTCATAAAGTCAAGATATACAGTGCCTCTCTGTGTCTTCTTTTCTGGTTTGCAGCCAGAAAATTTTCCTAGTTTTTCTGTTGCTTGTTCATAAATCCTTTTAGTATTCTGGTTATTCTCATTTTCTCACTCAGTGCAAAATGCTTTTTCATAAAGCAAGAAATTCACAATGGGCTCCTACAGTTTATACTCATATTTAATCAATTTGAAGGACCTAGTAAATCCATTTAAATATCTTCAGGAAAAAAAAGGAGAAAAAAGGAAATATGCTTTAAAACTGTATTGCTTTGGTCTAAATTTGTACATTATAAAGGTAAACTTTGGATAGTATTTAGTATATAAAAATAAATACAGGTATGTAAAAAGCAATTCAAGTAATAAGAGAATTTGATGAAGATTTTACATTCTTTATCAAGGAAAATCTTTACATAAGAAACCCATTTTTTTTTCTAAAAAAAAGGCACTAAAATTATAATATTCTTAAGTGGTTAATAATGTCAGTGGAAGTGAAAAACAAAATCAAGTGAAAATTATTTTCTCAACATAAATTATTGATTGACTAATAATATGAGCTCCTATGTAACAATATGTTACATGAAGGTCAAAATAAAGCAAAATAAGATTGAAAGATGTGTAAAGCATGCAATGTCAGCTCTGAGCTTTCCCTAATAAAAGTTACTGAAAAGTAAATTCCTCCCTTATGCAAGCTCTTAGTTAATGCCAAATTGCTGTCAATGTCCCTTGGTGAGTTCTATTTATGAGTAGATTACGGCACACTCACAGAGGCCCTGCACATCTGACTTTTAGTGAGTGCCTACACTAATATATGGCCTTTTCTAGAACTGTGAAATTTAATTAATTTGCTGGCAGAGAACACTTCTTATGCCACATGCCTCTTCCCTGACCCTACCCAAGATTTCCATTTTCAGATGTGCTTCATATATTACAAACTATATCATCTTAATGAAGGTCTTCCATATGGTAATTATAGTGCTTTACTCTATATTCTCAAAAGCTCAAATGCCTACATAAATCCTTTTTCTATAATACCAAGTGTTGCTTTGTAAGTTGCAGGAATATATGCATCTCCTCCTCTGCTTTTTGACATTCAATTCTCAAAGCAATACCCTTTGGGTATCTGGTTATACACAGGATTCTAAGGCAGTGTTCTTAAAACAACAGGGAACCTGTATCTGCTTTGTCTCACACTGCCCTTGGAGGTGTATACCATGTGCAATGTGTCTAATTTAATATGTTTCCCTCTGTTAGTATCAAATAAGAGCAGAATAAAAAGCAGGAGATACAGATTAATCACTTAACTCCTCAAGATCTCACTAACTGCATAACATGAGTCATTTGGACTAGCTTAGCTTTAATTTCTCACTTTCTAAAGAATACAGAAGGCTTGGGATTTTTTAAAATTGGACTTTTCTTCTAGCTTTGCCAATAAACTGTATTTTACCCTCTTGGGGCATGGATTCCTCACCTGTAAAATGGGGAGACTAAGTTAGATCAGGGATGTAATCTTCAGTGAGAACAGGTATCACCTTATTTTTCTTTCGAGAGCTCTCTCTGGGAAAGTATTTTGAGAACTTGCTTTCACACAATGACAAGGCGGGCTGTGATCATGTGACCAATTGCATGTTCTGTCACAAATTTGCTACATGAATCCTAAAAGTGGTTTTCATTTAAAAAGAAAAAGAAAAATTATAATTTTAAACTTGTTTTTCCTTTTTTCAAAATGAATATGCCTGGTGGCCTTAAGGGAAGCAGTTTGAGAACAGGACAGACAGTTGAGATACTTGAAAAAGTTTAATGCTGAAGAGAGATGAGGGAGGGGTTCACTTCATTTTTTGTGCTTCTTAGTAGCAGAACAAATGCCAATAGGATTACATGGGGAAAAATTGTTTGCATATAAAAATAAAATTTATTACAGTAGGAAGTACTTAATAAAAGCTGGTTATGGCTTAGTCTGTGCTGTGAATTCCGTATCATTGAAGATGTTAACATTTAGATTGCGTGACAATTTCTCAAACTCATTATTAGAGGAATTCATTCATAAGATAGTAAGTTAGACATAATGCATTCTATTGCTAATGGTCTGTGATTCCACAATAATCAACAGACATAATGCTAGCAATAAGTCTGTACTGTAATTTACGGATATAATTACAAAAATTTCATTGGCATTGATGATTGAGAATTCTCAACAGCAGACATTTACTTGTCAGCCATTGTTATAGTATTCTAGGGAAGTGCTTTCATTGAATCAAAGCTATACTTCCAAGGAGAAAGTCACAACTTTCCCCTTGTGGACCCAGCACTTATTGTAGACTACTCTCTCTATCCTCATTGTGAATTTTATTTCTCTATAGCAATCTAACTGATGATAATAAAAGTTTAAATAAACATGACTTGCAAAAAGTAATTTAATGATTGATTGTTTTCCACATATCAAGGTGAGGAACATAAAGCATTCCTATAGAATTATACGTTAGTTTACTTAGAAGGAATTGTGAAAAGTCTAACAAAAAAGTACTAACTTCTCCAAGTTAATTCAGTGAGAGCTGTGATCAGATTTCCTGAATCCTCAACCTGAGTAACCATGTTTATTGCAGTAGGTAACTTAAAAAGTAAAGATATCAGTGAGCTGACACTTCTTTTTTGGAAGTGTCATTTTTGGATGTATTCTTTGGATGTATTCTTTGTTTTGAATGGACAAGATAAAATGGAAAACAAACAATTTTGTAAAGAAGAAACAGTAAAACACGGGTACCTTAGCCTGCTGGGCTCCTGGAGAGACACAAGATTGGTAACTGTTTGTAAGTTTTATATTACAATCATTCTTTGTAATCCACTAGCAACTTTTTCTAAAATTGGGGTGTGTTTTTTACACACCCCAGTTATACATCAGGAGTGGCATAATATGATTTTGTGAAAACCATCTTGTGCCTCTGGATGCCACAGCACTCTCAAAATTTATAGTAAATAAAACAGAGCAGTAGTTACCAAAGACTTTAAATCATAAATATTAGCCACACTTAGCCATTATTACTTAAACTGGCCTGTCCACTTTAATCAGGACAACAGACATCAATTACATAAATGGAACATCTGAATATAAAGAGAATTGTTAACACAGGCGCATTAGCTGATTGTAATAGTATATTAGGTAATTGACAGGGGGGAAAATGACCTTAGACACCAATAGTGCATATTGCTCAGGATGATAATTCTTTGTGATTTTTGTTAAGCATCAGCAATATGATAAGCTAGTGTGTTCAAGCAATGAAGAAAATACTTTTAATATAACAAAGAAATGTAGATCTAATTTTGAAATTAGGGCACTTGGGAGAACAGTAGAAAACTTCACCAGATTGCTAAAGTTTCATTGATCTCTATATTTATAATGAGAACAAAAATGAGGTTGGGAGGGGAAGTTATTTTGCAAAGGTGTATATACCTTATTTTGAAGATTGTTTTTCCAATAAAGTGCTATAAAATCAATGACTTTTATCTTATTTCTGAACCAGTTGTCAAAAAGACATTGTGTCATGTATGTGTTTAAGTATATCAGGTAAACAAGTTTTGTATACTAAATGTCTTTTAGTATGTATTCATATAACATTTTCTTCTAGGGTACTGATGTTCTAATTTTATTGTGAAAATCAATAAAAGGTTTTCTGCTAACACGTTAATTTTCTTTCCTACAAACTCTGCTGGATCATGTTTGGTAAGGGAAAATATCCAAATGTTTTTGGCTTCATTTAGCATGAGTGAGAAAATAAGCAGGAATCAAATCACCTGAGTGTGTTTTGTGACACACTTGAACCTAGAAAAAAATGGTGATTATGCTTCAAAAACTGAACACATATGCTGAATTGTCACAGGTGGAAAGTATTTCTATGGGGAAGGAAAGAGAAAGAGGCAGATTAGAACCAGGCAGAACAAACTACATGTGCAAACAAAGAATCAGTGAGATAAGGAGCTTGTGGTTTTTACAAATGCACATAGTTTTTAACCAGAGATTTTTTTTAAGTGCACTTTATCTTAAGTTAATTAGATTGTTTCTTGGCGATAAGACAAGCAGGTGGAATGGAAACACAGGAAGAAAAATGTCCTAAAGGTGGAAGGAAGCCTAGGGTCCATCTGTAGATATCTCATGTAATTAGCTGGGTAGAAAGAGTCTTCCTAAATACACGCCATGGATTTGTGAAGAGTATGTAAACATAGCATCATATCAAATACTTATCAAGAAAACAAAATCGTATGGCCAATGAAGTTGACTTGATAGTTTTATCAGGATATTATATAGCATTAAAAAATACTTGTGTGTATTTAAATCAGAACCTATAACTTTGGAATATTTGAAGACAAGTTTTGTAATTTCTGAACCAGGCTAATTGATTTCCAGAAGAATTTAGTACTACTTATAAGATAAAATACTCTTTCACTTTTGGCAAAGCGTTTTAAAGTTCTAATAATCTGTTAGAAAAAATAAATTATTTCAATCTGGAAAGTAAAATGGTTTACAAGTGAAATAAATGATTAGAGGACATCATGATACATTTAAAAGATGCATTCTGCCTTTTTTTTTCTTTTGAGAGAGAAAAAAATTTATATCTTACCTGACCAAGAAAATGCAAGTCAGTTGTTTCATAAAATCAACCATTGCTATTTTTGAATAATGAATCAGAAAAGACAGAAATCAAGTTCTTTCATTACAAAGTTAAGAATAAAGTTTTAAGAAAAAGAAAACTTCATGCATATATAAACCATAAAACTGTTTTACTTAGCATATAATAATATATTTTTAAACAATCATATTTGGTATTTATTGTCTTTATTTATTTATTTTTGTGGCGCTGGATACTGAACCCAGTGATGCTCCACCACTGAGCTACATCCTCAGCCCTTTTTAAATTTTTATCTTGAGACAGGGTCTTGCTAGGTTTCTCAGGCTGGCCTTGAATTTGTGATCCTCCTGTCTCAATCTCCCAAGTAGCAGGTATTACAGGCATGAGCCACAGTGCCTGGCAATACATTTTAATTAATCTAGTTTTTAATTCACTCATTTTTCTGGTGTGAGGTATTGAGCCCAGGGATACTTTACTATTGAATTCTACTCCTAGACTATTTTATGTTTTACTGTGAAACAGGGCCTTGCTAAGTTGCCCATGCTAGCCTGAAATTTGCCATCCTCCTGCCTCAGTCTCTTTAGCTGCTGGTATTAAAGATGTGTGTATTAAAGATGGATCGAGGCTCCATCTTATTTTAATATTAGCAATAAACAAAAGCAAACAGTACTTCAAGATGATAAGTATTTCTAATTTGTTACATTTTGTAACAAGTGAGGAGAGGCCAGCTTCCTTTCAATAGTGTGAGGCTCAAAGCACTAGATTAGCAAAATTTGATGGTTCCAAAATTATGAAAGTATATATTCAAATTAAAAACCAGTAACATTTTTCAAAAATGTTATAATTCAGTCATTTTGCTGATGCTTTAATATATGTTTAGCTTTTACCTGCAATTGTAGTTTATGAGGTTTATAATTAGAATGACTTTTAAAAATTTGCTCATAAATTGAGGTGCACTAAAAGGAACACTTTAGCCATATGACATTTTTTTAAAATCAAGGATTTATTATAAAGAGCTATGGGATTTCATAGTGGTATGCTCTAAAGAAATATGTAATATATATATCTATATATATCTATATATATATATATAGAGAGAGAGCACCATTACTAAATTTCAATGATGAACTATTTTCTGGGCTCTGGAAAAGTCCAAATGTCAGAGTCATAAATAATTTTGTCTTATTGGATAAGTTATATCTTTTTAGGAAGAAGAAGTAGAATTAAAAATCATAACTGCTCATTGCTGAGCATTTTAGGGAAAAGAAAAGTCATAAACTATCATTAAGTGTTATAGAGTTTGCTTTGGCATGACTACAGTTTAATGAAAGCATGTTTCCTGCAGTTGCATGAATATTATATTTATCAGTAAAATGTGTATATTACTTTTTCTTCTGGAACTCCAATGGCATTAAATCAATTTCAGGTGTTTGTGGGTCATTTTAGTGCCCGAGACCATGATACTTAAAGATGTGCCTTATTGATAATGAAGCTCACAGTTAAACTGTGAATGAAAATTATCATTTATCTTAGTATGCAGTACTGTATATATTTGCTTCATCTTTTTCAGTAAGTGGTTGTTATTATTTGTCTCTCCTTCTTTGAATAAATAATCGAAAGTTTCCTCTTCATTTAGCATAAGTCCTACATGTAAGGGGATATAGACTTAATCAATGAATAATTGTATGGAAAAACAAAATGCTTATCCTGAATTACCACCTATTAAATGTTGATAATATAATCACTCTATTTCTTCACCTGTGAAATGATTACATAGTCATACTGCATTAAACTCCCAGCAGTTCATGTAGACATTATACAGATGGATTGAAATGGAAGAAAGAAAAGGAGAGTGGGTGGGTATGGAGGGATTACTACTACTGATTTATATTAGAAAAACAACAGTCCCACATGCAATTTAGAGATGATACATCTAAGTAGACAGGGCATCAAGAATGGATATAATCAAAAATTTTGCAATTAAAATTGGAATCTGTAAGTGCATGGGCTTAGAGAAATGCTTTTGGAAATGAATTGAAAAATAAGAATTGGCAGTGACTAAATCATGGAGCAGGGCACCATGCAAACACACCAGCGAGCCAGGCAGTTTACAAATAATCAAAATGCTGCCCTGTAATATACTTCCTACTGGCCAGTGTGGGTGGTGCTCCTTTAGCACTTCTACATTTTTAGAACATTCTTCTAGAGAACTCATACAATAGTCACCAAAATTATCTGAGGAAGAAATTATAGGATACATTTCATGCTTTTAGAGGGACAATCACTACATGTATGATTGCTTATTTCAGCATAAAAGAAAATGAAGCAAGTGGAGAAAATGTTGAGCCACAAGTAATTTACAAATATAGATGAAGAGAAAAGTACGTAAACATGAGACTGAAAATTAGAGAAGTATTAATTCTCAAATATCAGTTAATCGAAGCATTTCTTCCTTTGCATCTTATTTTCTTATCCAGGATTTTCTTAGGTATCATTGGTGCAAATGAACTTCAGCTGTTAAGGGGAACTCCTCCATTTCTCATGTTACATTTATATGGTTTTATAAAATACAGAATAAGAAAATAACAGTAGGTCAATAAATGAGACCAAAAATATCTCTATTGATCTGAGAAAAGGTGAAATAAAAATGTATTTTTAAAATTTTTTAAAAATTTGAGTAAACTGTGGTAGCTCTCTTTGGATACAGAATTTAAAACATTAAACTGATTCCATTAAAGAGTTTTAAAATAGTGAGCTGCAATGATATTAATTTTACTAGAATTACCCAAAATGACTTATAAAATATATCAAAACCTTGACAATTGTCATAATTTTACTATGCTGAAAACATATAAGTTGATCATGGCCCTATTTTCCCTAATGCATTTTTCTTGTTTTTCAAAAATGTAATATTGGTGATTGTTTTCGACATATGAGTAGTGTCAGTTGATGTGGCTTCACACACACATTACACATTGGTCCACTGAACTGGTACCATCTTGGTGTTTTTATTGCCATCTTTCTGCTACAGATAGAGTTAATACATCTCATCTGCTGTAGCAGGTGTGGATAAGTTGTCTGCCTAATGGAATATGTTCAAAGCATGTTTCAAATTTTGTCTCTCAAACTTTAAAGCATTTCTTTTGACCTAAGTGATTGATCTCCTTTACTCACTTCACTACCCAAACAAGAATATTTGTTTTCCAGTGTTGGCAATCTATCTCCTTCTTTCCTCCATCAACATGCACATTTATTAAGTACATTCTTCTGAGCTTGAGAGCAAGAGAACTGATTCTTGTTAAATACATGCACATAAGTTCAGCAGTGACCTGAGTTCATCTTTCAGGAAGCCAACTATTTGAGTTGAATTCCTTTTTATATATGGATGCCATTAAGATTCTAAAATAGAGAATTCTACAGTTATAAAAAAATGTTTAGTAAGCACATGATTATCCAAGTGACAAAAGTTCACGAAGTATCACGAAATGATGGGGAAACCGCATTCTTATCAGGGAGTTACAGAGGTAAATCTGATGCCAAGTCATATCAGCCAGACTTGTTCAAATTGAACAGCCAAAGTTGTTCTTTTCTTAAATTTTTAATCCTCAGGTTACGTAAAATCTACAGTGTGTGTGTTTATGTGCACATGCATGCACTCATTCATCTGTTTGTGTTTCCAATTGAGGTAGAAAGACAGGCTGTTAAAGATAGTCATTCTCAATTATTTGTGTGTTTATACATTTTACACTGCAGTAAGAGTCTTGACTTCATATTAGTATTTATCTTGGTAGTTGTCCCAGTTATTTGTTTGGGGGGAAGTGGCACCATATTAGTTGGACTTCTAACATGAAAGTAACAAGCCTACAGATAAGTTGCATTATTACCAGCTTTCTCATCAACCTAAGAACACATAGCACTTATATTTCAGACATTCACTCATTGTGGGAAGGGAGGGAGTGGGGTTATGACAGGCACCATTAGGGTAAGAAACATGGAAGAGGCATGCCATTGGGGCACTATTGAAACCATCACATGAAATTCACACTGTGTGACTCTTAGTAATTATAATCTGGAAGGTGTGATGGGAGATTACTCAGATCCTTCTGGCTTCTGGTCTAAAACTAATCAATCAAAATTAAGACTTTCAAATATCAAATATCATGCCATAATTTGACTAAATATATGTTTTGATGCTCAAATGTCATTGGAGATTTCATATTTCTAACTTTGGCTAAGTTGCTTTACTATTTGCTCAGTATTTTTATATGTTTTCTCTCATTATTAGAGATCCATAAATTATAAATAAATTTTCCCAGCTCTGCATGATTGTCTAGGACAAAGTAATATATTTTCACCATTACAGAATAGCATACTTTCATAAAATAGTGATAATTTCTACTTAGTTAATGAGAATAAGACTATAGAGTGATTCTTTGTGCCTAGGCCTGTGCTAGGTGGTAGACTGTATAGAATTTAATCTGCTTGTTCTGTTGCTTTTTCTTCATTTTTTTCTATTTCATTGCAAATTGAATGGCTGCATATTCTTGCATTTTTCACAGCTCATAGATTGTAAAGCGGTATATGTGCATCTTAGAATTTATGATACCTGCCAAAGCTGAGTAGAATGCCAGAAAAGAGAAGAGGCAGAAAGAGTAAGACCAAATACACTATCCCTTTTTCTCATTTCCAAACTAATTTTTCAGGTTTAGGGAAATTTTGACATGAATGAAAGCCTTTCCCAACTCTGTGAACATGACTTAATGAAGATCACTCTGAGTCTTGTGGATCTTGGCAGTATCAGAGGTATCATATTTTACATGGGAGATTCATTCCAGGTCAATTTTTACAATGTATTAGACACAAAACATATTATCTTTCCACTTCCAACGTATGTGTTTTATTTTGCTCCCCTGATATATCTTTAGGAAATATGTGTACTTTGGCTTTTACAAAAATATTCCATTTTCTGTTTACAGTGAATTGTCCGCACATTATCTTACCCCGATCGTGGGGTAGAACTGAGCCTGCCATGTGCATCAGGGTTCATTTTCCTTGTGGACTATTTAATCCATGGCTTAGTTTGCCATGGAAGGAAATGATAGCGTGTGTGAAGTTTCTTCAGAGGTAATAGTAACATTTATTTGGGGACATTGCATTTCATTTTGCATGTCTTTGCATGTGAGGACCCTGAACAGATTTCTTTTTTGACCTCCCTGAGTTGGATAGAAATAACAGTAGATGGGGCTAGGGTTGTGGCTCAGTGGTGGAGCTCTTGCCTCGCATGCGTGAGGCACTGGGTTTGGTCCTCAGCACCATATAAAAATAAATAAATAAAGATATTGTGTCCATCTACAACTAAAAAAATATTAAAAAAAAAAAAAAGAAATAACAGTAGATGTGCAGCTTGAAAGTTTTGGACAATAGTAGCGGCAGTACTATAAATACCAGCACATAGTGACTGACTGAAGTGAAATTCCACTCAGGCAATTCATGAGCCAACTAGAAAGCTCATTCCCTTTGTCTCATTTTATAGATGAACTGCCTAGCTGGTTTTTGTTTTGTTTTATATTTTCTCAATGCTGATCCCAATTGTGGTAAGTAGAGAGGCACTTTCCATTTCATTTCCTAGGATTCCCCTTCAGGGAAAGTTGTTGATATCAAGTTATTGCAGTAAGTATTGCTTGAGTGCTTATTTTTTTAAATTCAAACTTTCTCACACAAAGGACTTGAGGCATACTCTGGAATTCATAAGAAATGAACGTATGTTAATTAGCTTACATCCAGTTACTTTAAATTCAAAAACTCTTAATTTAGTTGGTTTGTATTCTAATGTGATTTGCAGTAATTATGTGGTATATTCAGTAGGTGGCCTTTAAAGCATAGGCATTTATATTTTAATCACGTGAGTTTATGTAGAATAATAAAACATGATAAACATTTTCTGCAATGTATATTAATTTTTGTTGATCCTAACTCAAAACTTGGAGATAAAGTAGTTGGGAATCAGCCACAGCACAGATATATGAATTAATGTAATAATCTGTATTTCTGTAATCCTAATTATATAGTGTGATATCTTTTAAATTAAAGGCTAATTTTGGAGGAGTACATGAACTTTAATTTTTAAGCCTTCTACACATTGCAATGAATCCATGTTATCAAAATAATTTGATTTTAAATTTATTTCACTGGAGAATTAAAATAATCACCAAGCCTCCATTTTATCCTAAAGCTAGTCCCTCTATAAATCACATGATAAGACACAGAATCACCTTTCAGCAATTATGTAAAGCAAAAGATCTTCAAAATTCTTAGCATTCATTTCTCATGAGAGATGTTATCTCATGCTGTTGAATCTGGCCAAACAAATTAGGGTTCTTCCTCATTCTACACCAACATTTATAGAAATTACAGTGCAATACTTGTCAGCTGGAGATAGCTCTGTTTAATATTTCACCCTTCTCCATTCCTTTCTTTTATCAGAACAAAATAATGTTTGAAATATTACGATCACAGAAGTAGAAAAAATTTTTTAAGAAAAGTAATGTTTTCCTAAATCCAGAAAAAGCTCCAGCCAAATTATTATGGATAATTATCATGCTATATCTAGGCAGGATGACCATTTTCCTCTAAAAGTAATTCTGTGTGATGAAAATGCATTTTTTCTCTTGGAATTTTTCAGGATAATTAATTTTCAGAGCACACAAGATGATTTAAGTGGCTAACCTGGCCTTGTTAAACATGCTTCATTGTTTCTGTCCATAAACATTATAACTCATCGGATTTTCCAAAGCAAGAGCTGTTTAAATCAAAGGGTTTTCATTGTAGATCCCTGCCTGCTGCTGGCTGGATGTCAGAGCTTGGAAGAAATCCTCCAAGTAATTGTAAAGCACTATTCTCCAATCAGCATATATTATTGCAATGCAAGAACTACACTGTCAGAATTTCTATTTAAGTTATAACTCAGTCATTTGAACTTTGAGTCATACATACTTAAATGTCTCTACAGGATTAAAAGCATGTTACACTTTTACCCTTACATAATGATGTTCAGGGCAAAAATACACTCTCGATTTATCTAATAACTCATTAAGGGTATCTGTTGTGTGTGTGTGTATGTGTGTGTGTTTGAGAGAGAGAGAAAGAGAGAGAGGATTTAATGTGCATGAAATGAAATGTTTTGTGGCAGTTTTCATATGTTGGCTCCAAATTCAGAGTAACAGCATTTGGAGAATAGGAAAAATTGGGGAGCCTTGGAGCTGAATAAAAGGAAAGAAACACATTTACAATTTTTTGTGGGGATTTTGGTTTGTTTTTTGTTTTTTGTTTGCTTGTTTTTTGAGGGGAGTGGGTTATGGATTGAACAAGGAAGAATTTTTTATATTTTCTTCCAACTTTTGCGAGAACCTAGATAGAAAATCACATGCAGAGTCTTCATCTACTTTAGCCCAAAGGCTCCATATTGTCAGTAGCTGGAAAACAAACAAACAAATAAATAAATGGAAGCACCTATGTTGAGTTTTGGCCTTGTTGCAGACAGGAAGCAAGTCATCTCAGACCATGCATCAAATTACTGTTAAAGCTGAAATGAAAATCTAGGTGATCAAAATTGCCTTCAAGAACAAAATCCTATTATTCTTATGAAAGAACATAATTTAGTAAGAGCACCAAAATGAAAACTAAGATCTCCATTTTAATTCTTCTTAGGCCATAAATTAAGCAATGTATTTGCCTCCCTGTGCCTCAATTTCCATACTGAAAAATTCTAGAATTGGGTTAAGGACTTTTAACATCCTGTGTCGTTTTAAGATTTGTTCTTCCCTAAGCACTAGATATTTATTAATTAACCAACAACATGCAATGTGAATATTAAAAGTAAGAAAAAACCCTCTAAAAATAATAATAATTTTAAAGAAGTTTCCAATCCATATCAAGATTGTGGCTGAAAAGAATGTTGAATTACAAGATGGGAAAACAATGATTGACATTGTAAAAATGGAAAAAAAAATCTTTCATAAACACAATTGATTTTTATCCTCTTGGTTTTCACTTGTGTAAATTGTAATTTCAGACCATACTTTAGAAACTAATCATAAAAATTCTAGTAGCTAGCAATAGATATTTTCTCAAATTGAGCCAAATAGAATTTCCTGTACATTTAAAATCAAGCAATTCTTATGGGCTGGCATTATTCTTTTCAATGGACAGTCTAAATATGATGTCTTTCTGACTTTGCTCTCTCGGTTTAAAATTATAGTTTGTACTTTTGCATGAGAACTATACAGTTGTAATTGGAGGGAAAAATAGCCAAGTGTGGAAACTAAAGTGCACTTTAACAGCAATAAACGCTGAATATTAAAGGGAAAAAAAGTCTTTTATAGAAGCTCATAGGTTCCTGGAACCATTCTTATACTTCTCTTTCTCCAAGCTAAACATATGTCATATGCATATATGTTACATTCAAACTAGGCATTTTTACCACATCTAAAAATAAGTTCATTAATAAATGCAGGCCACTGAATGTAATGCTTTGAGTAGCTTTCAAAGTCCTCATGTTAGAGTCAAGGAGTTTAAGAAATGAAATGCCCCTACCATCTGCTTTTACCTTTGGTGCCCACTCTGCAGTACTCCTCCCAATTAAGGCACCTGGCATAGGCTTTTTTTTCCCCCTAGAATTAAGGAAAGTGAACTGGCAGACCTATGTTTTATGCATACTTCTAGCAGAATCTGCATCATAGCTGAGGTGAATCATGGTTTGTGATTCTGCCTCTTCCATTGAGAAACCTGAGAGTAGAGGTATGTATATGCCTCACAATTCAGTATCTTGTACTCCAAAGGATTCCTATATAAAGTTGAACAATAGATACAGTTCCTAAATTTTATTTAAAATATGCTCCTAAAGCCAGATATCAAACTCAAGAACACTCTTTTCCATAAAACCTCTACCATTCCTGCTTGAGTAGGCTATCTGCAATTATTTTTTGAAGGAAATCTATTTAGCTTTTAGGGAGAAAAAACATTAACCATATTGTGTCTTTGACTTATACAAATTCAAGATTTAGCAGGAAGAAGAAACAAAAACAATTATAATTAAAAATGATTATTAAGATACATAAATGATATTATAGCAGAATAATTATTTTAAAAAGAGAGTACAATCCAGCCTTTGGGCCAGCGTTGGAGACTACTTGAGGGTAGCACATGCCAGAATATTCTTGCTTCTCTCCTGATTTAACTTCTTAAAATAACCTTAAACCTCATTCTTCTCTCCCCTTAATCTCCAACATGCCTTATTGTACATACTTTCTTTTCCTGCACAAAGTATTTAACTCTTTTACATCAAGGACTTTGAAATGATAGTTAAGTTCACTTGGCATTTGTTTTGAACTCAGCCTTATAAAGAACCACCTAACATTTTTTTTATGTAGTGAATGCATTTAAACAAGAACATCACCTAGGTTAAAATAATGCTCATTAAGTGTTGAAAACTGAACCTGGCTTACAATACTCTACATTGGCACAGGATATGTCACAAGTTTTTTCAGGATGTATGTGACCCTATACCTTTGCATTTCTTTTGCCTTATTACAAATTTTCTCTCTTCCTGAACAATCTTATGCATATATTAACATCTAGCTATGCTATCTCTTTCCATGAAATTATATAACTTCTTCTGAATCCTGCATAAAATCATTCTCTCTCCTTTTCTTTGTAATATTTTGTATGTATCTTGGTCCAGGACTATTTCCCAAGAGTCTGTATTGTTACAAGCACTACTCCAGAAACAAAGAGTCATTTCAGCTGTGGAGACAGGGCTGTTTTAGGAAAGAATGCAGAGCACAGACTTACTGGTTATTTACAGCCAGCATCCACTTGGAATGTTCCATGCCCTTGTCATACCAGTGTGTTAAATATTTTGGATGTCACCTCCATACAGTACATAAAGACTCCCTGGGCATTTTCACACTTGCCCTTCAGGTTTCTTTCCTGGAAGCTGCAGTGCTGCACCTATGTGGCAAATTCCTAGATGAGAAAGAAGCTCAGTTTTGTCTCACTTTTCTTCCTCAGTGCTCTCCAGGGGAGCACCACTTTCTGTTAGGTGAATTTTCTAGGAATGGAAAGGTACACAGAGAAAGCAATTCAGGAAATGCATTAGCTAATCCAAGTGAAGCGCAATATTTGTTTGGTTCTTATACCAATTCACAGAAGAATGGTAATAAGAAGCAAGTATTGTTGGAGGATGTGGTCCAATTTGGAAATCATCTCTGATTGGGAAGGAAGACAAGAGAGAAAGTAGAAGAAATCAAGTGAGCTAGAAATAATCCTTGCAGATGAAAACTCCAAATGAAATATGTGATTGTAAAGATCTTATCTCTTATCAATGCATATGGAAGGAAATTCAGACTCTGTTCTTAGGTTTTAAATAATGATATTAGTTGCAAGTATGGACACTTGAGTCAAACATAATCTACATCAAATCTCTTCTATCTAGAAGCTGGTGTCATTAGACTTCTATCTTCCATGTCTACCATCTCTTTCCACTTAAAGAGATACTATTCTTTGTTGAACACCTTCTGTGTGTCATACTGCTCTCTGAATCGTTAATTAATTTAATCATCACAATAATCTTTCCCCAATTTACACATGAGGAAGCTGAAGCTTACAGTTACTCCTTTTGTGCTTGTCACTCACATGGAATTTCACTCAGGTGGTCAGACCAGAGTCTGAAGCCCAGGTCCTGTGCATACCACTCTTCCATATACATTTCCTGAGTATGGGGTTTTGTTAGTGGCAATGGTGAAGCCGGCCTATTATGCTCCAGATGTTTTATTGCAAATTATATGGTATGTAGTGTAACAAGTGATAGTTTTACTTTTTCCTGGCTCAAATAGTACTTCTTTTGAGTTGAATGATACCTATTAAATATCACACTATTTTTTTCCTTCTACACCACAATATGTATATGTGTGTGTGTGTATGTGTGTGTGTGTGTGTGTGTGTGTGTATATATGTGTGTGTATATATATATATATATATATATATATATATATATATATATATATATATATATATTTATGTCTGTGTATACCAGGTACGCCAGATAATCTGTACTGGTTTACAGAAACTATAGTAACTAGGTTTATCAGGTAGAGGAGGGGCTTAGTATGTTTTCTGTAGCTAGAGAGCATATATATAACATGTTATGGTATTAAATATTAGTAGTCCCAGTTTTCTTATGCAATTCAGAGAAGTGCTAAAATTTGCTTCATGAGCCTAAGCTTCAGTTTCCTCCTGTGTAAGGCACAGAGTTCAAACACCAATGAGGCTTATAGCACTAACCACAGCAATTCTATAGTTGGGCAAATGAAATCCTAGGAATATTATATGCACCTCAGTAGGGTAATTCTGGTACCCAAATATAGAATCATTTAGTTTTTAAAGTTTGCAGATTCACTGAGTTACTTAAAATAGTCAAATAATTTCTTGCCTGTGAGAGGTGACTTAGAAAGCATAACTATAGAGTTAAAAGGTGGATTATATTAGCTCTTAAAGAAATTTCATCATCCTGAGTTTCTTGATGTGTTTGTATAAACGAAGTGCATATATAATCCAAAGAACCTTAAGAAAGGACTAGCAGAGGTTATATTCAGGTTTCTTAATCTGGGAAAAAAAAACAGAACAATATCTCCATGTAGACTGAAACCAGGGCTCCAATTACCCTGTGAATTCTGGCAGCAAAGCAATAGGAAAATAAACCTGAACACCTGCTGTGTGTTTATGTAAATCAAGTTCAGGCAGGATTATTTCTCTAAAATTTCCCAGGTAATTGTGACTCAATAATTCTGGCTTTATTGGTAACTACTGCAAATTTGATCAGCATTTTTCAAATGAAGTCCTCAGACCATTTACATCAGAATCAACTGGTAAAATTGTAGTTCTGTGGACCCCTAAAACTTTTGATGAGAAAATCCACCAATTTCTCTTTCTCTCTCTTTCCCCTTTTGTTTAAATAATAAACCTCTTGACAGGAATGTACCATAAGTGGTACATTTTAGGCCAGTTTCTCCTTCCTAGCAGATGCCTGTAGTAGCCACAACAACCATGAACACTCCATAAAAAAATCATCCCCGAGTTAAACAATAAGCTACAAAGGTCATCTGAACAGTAAAATATTGAGATGGTTTTATTTATAATTTGCTTAACATCTGTCGAAAATCTAATATGTCCCAGATTGTGTGATAAGAGATGTTAGTCATATCACTTTTTCAAGATAAAATGCAAAATATTTTATAATTAAAATAATTCACTCTTTAAATGTCAGAATTCTTATTATGGATGAAGAATGTGCCAGTTTTTCCTAGTCTAATACCAATATTTCATTTGCAGTTGCTAAATTTTGTCAGTTATTATGATAATTGAGCACAGCATTGCTTTTGGAAATGGCCAATCAGCTAATGTTACTTTTCTTTCAAAAAAATTATTTTCTTGTGTTTTTATGTGTAGAATCCATCTCCCCACCAGAGGTAATTCAATTCTTCCCTACAATTAAATTGAGATTATAAAAGGTGAACATGGTAGAAGCCCTGTCATCTATAAAAAATAACTGAATAATATGGTCTAGGATCTCTTCCAAATCTGAAATATAAAGTCCATTTCTGGTGGAGGTGCAGTAAAAAAACTTCCAATGAGCATAGGCTCTTATAAAGGGTGAGGTAATCAAGACTATAATAATGCTTAACCTATTTTAATATAATTGTCCTCTACAACACAAATTATCCTTAGTTCCACTTCATAGATCTTATTTTGCTTATAAAACCGCTGACCTCACCCACATCATCCCACATCCCCAACTTCATATCTTGTAACATGACATATAATTATTAAGCAGTCAGCTCCTGTCCATCCCAACTGTACCCCACCCCACTCCAGCCCACATAGATAGACTGACTCACTTGACAGCATAAATTTACACCCATGTTCAAAAAAAATTGAAAACACATCTACCACCATCCACCATCTTCCTTGCCACTGGAATTGCTTCTTTTTAGCATAGAAATTTTTATTCTTACAGACATTTCTTGCATACTTTCTAGATGAGAAACGAATACTCAGTGTTACTGAGAGATATGAATAACATGATAAATATCTTTTCTGACCTCTCAGAGATAACAACCTAGGAAATATGACATTCAGAAGAAAATTCTCTAAAATGTTTCAGAATAGGATCTTGGGCACAGAGTAAATCTTATTAAATTTGCCATTAAGTGTACAAGAGTATAGGGAGGACAAGTATGAGAATTAAAAAAAATTGGGAGTGGAAACAAATTGAGGAAGAGCCTCCAAATTTAATAGATTTAGCATAGGTAGAGGGGGAGAGGGAAAAGTACTCAAAGACAGAGGAAGGAAACAGTGTGAGCAGATTGGGAACTGCTGATGCTATGCTTGGGAAGAGACAGGAAATTGGTGTGAGACTGGGGAGAATTATGTGGGAGAGGAGTTTGGATAAGTGTGTTAGAACCAAATCATGGCACACCTTGGTGGGCACACCAGGAGCTATAACAGATTGCAATGAGAGACTTTAGTTCTTGAATCAGAGACTTCCTTATTGGAATTTAGGCAGTACTGCTTTCAAAAGGAGTAGTAATTGAGGTTTGAAAAAGAAGACACAACCCAAATTGTATGCCACTGAATGGATGTAAAACAGGGAGGATGGTGGCGTTAGTGGCAGCAGGCAGTGGGTGGAAAGAGGAAAAATGGGATAAACCCACTAGTGGCAATATGTACTAGGAATGCTGAGCTGTAGAGGTCGTGATCTCCAAATTCCTTCTTTTTTATCCCCCACCTTTTTTAAAATGTAGATTCTACTGTATTCTCTGTGTGCTTGTATGTTTGAAGTTTATTAATTTCTATTATAATAGATCTCAATTTGGCCTTGAAAAGATTACCCAAATGCATAGAGTTACTTTTCCTGTAAAAATATAAAACCTAAAATTTGCTGGGAAATAGATTATTGCAGTTTTCTTTTTCTTTTTTTCTTCTTTTTTCCCACACATATTAGTTTCTTTCTTTGATTTCTAGATATAATTCTTTGGGTGACTTGTGGAGGAAAACAATACAGAAATTCTGTACAAAGACAATAATTCCCCGCTAAATATGAAAACCATGGAAACTCTTTAAAAAATACAATATCCAGGCATGCTTCATTTCATAACCAAAAGCCAGATACTTAATGAATTAAATTGGATAATAGAGACTTGGTTTTGCCACACAAGCTTCCCATTTTTCTTGGTAATGATAAGAAGTAGTGGAAGCTGTCATGGGACTAGGCTAACTAGAAACTACCAGTTGTGTGTTGGCTAAGTAAAAAGATTAATCATTCCCTTAAGCTAATTTCTGATAATTAACCAAAATATCCAGGAGTGCCAAGACAAATTAAGCATGTAAGGTATCATTTTATAACCTCCTTTAGAAACAATATTCCCTCTCAGTATTTTCTATTGTCTGGCTGCATTTAAGGTAAATAGCCAGTCAAAAAAAGCTGGAATATAAGACTTTTAATAATGGCTTAATGGGGCTATTTTGAAGGAGGAAGCACTGGGGTGGAGGAAGGCATGTTGGAAGGAATTAATAACAATCAGAGAAGAAAAATTCATTTACGTAGTTGGCTCTGATTTCTCTCACAGACTTCCTTACTCTTTGCAACCTAAATTAGGCGCATAGGGTTGCATATCTCTGGAAAGAACTGTCAGAGCAAGGAAGCAGCTACTCTCTATTTTTCTGGCACAGACTGGTTTGCTGACTTTGAAGCTGTGGCCAGAGTGATTCCCAGCAGAGAATTCAGAGTTCTAATTTAGAGAAATAGAGCAGTACTTTAGGAGTCCATCATGAGAGGCTTCCTTTCATATTCCTTCATTTATCTCTCTCTCTCTCTCTCTCTCTCTTTCACTGTGTGTGTGTGTGTGTGTGTGTGTGTGTGTGTGTGTAGTGTACCTCCTACCAGGAACCTGAGACACTTTAATTTTCTTAAAATTGATTGTCTCAAACCACCCATAGGTTGCTTTATACAAAGCCATGAAGATTCTCAGAGGACATATCACTCTGGAAAAATCTAAAAATGGGTAATCATGACTAATATTGTATTTTCACAATCATCAGAATCCTTTTTCTCCTTCATTGCTAATATACTAGAGTTGCTTGCTTTACACAGACAAAACCATCATTACAGAGAACGTTGATGCTCTCAAGATTCTTCCTCATCCTAAGGAAGACTACAAAGTATTTAAATGATTGACAGCAGGCATTCCTCAAAGCCATTACCTGCACTGGTTTTGTTTTAAGGTACTTCTATTTTAAAAAGAAACAGTGTTAGTTTTCCCAATTTTACCTAAGTTATATTAATTAATTGATGTTTCTTTATTCACTTTCTTTTTCATTTACCTTTAGCTCCTGAACACATTCCATATTCTGATAGTAGCCTAGAAATGACTCTTTCTTTTTTTAGAAGTGTGGGGGAAAATGCCCTTAGTCCTGAAACTGTAGTTATTTGCCTACTGTCAGTGAATGTTAAAGCTGCCCCGCCCATCCACCTCCTTGTAGTTTGTTAAATCAGATAGGAATGCCAAAGTCCCTGTTGGTCTTTGGTCTCTAACCTCAACCCCTAACAGCATTTCCATTATGTCCTTCAATCCCTTTCAGTCCTGGTAAGTCTCTGCCTCCTCAGGTGAGCATTTGTCTTACTTTGAAAGAATTTCCAGCTTTCATCATGGGGTTATTCATAAATGCCTGCTTGCCACTCTGCAATTAGGATTTCTCAGGTTAAAAAATTCAAATCAAAATCTGAGTGGGCTTTAATATCTGAAGTCTCCAAAAACAAATCTCTAAAATCAGAAACTGATTTGTAATAACTCCAGGAGGTTTTATATCTACTTTCAACATAAAATGCTTTTTAAAAGAAGTCAGTAAACACAATAGTATGGAAACTATATTTAGTTGCTACTGACAAAGTCTTACTGCTAAATCTCATTCCAGCTAGGATTTAGAGCAAAAGTCATTGGTAAATAAAAGTAAACAATTATACTGCTTGATATTCAAAGTCAAAAAGTGAGGATTGTTTTGTTTCATTAAAATTATCAGTAGCTTATCCAAAATCTGTAGATCTATTAAACCTTTACCAAGTTCAGTAATAGCAAGTAATAGCAAGTTATTAAAATCTGTGCTGTGCTTATTTGTAAATAATTGTTCTCATTGAAAACATATGATTATTTAAATAAGTAGATACAATTTAATTTTAAAGACTTTGATGCACATTAAAATAGAATATCAACAAATAAGCACACATTTATATTTTCCTTTGAAAGCCTTCTGTATACAACAATTATGAGAAATATCTTAGTTATATTTAGTCCCATCTTCTTATATGCAAGAATTAAAATTTGCATTTACATAGGCTGCCCTTTGGTATTTTCTCTTTTGACACCTTGGTATTCCTAAATCTTCTCACTTTGTTATGATTATAATTTTTATAAAAATCATACTTAAATGCCCTTCTTGCTGTGTTCTTTTCTTTCCTCTGATCTGCTTCCCCAGATAATTCAGCCATTGCTTTCTGAGGAGTCCTCCACCAAGCGTTTTGAAGTCAAGGAAGGAACAGTCTCACTGATCAATGGAAAACTTTCTTTGAAAGGCAAAATACAATTTTCCTATTTCCTTCTTCATTTCTTCTTTCCCTTCATCCCTTATTCCTATCTGTAGGGACAAATTTGACCTGTATTTCAGTGAAGTTTAGAATATTATGGTATATTAAGAAATTTGACCAAGTGCACAATTTTAAGGACTATACTTACTATTCTCTGAAATTACGTCCAAGCTCCACTTTAGGAATTGCATTACTCATTCTGTGCTTTCCTTTTTAAAGAGAGAACCATGAAGGTTTCACATAGGACTAGAGCTTTTCATTATGCAGTCGAAGTTTCCACCTTCTGACCCTTGACTATCTTGGGCAGGTGTTCTGATCAAGTTTTTTTTGTTTTGTTTTATTTTTTTAATGTTTTAAGAACTGCAGTTGTCTTCTCCTGTGTTGGCCACTTTGAAGTGGAAGTCACTTGCCTTAACACAGCAGAAAGCACTGCCTGTCTACTGATGTACATATGCATGCACTTGATTTTCATATATGTCCAAGACTTTCCAATTGGTTGTTTTTCTCCCATGCTCTGAACTCATTTTGATGATTGGACATATTTCTTTTTTTTTTTTTTAAGATAGACTTTTTTTTTTTTTAATTCTTTATTTTATTGCTTTGTACGTGGTGCTGAGGATCGAACCCAGGGCCTCACGCATGCGAGGCAAGCGCTCTACCACTGAGACATATTTCATAAGTATCACTCCAAAGGGTATTAAAATATCACAGTGAACTTAAAATTATATGTATGACCCAATTAATGGAGAGACAGTCTCTTAAAAATCTGACTTCATAGGGTTTTTTAGGATTACATAAGAAAATATCTTATGAGCTAACCAGAACTGATTAGTGTCCTGGATTATGTTTTCAATCCTAACTTCGCTTCTAGAATGTTGTGTACCTTGGAGCCTAGACTTCCCTTTTCCTCACGTGGCATATTATGATTATATGAGTCACTGATTATTTTCCAAATATTTTTCCACACTAAAATTTCATTTTAAAGAATTGCTTCAACCCTCAAACAGAAGAATCATAGCACTATGTTCAATGGTTCATATTGCCCTGCTCTAGGAAGAACAGAAGCCTGTGCATGTGTGTGGGAAAATATTTACATATCAAATTTGCTATGATTTAGGGAGAAAGTATTGATTTGGCCTACATATACATATGTTCAAATCTTAATTGAATCATGTGATCTCAGGCAAGTTATTTAAACTTTCTGGATTTGGATTTCACCATTTACAAAGAAATTGAGATAGTAATACTTTAAAGGTATTGTGAGGCTTAAAACATCTAATACATTGTCTGGTAAAATTGGCATTCATTGAATATTTTCTCTCCTTTCTAATAATTATTTTACTTTAGCAATGTCTGCAATAACATGCATTAATAACTAATTAATATATTACAAGCGAATGTTGAAAATTCAAGATAATTTCCCTCTTTGGTAAATAATAAAAATTCAGCTTTCGTTGAAGTTAAATAAAGGAAAGATAATGAAAAGCCAGTCTTGAATAGTGAGAGAGAAATTAATTGTTATCTCTACTATGAATAAAACAATTTCATTTTTAAATAAAGCCACAAAGAAGCCATGTCTCATATTTGGGACTCTTCAAGTTGGTAACAGATTGCATGGGTGAGGAAAGATCAGTGAATCATCAGACAGCTGAATGAATGATCCCTTAAAAATTATGTTGGTTCTACCTAAAATTGAAGCTAAACCTGTGACTGGTAATGTTTAATCCTTTTGCCAAATAAGGAAATGTAAAAGATGAGAATAAACAATGAGATGATCAATATTACATGTTTCAACAGTGATAGACTACTTGAACCAGACATAAAAAATGACTTGAATTTTTAAAAATGTATTCTGATAATAGAAAATGTATTCTCTTGAAAATCGCAGCAGGAATTTCTGTCACTCCCAAACATTGTTCTCCTGCATGCTAATATGACAGGTAATATCATGTGATTTGAAAATCCAGTCTTGTTTTATTATCACTGCCTACTAGTGTTACTTATTGTTTCACCTAGATGTGTTTTGATTTCCAATTATATAGAAAGGACCTTGAAGTCAGGGAACATATCTTTACTATTTTGTATTTCTCCCAATGGCCACACGCATGCATAAAATGAATTTCATTCTTCAATATTTGTTGAACCTGTTTTTTCAGTAGTTAATGCACATGCTACACAGGCTCCTTAATCCATTATTTTCTAGCAAGATTTTATTCACAACCACTGCCTGATGCTGTTTATTTTCCTATTCATTGATAAGGCATCACAGTTCCCACCCTGAGAATGTTTTGAAACATTGCTTATTATAAAACAGAATTGTTGCTGAGTAGTTTTAATTGTCTCAACTGTATCCTAGTTTTATTCCATTTGTTAGAATGACAATGTTAATAGGTTTGGGAAATAAGGAACCTTCTGATTTCTTCACTACCTTATATAGAAGTGAAGATGCTTCTTGCTTAAAGATACCCTACCATTGTAATAGTCATTTTGCACCTTCCATGTCTCACACAAAATAACATTAAGCATAAAAATTTTCAATATAACAATCTACACTGGAATTTCTTGGTAACAAAACACAAGTTATCCCAAATATTAGACTAATAATTCAAAATCACAATAATCTACAACTCATTAGATCATTATTGAAACTAAGATGTTGTAGTTAGCTTAGATTATTTTTTGGCAAAGAATATATTAATCGTTATAAAAAGCATAGACTGCCTTTCATGCATAACACAGGTTAGTCCAAACAATAGATATTATCAGATATAAAATGCAACCAAACATGAGTATTGAGTCTTATTCCTAAGCAAAAAAAACAAAGTTTTGAAAAGCAAAATAAATAGGATAACACTCAGATACATATGATTCAATCATTGTTGATTACAAATCACCTTCTAATATCTATATTTGAAAATACTTAGTTTTTATTTATAAAAAGTGTCGCAAAATTTTAAAGAATTCTTAAATTTTTAAAAAAAGGAATCAATTTTGGTTAATTATGTATGGAAAAACATAAATTTCTATCAGAATATGAATTTATTTATGTTTCTGTATACTTTCTTCTTTTTAATCATGAAAGATTAAAAGCAAACTAAAACTTCAGTGGTTGGGACAAATTAACTTTTCCCCCTTACCTCAGCTTCCTTCCTATTTGTAGATTGTTAATGCCATCATCAACTACAAAAATCAATACTTTATTTGTAAAGCATTTTAATGTCACCAGAAAATGTTATGTCATTTGAAGGCTTTATTAATTTTATTGACAGTAGATTATTGCTGGGAAACAAATTTTATATCTAGATGCCTATATTTATGACAGATTTAGTTATAAGGGAAATGAAATTGATGGATAATGCAAGAAGATTTGAACCAAAACTTTCCCTAATATTATTCTCTCACATTGAACTATCTAGTGCTATGCAATCCAAGGTTGAAGCAAATATCTTGTTAGAAATCAATTTTAGACAATAAAAAGCCATGGTCTATCACTGAATAAAATATAAGGTCTTCAAAGGTCTCTTTTTAAATTAGTAGAACATATCAGTTTGGGTATTATAATACAACATCCAAGAAAAATAAAAAGTTCATTGTTCACTCTTCTTATTAACCTTCCTCCTCTATGTGAATTCTTACGTGAGTGTGGATCTGACATGAAAATGTTTTGTGTTATATATCTATTGTCCTCATTCTTTTTTGTTTTTGTTTCTTTTTTTTTCTGCCCAGTTTAAAGACTCAAAATTCATACATTTTGCACTTTAGAACACCATTCGCCTTCATGGCCCAGGTTCTATTCTATTTCTGTTGGTACATGGAATCTGTTAGAAGGGCATTATAGGTAGACAGGCAGAAATAGTAAGTATGAGTGATCTATTATACAACATGATGACCGTACTTAATGACAATATATTGCATTCTTGAAAATCAAGAGAGTAGATTTTAAGTATTCTCACCACACAAAATGATGATACGTATGTGAGGCAACTTGTATGTTCAGTAGTGCATTTGAGCCATCCAGTCTCGTGTACATATTTCAACACATCATGTTGTACATGAAAAAATATGTAGAATTTTTGCATGTCAATTAAAAACAAGTTAATTTAAAAAAAGAAGAGACTTGCAGGTGCAAAGGGGAGTGTGACAAGAAAGAAGGAGTTGTAGGAAGAACACTCTCTAATACTTTGTCTCATTCATGTGCTCTCTCTCCTTGAGGAATCATCCCAGGCATTTTCAACAAACTCTCTCATCCACAGTCTCTCTAGCAGTTCCTCTCACTTCTCTTATTTTACTTTTCCTGGTTGGTGCACTCATGCTCTGAGTTTTTGCCTTAAGAAACCTCACTACTTTCTCCCTCAATAGTACTGTTATCTGAGCAAGACACCAAGGTCTGGCTTCATCTTCAGAATAAAGTTATCATTGCTCCACAAACACTTCATTTGGGTATTCCCTTTCATATCTCTTCCTTTACAAAGTAAAATAACAAAACAACCCTTAACCCTTGGGGTAATACATATATGACCAGCTACATTACATATAAAATAGCTCAGAGGATTTCAGAAGTCCTGAGGTCTTTCCGAACACTTTACAGACCTTGCCCATATTTAACAGTAACCTCTCCTTCCACTCTTTTCCATGTGTTAACTCTTCGACTGTCCTTCCCCGCTCCAGGACAAGAGAAATGTTTTAACCTATTTCTCATAATAACAAGAAAGAGTACTGCAGAGCTGGGTAAGAATTATGAAATTTTGTGTTATTGATTTTTTTCTTTTTTATTAGAGCTTTATGATTATACATAGTACTTGGGTTCATCCTGACAAACTCAGACATGCATGGAAATCAATTTCAGTTCATGTTCCCCCTTTTCCTCTACCCCATTTGTATTAATAATTTTTAAATGGTTTAAAGATTTTAAAATATTTCATTGTTTTAGCCATCAAATATTAATTATAATTGGCATCTGACAGGTATATGAGATATTCTTTAGGTAAAATTGGACTTGTCAAATATAAAGAAGTATTGACAATATGTTTCTACTCCAGACATCTTTTGCCTTCTTCTAGGATCAATAGAAGAGCTACAGGGCTCCATTTGTAGCTTAGCTTTGGTCTCCACTTCAACCTAAGACATCAAGTTGGAGTTGCATTAGCCAAATAACTTGGGAAAAAAATATTATCCAAATTTGCCCTCTCTCTCTCTTCTCTTTCTCTCTTTCACCCCTAAATCTTCAGGCATACATATATTTTTATTTTCATCAATGAAATTAAGACCTAGTTTACTTTTTAATAGGAAAAGAAAAAAGTAATCATATTCTAAAATATACTTACTATAAATAAATTTCTGCTATTCTTTAGACAAAG
Source organism: Geosciurus inauris (assembly GCA_004024805.1). Classification (NCBI taxonomy): domain Eukaryota; kingdom Metazoa; phylum Chordata; class Mammalia; order Rodentia; family Sciuridae; genus Geosciurus; species Geosciurus inauris. The sequence goes on along the minus strand of PVHX01000173.1, from coordinate 252,053 downwards.
ATGAAAACTCAAGATATTTAATGTAGGGAGAGTTTGTTGTAAAGTGAGTGCATGGTCAGCAATCTAACTTTCAAATCAGATATGTTATTTGTTTAATAAAGAGGTAACTTAACTTAGGAAATGTCAAGGAATAAAAGCTCTCTGCTTTCACTGGTTCCATTCTAAAATCCTCATTTCAGTATATATTTTCCAAATAAAAGTAAAATAATTATTACCAGAACTGAACCTTTAAAAATCTGTATAACAGGTGATATTTAATATTCAAATTTTATATTCAAATTAAAATAGAGTAGTTTATTGTATATAATCACTGATAGCTTCATTTTCATTAAACTTTGCATGCAGTGTTTGAGAGATTTCTTAACCCCTAAAATGTTAACATATTTTTGTTTCTATATGTATGTGGCTTAGTATAAATCAAGTGGCAGTAATCAGTATGCATTTCTTGTAGAATGGAAACATAAGTGACATTTTGAAATATTTTAATTGCATGTTCAGAAGTGCTAGTGGATATGCCAAAGTGAGAATAAGATTCTGAAACTAATTAATGTGGCTTCATTTATCAAGAGCACTAGAGCTGTTATAAATACTAATAATAGAATTGTAACAGTATATTTCTGTTTGCTGATACTCAGTACTGTCATAGTGTATGCCCCACACCACTGAGTTGAAGAATGTCTTTGCGGTTATTTAACAAAAAGCATTCCACATTTCTCTGTAGCAAATTCTGAGGTGTCCATACTTGGGCTTCTTCATCTTTCACTAGTATCCATAGTCCTGAGATTGACTGATGTGAAGAAAAATTAATAACTATGTTCATTGTATACAGAATTATAGAATTAAGGAATTCAGTAAAACAGTTCTAAATCCAAAGGCTAATAAATACAAATATGTAAAAAACAAGAAAAATATATCACTGTTAGTTATGGAGGAGATAAAAATGAGCTTAGGGGAGGTGTCAATAAGTAGAAGTTAGTAATAATTTAATGTTTTGCCCCATCAGTAAGGACTATTCAGAAACAACAAAGACTTCAACATTATATTCTTGGATAAAGTCCTGACCTTTATTTCTCATCTTGGAGATTTCCAAATACTTGGGAATCTTTGCATGGGAGTGTATGTTTCACAGTGTTGAGAGGACGTACGGGAAAAGCACTGGATTCAGAATTCTAGATTTGGTCTTGAATCTGCCATTCCTTGGTAATTTTTTTCTTCTTACTTAGTTTTATTCCTAGATCTTCAGTCTCTTTATACATAAACATAAGAGAGTGGGAATCACTTATATTATAGATCTTTTCAACTAGCTCTAAAAGACCAGGATTTTGTGATCATTAGCATAGGGTGATTAGTACCTTAAGAAAAGAATGTAGAGGGAGCAAAGCTTAAAGTTTAGAATTGGACTCAAGGGTAAATTACTTGTGAACATGTGATTCCAGAAATTCATTTTGAGTTCCTATGAGTTGCCTCTACAGGCAAGCAGTTTGCTTCTTCTATGACAACAAAATTTCTAGGATAAATACAAAGCAGAACTTCATGGCAATAAGACAGTACAGGTAGAATGTACAAATGCAAATTAATTAAAACTCTCATTTCAGGGAGACGGAAAAGAATCCATAGATGAATACAAACGTGTGAAGAGAAATGGACAGCAAACAAGCAGCATTTGTTGTCAGGAGCTAAAGGCGAGATTAAAAGAAAGGAAGGGTATACTGCATTAAAAGGGTATATTCCATTAAAAGAAAGGAAGGGTATACTGCATATGTGGATTTGCTTAGAAAGTTCACTTGTGAGTTTGTTTCGAGTCCCAAGCTTAGCAAGGCTCCTTTAGTAACTTAGCTTTGTTCTCTATTTCTACCTAAGACATCAAGTTGAGAGTTACATTGGCCAAAGAACTCATAAGCTAATAAGTTTGATTTTGATGGAACATGTCATAACCCTAAATATCTAATTATTGTGGATTTTTAAAATGAAACCCTAGTCTTGTACATGAATCATCTTGAAAAACAGTATAATTTTCACCTGGAATAAGTAAAAAAAAATTAGACAGGTATTTTTACTTCTTTTTTAAAAATCAAGGAAAAATCCACAAATTGAGTTGTTGAAAATTTCCTTCTACTGTTATGTTTTAGACATGTAAGTTATAGGTTTTTTTTTTTTTTGGACCTGCAATTGATTTCTCCTTGCATGATAAATGACAGCTACTGATTACATTAATATTCAGATTTCTGTCCTGTCTTCTCAAGAGGTCATTTTTAGTCTTTTTTTCTTTTTTAATTCGTCTTTTTTATCCTAAGAATAGGATTATTTTTATCTAACACGAAGATAGTTTTTAGCTACAAGTACCGATCTTAAAGCACTCAGATAAACAAAATAACCATTTCCACTGTAAATCATCAAATAATTCACTATGATTTAGATAATGTAGAAATGTACAAAGGGAAACTTGTGAGGAATGTAAACAATCCTTGTTTTATTTGCTACCCCCCAAAAAAATCTAATGATCCTTTAATATCATTATGAAGAAATGGTTGAACAATGACAAAGGTGATCTTTTACAATTCAATTTTTTAATCTAAAACTTAAAATTGTTCTAATATGATCAAACTATACTTGAGAATATCCTCATCTCTGGGCATAATATTCTCCAACACATTGTGCTATTTTACACCATCAGAGAAATTATAATTTCAATAGCATGTAGAGTAGAGAAACTGGCCCTTTCCCAAGTCTGTTCCTTTATGATTTTATGATGGAGAAAGCTAATCAATATTATTATTCTATTGTGTTCCAAAATTTTTCTCTTTTTCCACACACAGGGAGATGAAAATAAACAAAGAGCAACAAAAACAAAACTTAACCCAAGTCTAAGAACTGATCCACTAATAAGCAAATATAGCCCTTATTTCTTTGCCTGCTCAGCTCTGAATATTATGCAATTAGCTTATAGAAGACCTAAGAAGATTAGAAAGAAGTAATCATCCATACCTATAGTATGCCAAGTTTCTGCTTGAAAGTATTTTTGCTTGTTTACCTATTCCTGATATCTTTTCTGTAAGGGTTCCCAGCTAATGCCTCAAAAGCTTCCCAGTATAGACTTTAAATTAGATATATGAACCTCATTTAATAGCTATACAATGTGGTGAATATTATTGATAATATATCTGGGAAACCTTGTCAGTAGTAATTATTGAATTATGCTACATAATTTTAAGTCATGAAAATGGCTTATTAAATAGCATTTTCTTTCTTTTCTGCTTACATAGAATCAAGAAATAAATGAATACATTTAATTATTATACATAGTTTTAGGAATATTTCAGAGCATGGTAGTGCTATAGAAACATGTTTATTTTAAAGATTACTTGGAATATTACAAGTAACATTAATGCATAGTCAGATACTAATGAGACCTAGGAAGTACCTATTCGGGCAATTCCAGAACGTGTGCCAAGGAGGAAAGAATCTCCTAGATACATTAGGAAATAATTAATTTCTAGGAATTACATTATATTGTAAATGGTGATGGTTCACTAAAGTTACTGTCAGGATGAGACTGAATTAAGAAAAAAACATAAATTATTTTAAAAGCCAGATTTGCATCTATGAAAACATGGAATTCCCTGGAAAGCACATAAATATGAGTTGCATAAAAATACTCATTCATAAAAATTGTGTATCACTCAATTTGGCCATATGAATCACCACATGAGAAAGGGATATTAAACCATTAGCCATCATGGTAGGCAGATGGAAACTGCATGATTATAGCGTGTGATAAAAAATGAGGGATGCATTTTATGGTAATCACATTATTTTGGCATGTTTATGCCAACAAATCTATCAACTCTATTCTATTCCCTACATGGTGAAATATTGAAAATAATTAGCATATTGTAATATAATAGGTGGATATATGGATGGCTAGATAGAATTATCACCTACATATTCTTAGTTAACTATAAACAATTGTATACACTACAGTCTGAATCAAATTTAAAGAGTTCTCAGTTTATGAGAAACCTAACATTTTCCATATGCACTGTCATATTCCATTCTTTTCTAATATTCATATTTCATTAGCATTTAGTACATAGGCCTTGGGGTTTTTTTTGAAAAGAATTATAAATATATTCAATTTCTATATTTGTGAACAATTTATCATTTAAGTTACCATCAAGGCCTAGTTAGTTTGTGTAATACACTAAATTCATTTAAATCCCGCCTCTTTTACTTTTGATATGCAAATATTTTCACTTTGATGTTGTAGCAATACAAATTGAAGTTTGCAACATGAACCACTAATGCTAATTTGATTACTTTTCTATTAGTGTTGAGTGCTACAAAATTAGCAAGAGATTGTTTAAAAAAATGAAACTGGGAATGGAAGAACTCTTTCTCTGCAGGCCCTCTGCAATGATGGTAGTATTAATGCATGTACATTAATGCTTGATGATTCTTATAGAGCAATGAATACAATTTTAAGATAAACATTCAGGATTTTTAGAAAAGCTGATGGCTTGATTTCTTTATTTAAATTGCAGTTCATCAAAAGGCCTCACTCTACTTTTTTAACAGATCAGAGAGTTCATGTCTATTTAAAATATTTATTGCAAATGACTTAAACCACAATTTATTTTTAGCAGTAAACAAATGTTTAATGTAGTAAATATAACATGCCTGAATTTTGAATTCAACACATTTTTGGTAGAGGTGGATTAAGCTTAAAGAAAATACTTGTTTCTTTGTTTCGTTTGATAAAAGATTTCTAATGACCTATAATGGCAAGTATGATAGATATATGTGGTTGTAAATCGAACCATGATAGGTAGACGTGGAAGCTATTGAAAAATGATTTTTCTCTCCCTTTTCTAAGTAGAGCTTAAAAATGATATTTCACCAAGCATATATATCTCATGAATATGTAAGATTTCCCAGTGGTGGTGCTGCAGTAATACCTGCCACCTGTAGTGTGCCTGCAGCGTGCATGTTGCTTGTCTGTTTATCGATGAAATGTCTGTGTAGTGTCTGTCTGTAATTTATATTATGCCTGAAAGTCTCTATGCTCATTAACCTTTTACAGGTGCCGCACCATTCCAAGGAACTGCAGGTACTAAAAGAATGGGCAATACTTAAAAAGACAAGGCACAACACCCTTAAAGCTAACATTTTTCCTTACCACCCTTAGGCAATGTTTGGAGGTCCCTGATAGAAGACTCAATGAGTTAGATACAAATGACCAACTGAGAAAGTGAAACAGGCTAGCTAATGACTGAATGAGGGCCATGCTGTGCACTGCAAACTTACTGCTGATTACCTGACACCCTCCCAAATCATAGATTTCAAATAAAAAGACAGATGGAGAGAGGGAGAGAAAGGAATCAATCATTACTTGTATATCATCAAAAGTTTTTCCTCAAGATGTGACCAAAATAATGTGTTGGAATGTATTCACATGTTGTTTATTTTTTGTAGTGTGCTCAGTAATATAGTTGATATATGAAAATGTGATACAAAGGTTGACTTGGTTAGAATGGTGATAGAGATTAATAATGGGCCTAGGGATCATAAACAGAATTAATTACATTAAGGATTAAATATTGGATTCTATTTGGCTGATTCTCTTTAATGATAATAAAATTTTAATGTAATCTAGTCAATTAAATAATATCAAGCATTTGGCATTTTATTTTAATAAAATACATAAATTTTGTATCTAAGGAGAAAAACATGAGGAGTGATATGGTGGGGCAATGTGTGTGTATGTATATCTGTATCTACCTATCTATCTATCTATCTTTCTATCATTCTTAAATTCGTGAATATATATGTCCTTAAATTCCATATGTGAGGGAAAATAAAAGATTCTCACCCTTTTTAGCCAATTCCTCAAAATAATTTTTCTTTTGCAAAAATTCACATTAGTTTACAGATGTGGTGTTGTTATTTTTTGTTTTGTTTTCTTTTTTCCAGGATATTACTTAAGAAGTTCTTAGTCGATCTACCTTAGGTAAACTTTTACTAAGGAGGTATTGTATAAACTTTAGCAAAGCAATCATATAATCCACCGACTTGTTATAATTGATGAATGCTATTGCAATTATAGTAATAATTAATGCTTTTAAAAATAAATATTGCAATGATATTAATCTTTATTCTTGAAATAAAAGTGGGAACAGCATCATGTGGGTCCTCTTCTATTTGAAGGCTTCACAATCTAAAATGCTATTTCATTCAACCTTTCATTTAAAAAATGCAAACTCTTGAATCAGTCTTTCATGCAAACTATTAATAATAATAACCCCATCTGTTTTAGTCAGTTTTCACTGCTGTGACTAAAAGACCCAACAAGAACAATTTTAAAGAGGATGTTTATTTAGGGGCCCATGATTTCAGAGGTCTCAGTCCATAGACAGCTGGCTCCATTCCTCCGGGCTCAAGGTGAGGCAAAACATCATGGTAGAAGAGTGTGCCAGAGGAAGGTAGCTCACATGATAATCAGACAGCCGAGAGAGACTCTACTAGCTAGATACAAAATATATACCTCAAAGGCACACCTCCAGGGGCCAATGTCCTCCAGCCATACCCCTGCCTGCCTTCAGTTACCACTCAGTTAATCCCATCACGGGATTAATTCACTGATTGGGTTAAGATCCTCATAACCCAATCATTTCTCCCATAAACTTTCTTGCATATTCTCACACATGAGCTTTTGAGGAACACCTCACATCTAAATCATCACACCATGCCCTCTTTTTATGTAACATAATTATAGCTAATTATGTTTCTTAACATGTAAAGAAACAAAATTGAGGCTTTTCAATAGTCATGAAGAAAGTTTCTCTACTTCTCTTGAAGGGACACATGCTATGGAAGCAAATGTTCATTGCTTGTTCACCTAGACTCTTTCCTTCAGTCCAGATGTTATACTTTTAAAAAAGCCATCCATAGCCCAGTGGCAGAGCACTTACCTAGCATGCAGTAGGCCCTGGGTTCCATCCCACCACTGCAAAAAAAAAAAAGCCTTGTATTTTCACACTCTTCCTGTTCACCCATAATTTGAAATTATTCAAATCACCACTGAAATGTTATGAGTCTTAAAAAGATATCTCCTGAAATATGCCATTTGCTGAGACCTCATCCCAGTCTTATAGTCACTTTCCATTTGCCAGTCTTTTCTTTCAATTTAAACAGTGTGTCCACTGGATCCTGTGAAAGATAACAAAAAATTGACAGTTTACCTTTCACTGAAGAATGCAGTTGGTGAAGAAGGGAAAGAAGGCAGAGTTCATAAACCAGGAGAGAGTTTAAGGTCCAGCATCCTTATCTGAAGCAGCACGTAGTTCTTAGTTCCAATTAGATAAATACTTCCAAGACCAAAGAACAGATTATTTTTTAAATTTTATTTAATCTTAATTTACATTTAAAAAACCACATTTGGCTAGTGGTAATCATATTGAACAGTGCAGATTTATTTATTTATTTATTTATTTATTTATTTATTTTTTTGTGGTGCTGGGGATTGAACCTAGGGCCTTGTGCATGCAAGGCAAGCACTCTGCCAACTGCTATATCCCCAGCCCAAACAGTGAAGATTTAGATGCGCATGTTCTCATTTAATTTTAAAAATCAAAGGTTAAATGTTTTCAATTTTGCATTTAAAATAGACACCAAGGAATAAAACTGGTGATGATTCTTGTTGACATTCCATGTTCTTTTGCTAACTCCAGATTACTTATCTTGACTTCATGTGTTTTTAACTTCCTCCTTCACTCAATACACTTGAAATATTGTTAAAGATTTTATCTATGTAATATATATATAATTTATAAATAACAAATACATCATGTTTGTAAAATATAAAAATATACAAACACAAATTTTCTTTATGAGTGGATTTTCAATAAATATTTATACAAAGATTTCATGCAGTGATTAGTCATGGAACTCTCTTTAAATCTGCTCCGATGTGCTGGTTCGAGCCCTAGCTTTGGAGTCAAATAGACAGGGGATCCAGTGTTAGTTCTGTGACTATCTGATTGACCTTGGGCAAATAACTAAGCCTTTCAAGACATTCATTTCCTTACCAATAAATAGGACCAATAATGATTTACAGCACAATTAGCTAGTAAAATAGAGCATGGAGCACTACCTTGTGTGGCTCTTACTGTTTACTAAGCAGAAGTCAGCGTATCAACTGGTCTTTCTTATTCTTTATGTTGCAAAGCAGTCTTTTGAGTTCATCATATGCTCAAAAGGAATGTTTTGCATTGTTTTATTTTTTGTGGACAGCAATGGATAATTCCCAACACAGCTGAATATTAACATCATCAGTGAATTTTAGCACTTCCTCCTCCGCAGGCCACACAAAAGACTTGGAGTGATCTTAACAGGACATTTCAGTGTGACAATGATTCTTTACAGTTTGGGGGGAAAGGATAGCATTTTCAAGCTTTGAAATATCATCTCAAGAAAAGAAAGATGCATATGATCTTGCTTCCTTTTGGGCTTCTTGCTTTTATATTTGAAGGTAAAATTTCCAAGTCATGCACCTGTTAACTTTCAGATGGGGCTAATTATTTACCACAGCCAAACTTAAGAAATAGCCCTTGTAATATTAGAGGCCTCTATTTTTTTTTCTTGTAGATTATTTATGTCAAAGAAGGATTTGACACTACCAAGTGGGATTTGAAGTAAGAAAAAGAAAAAAAAAAAGATTGACTCCAAATACATGTAAAAAGCTTTTCACTCCCTGCTCCCAACCACTATTGTTAACATCAGTATCCATTGGGTACAATTATCCTACTATTTTTCAACAAACAACTTCCAGATATGAAAATGCCATCAGGATTTACAAAAGGTTATACTGTGGTTCTTCAAACACTGGTTTCTGTAGTTCTCATGGGGATAGATACTATACTTGACAATTTTTTGAAGTAAATTTAAGAAATAAGATGTTCAAATAAATTCAAATTGGGTTATTATGTAAGGCCTTTGCAAAGTGAGTTACAGTGTCCCATGAATCTAATGCATCCATAATCTAGACTGAATTAAAGTTTATGAGAAGAGATCACCAAAGTCACAAGATACTTGGACACTGATAATGGCATGCATAAAACATGATACTTTCTTAATTATAGAGAAAATCTATCCTTAACTTAAGTATTAGGTAATTGTGAAAAAAACAGCATTGTCATATCTGAGCATTAGATTCGCTGACTCTTTAGGCCTTGGTACTGTCTTATAAGAAAAAGTGAATTAGCACAAGAAAAATATGTAATTTCATTTTATTATTATTTTACAGAAAGGATTTTATTTTAAAATTTTATTTTATTTTATTTTAAAAGTGTTGAAAAATACCTTCCATTTAAATTTTTAGCTAAATAGTGATGATTTTTAAAAAAGAAAGTCTTAGGGTTGGAATATTTAGTTATATATTAAAAAGATTGGTATAAAATGTTTTAAAAAATTACAATGTTCAGCAAATGTTTAGAAGTGGTTTTTATTGTGAGTGTACATTCACAGTTTATAACATCCCCAAAATATTTATGTCTGGTAACCAGGAAGTAATAAGGAAAGCTAGGTTGGCAACTGTTTTAATGGAAATCATATATATTTGAATTGCATGTACACTAACTTGCCTAGTAGATAACTCAAAGTATTAGTAGAATTTTTGGAAATGCTGAATAAGAATCAGTTTTATCTAGAAAACCAAGCCTGATGGGGGTAAAAAAATTAGGTTGGAATAAAAATATCACAGAAGTATTATCAATTACCTGCTTAGGTTGGAATAAAAATATCTACCTGCTTAGGTTGGAATAAAATTATCACAGAAGTATTATCAATTCTCATAATCTACAATTACTTATTATCCTTTTAAAAGTACATATACCATCTCCTTAAGAATAAACTTTGCATTCTTGCCTTTATATATATATTATGCCAAATTATAAAACTTGGATAGTCATACAATTTAGTTGGCCATGGGACATGATGACCTGAAGTCCCTGTGTTCTCAAAGGCAATCTCTGGCTATTTCAGGTTAGTGTCACTGAATAGACAGCACCACCTATGACAGACTTGTGACATTATGCTGTGATAGGAATAAACAGCCATTGAGAAGCAGATTAAGGGAAGCTGATTTGTTTTTATTTTTCTTTTTTTTTTTTACCACCCACATTTGATTCTTAGCTTTCAAGAGTCAAAATCAAATAGGAAAACAGAAATTTATATTTGGAAAGATAGTAGATGACAAAATCAGATTTCTATAAAACTGAGATCAGCTTTCTAACATCCCACCTAAAAGCACAAAAAATATGAATACCATGAATTCTACTTATTTGAAAATAATTTATATGTTGAGTTGTTCCTAATAATGTTTAAATTTAATAACCAATAGGTTTATGTGTTCAAGTTTGTACTTTTAGTACAATGTCTTGGTGAAAGTCAAAGTATATTTTGAAAATGTATTAAGAAATTACTGCCTTTATTAGAAATAGGTACAATGATAAAATCATACTTTTAAAATCAGATAATCATCTTCAAAACTATCACCAAAATATTTTGGCTTAGGAAGCTAAAATATTTCAATATACAGATCTGTGTCATTCAATAGAGCAGCTACTAGCCAGTTGGGACAACTGAACAATTGAAGTATGGTGAGTCCAAACTGATGAGTACTGTGAGTCTTAACAGACATACTAGATATAAAGGATTTAGTACAGACAAAAAGAATGAAAAATACATTACTAGTGATTTCATATTGATATAAAAATATTTTACATATTGGTTTGAATGGCATTCATATTAGTATCATTTTTGAATTTGCTTTTGTAAAAACATGGCTATATTTTAAGTTATCTCTGTGGCTCTCAGATGCAATTTGCATTGCATTTCTATTGGTCAGAATTGATGGTGAAAGCATTTACTTATGCACCAAAGAAAAATTCTGGCCAGGGATGGTGGTGCATGCCTGTAATTCCAGAAATCTGGAAGACTGAAGCAAGAGGAAAACAAGTTCAAAGTCAGCCTCGGCAAATTAGTGAGGCCTTAAGCAACTTAGCAAGATCCTGTCTCAAAATTTAAAATTAAATAAATAGGAAGGACTGGGGATGTAGTTCAATGGTAAACCAAACCTGGGTTCAATGCCTGGTACAAAGGGGAAAAAAAGAAGAAGAGGAAGAGGAAGAGGGAGAGGAAGAGGAAGAGGAAGAGGAAGAAGAAGAAGAAGAAGAGGAAGAAGAGGAAGAAGAGGAAGAAGAGGAGGAGGAGGAGGAGGAGGAGGAAGAGGAGGAGGAGGAGGAAGAAGACAGAAAGAAAGAAAGAAAGAAAAAAGAAAAAAAATTCTGCAACTTAAAGATAAACAATGAGGCAAGTGTATGTTGATTTTGTAATACTATCATAACAAATTTCCATTAACTTAAAATAATACTAATTTATTCTCTTTTAATTCTGGAATTTAGCAGTTCACAGTGGATCCCACTGGGTTAAAATCAAGATGTCAGCAAAGTTGCACTCCTTTCCCAAGCTCCTATGGAAGAATTCTTGCTTTATTCAATTTCCTTTATTAGTGGCCCTTTCTTCCTAGTGTCCAAAGCAACATTTTACCAAGTACTTCTAACATGGCAAACTTCTCTGATTCTCTCTGTCTCTATGCCTCCTTTTACACAGTAAGGACCATATGATTACATTAAACCCACCTAAACAAACTGGGAAAATCTTCCCACCTCAAGGTCAGATGATCTGCCTTTTCAGTTCCTGCATTGTCACATTATCTGACATACAGCTTCCTGGGATTAGGGTGTGGACATCTTTAGGTGGTCATTATTCTGCCTAGTGCAATGTTTATACATATATTGACATTTAATGCAATAGATGAATATATAAAAACTCACCTGTCATGTATCTCTCTGTCATCTATGTTATCTTCTCTCTCTCATGAAAAATAGCAGAGTCTTTCTGACTGTCCCCTTTCTTTCTTTTTGGTACAGATTTTGTCATCATCTAAGACCTCTAAACATTTATTGTAATTTTTTATCTCATTAAGATAGTCATAGCCGAAAGCTAGTACATAAAAACATAGAAAAACTAAGTTGTCTATTTTAATTTGATGGCTCTAATTGGACTGAAATCCTTTAGAGTTTGGGATCATTTGCTACATTCCTCAGGTTAGTAAACAACTGATGCAGCAGGCACCCCAAAAGAATAGAGTGTGAATTCCAGTAAGTAAGGACATTTTTCAGCATGGATAGAATCATTAGACCTTTCATGAAGAAGAAAAGGCTTTGAGACAAAGCCAAATAAAGAAAAGAGAAATGCTACTTTATTGAGCCTCCAAGAGACTCTTAGTCTAGCATACCTGCTCAGACCTTTTGAGATTATCTTGGGACACACTACTATTTTTAACTACTGTTAAAAAGTGAGTTTGCTCAGAAACTATGGAAGATATTTGGCAACACCTTGTCAGATACAAGAAAAAATTTTGACTTATTTTAAAAGTATAGTTGATTAGACCGATTTTTCACCATTGTATTTTTATATATTGGAAGATAAATAGACTTAATTATATATACCACAATTGTTGAGAGTAGTGCTTAGAAGTCACAATTTGGTCATTGTACTTTCACACAAAAAGACTCAAAGACTTTTTCAAAAGTAACAGTTTATGATTTTAAATTAAGTTCATCTTTTAAGATGTTGAACTCTAAATTACAATGTTTAAATTGTGTTCAATACTGTTGTCAGTATTGATAATGCTTTAACAAGACCTAAGAACACTTTTCAGTGACCCCATTGGACAAAGCTGAATTGGCTACTAATTGCCAAAATTATAACAGTAAAATTGATAAACTCTAAACATGGAGATTTAAATACCATAGTTTTTTTTAAAAAGCTGAGTATTTTATTTCTTTTGGTGGGTTTTGTTTTCTACTTTCTTTTTTGCTTTGCTCACACCAATGAAATGAAAAGATTTTAGTCAGATATTTTCCATGTAATTATAGATAAAATAAGTTAAGTTGAGAAAGGCAAAATAAATATATTTATAATTCTGTATACTTACAAAGCTCTCTTCATTTTAGAAATAATTATTGTAAAAAGTTGTCTATTCAATATTTGTAATAAGTTATGACATGGAAGGAAAATATTTTTTACTGTAAAAATTAGTTCAGAGTATATTTCAACCCCAATTTGGATGCTTTTGTTAGATTGTGGAACTCTTCAGTATTAGAGATCTATTTCAATAAATTTAGAATTTACACTATATTATTTAGAAAATATGGATTTGGATGGTAGTAAAGTTCAAATATTCCTGCAACAAGTAAAATTATAAAACTGAGGGTAGAGATAGGTCAAATTTTGAGGCATTGATCAAGGCAAAATCAATATGTATCTAAAGGCAGTGACAAAGTACAAAAAAAAATTGTCCATTGATTTAGACATGTGTGCCTTAGAACCATCTGCTTACACAAATTATTTTTTTCTAAAAACCTGTAGATAATGTTGAACACTTCCCTTAGCCTAGGTCTGAATGAGCATAGCATGTTAGTGATAATATATGCTGAATGATACCATTGTACTCAAGATATTTTTAAAGAATACTTACTAAAGAAAGTCAGCAGGCTAAATTATCTGATTTTTGTCCTTATTTTTACTGGAGAATATGAGAAATAAATAATCATGGAATACCCAAATGTATTTTAACTTTTTTCCTGGGTTTGGTGGACCATGCTTGTAATCCCAGTGATTCAGGAGGCTGAGGCAGGAAGATTGTGAGTTCAAAGCCAGCCTCAGCAACTTAGGGAGGCACTAAGCAACTCAGTGGGACTCTGTCTCAAAAAAGACAAAAGAAAAAAGAAAATGACTGGGGATGTTGTCCAGTGTTAAAGGACCCCTGGGTTCAATCCCCAGTACTAAAAAAGAAAAAGAAAAGAAAAGGAAAAAAAATTTTTTTCTTTAATTGGTGGTGGATTAGGCAAATAGAAATAAATCTCTAAAAGAACTAAGAGTGGTAATTAAGTAAAATATAATGAGCAACTTAACTGAACTATTTTTAAGCAAAATAAGAGTTCAAAGTAGGAAATTATGAACTATTTAAGGGACAGTTTTGACACATTCACAAAGAATATGATCTTTGAAATAGACTTTGAAAGTAAAATGGTATTTGGCCACAATGAAATCGAAGGGAGGGCTTCCTTTAAGGAAACTGACAGAGTGAATGAAAACTCTAGATTGAGATGGTACTCTTGACCTTCCAACAATGATTTCAATTTAGAGAATAAAGGGGTGTTACTTGGTTGAATAACTATCTGATTTGTGTTTTTACCCACTAGAATTGTACAGGTTGGGGGCAGGAAGGAAATGATTGAAATACCCGTTACTGTTTTGAGTGGTGTTCTTGATATGATGAGAATATGACTCAACCATTGTGGACAAAGGCTAAAAAAACCTAGTAGCAGAAGTCTTCCTGAAATCTGGTTCAGTGTGTTGATGTTACCTTGCAACTTGCCAAAAATCCCAGTTGCCTGAGGTCCATTGGAAGCCTTTTAGCTCAAAACACCTAAGCCTGTGGTTCAGCAATCTATGATTTAATAAGAATCTGAGACACACTATCATTTGAACATAACTGCCTAGAAATATATTTCCAGAGTAGAAAACCATAAATTGAAGGATTAAATAGATTTGAAAATAAAGAAAATATAGACTAGTTAAGAACAGCAAAAGTTTTCTTGTAAACCACTAAGGAGATAGGGTATATAAGACAACAGTTAAATTAGTCTCAAAAGGGTGATTTTGAAAATATGCAATTGGTAAGAAAGCTGCTATTACAGATGAAATTATAGGTCTGGGGCCAAATGTCAGGGATTGGTCTTGATTGGACCAAATATTTGTTTGCAGGTTTTCATTGATCTAGAAAGTCTGTTATTAATGTGTTTGTAGTCTACTTCTGCAGAAAAGTACCAGGACCATTAGAATATGTGATATAGCAGAAAACACCTTGGACTTTGGAGTCAGAAGATCTAAACCATAGCTGTGATACATCTATAATTCCATGTAGCTATGATCATTACTTGTGTTACCTTTGATAACTTCTTAGAGCTCTATGTTTTTTGTTTGATTTTTTTTTTTTTTTTGGTCTTACTTGCACCCATCAGGACAATGGAAAAATCACTTGTCTTTCGTTAACTGTTGTAGGGAAACAATGTAATAACAGCATTACAAGCATGTTATTACAAGTATGTAATAACAGCATTGTCACTGGCAACAGGGAGCTTGTAATATATAGTTAATTCTTCCTTCTTGGCTGATTACATGGCACTTCATTTGAGTTATCCCAATATTTGGTGGAGAAATAATGAACTGGAGGAAAAGGGTGGAGGAAAAAGAAAAATATTTCTTCGGATATTTCCAAATGTTTAGAGGAAATCAAGAACAAATTGTTACCTAGAAACTCATTTGAATAGAACATCCCTAACACAGCTTCCTATCCTTGAGTGTCCTGGAGAAAATTCTTGTGCAAGGCGTCTGAAAATATTTACTCAGGGGTTGCAGAAAAAAATGACTAAGGTTATTTTGGAGAGATGTGGAACCAAAAGATATATTACATTTCAAATATAAAATAGCAATGCACTGTAATGTTTTGCTATCAGCTACACCAATTAATGCAGATGATGCTAATTAAAAGTAAATTTAGACAGTGATTAGGTTTTCTCACCATTGTTAGGGAGAATTGATTCTTCTATAGATCAAATATGTTAAAGTAAGAAGTTAATGATTTATTGATGTATTTTAAAGCACCTAATTTAGACTATAATTCTGAGGAAAACATTTGTGTTAATACTGAATATTAAATGACAAACGTTTTCTCTTGTAAAAGGAATGGCACCATTTGTGTAACCCTAGAGCAATGCACATGTTAATGTTTCAAATAAATTATTGTGTGTGGCTGAATAATCTCAATTTTAGTTTTATAAAACTTATAATACAAGAATTCTATTGCACATGTGCTCATTTATATGGCAGTATACAACTGTGTGTGGAATAATAAATTTATTGAACAAAATTATGTGCTGTACAACTTGCTGCAAAAATTTCATGGTCCCATCTGGACTAGCTTTGCAACTGAACAGGCTGAAGTGGGCAGAGATTTTACAAAATAATGGAAATCAGTAGTATGTTTCTGTGTCAGTTCTAACATTAAGAAAATAAGGTCAGTAAGTGTTCAAGCTAGAAGAATACCTTCATCATAGCCAAAAGGAATTTCTATTTGGGACAGATTAACTTGTCCCTCTAGGAAAATGTGTATAGGCAGATGGCTTGTTCACATCTGAATGTATTGGTCTGATACAAAGTTTATAAAATCTGGTTTCTTAAACATAAAAAATCAGTTGAGCTTTGAAAAAATTCTTTTACTTTGTCAACATAGGATTAAATGAGCTGTGTTTTGGGGAAATTATTTTCCAAGATAGTAAATTTTGGGCAACACTGTGGAAGAATGCTCTGAAGGAGAAATAAAGAAAGATTTAAGCAGGTACAAGACAGAGGATAGCAGGATGCATCCACTCGGTTCTTTCTTCTCATATCTTTCTGTTGACTTTCCCTCCCATCTTTCCATTTATTGTTCTTGCCTCTCTCGTTCCTTCTTCCTATAAATTAATGGGATACTAAGAACATAGAGAAAAGAAAAGAAAAAGAAACAGCACAAACTCCATCTGTGCAGAATCTAGTAAAACTGAATTTAATCCTGTGTCAGAAAAGAAAGAAAAAGTAGGAAAACAAAGACTTTAGAACAACAAAATCATATATTCCCCAAAATGTTCTTAAATCTGGTAAAATTGTGACAAAATGGGGATGGTATTATTATTTTTAATGTTATCTATTCATTATGCTGTGATGGCATATTTTATGTTTTGTGATCCACATACACACATATATGCACACATTTATAAAGATGGTAAAATTTCAAATATATATTAAATGGGTAGTAAAACAAGGACCTGGGCAGTGGTAGAGTGGGCAAAACCATGTTGATGTTAAAAAAAATGCATGTCAAATTTGTTTTTAAACTCAACATAAGCTCTTACGTTAATGGATTCTAGTTAGGACATGCTAAACCATCTATAACAAAAATCCCTGGGAAAACAGAAAGCTCATGAAGTATTCCACAACTTGACTTATATACTCTCATTTAAAAAGTGTATTAAGCAAAATCAGATAATATATTTGGATTCTAAAAACATAAAATGATAAGGCAGATGTGCATTTTGTGTGTATGAGTTCTGAAATTTTCTTCAGAATATGTTTTTAAATAGTTTAAATATGTTTTTTATGATAAAGTATTAAATACATGTTTATACATACATACATAATTAATGAGAATTACATGACCATAGATGATCAGCATACACCTTCCCTAATATATATGAGAGCTTTCATTGAGTAACATTTCAGATTGTGTTAATTATGTTTGTGCTTCTATATATAGTTATGTATCTAATGTGTTTGATGACCACACACATATACACAGAAACACATATTCAAATAGACAATAACTCAGCTAACTTGTATTTACCCAAATAGTTCACACACACACACACTTATTAGCATGGATATACATTTTAAAAGATAATTTAAAGCATGCCTACTAACAATCTTCAAATGATCAGATGAAGAAAGTAAGCCAAAGCCTGACAAGAAAGAGGCTGTTTGGCACTGTACCTTTTGTTGTTATCTTTCATATTGGGAGTAGTTATATGAATGAAGAGAAAATCCAATAATATGTTCATACTTGATGTCAGGAACAAAAATATTTACCCTTACTTCTTTGATCAACAACACTGTAACTATTTTCTTAACAAGTATAATGTTGAAGCCCAATTAAACAATTGTAAACAACAACCAAACAACAGAAGCATCATTTGGACCGTACTATTGAAACTAATTATAAACTCCTGAAAATAATGATCAAATATGCTGAACCAATGTAATAGAATACAGCTTCTTTAATGTGTAAAGCAAACTGTTTTGGTATTATGAATAACTTTAAGCAAAAAAACCATTCCCCCAACCCTATAAATTCTGTCAATCTTTTTTTTTTTCACCTCACTGAGAATTATCAGCATGCTTATAAACACATGTACTTGAAAATAAGAAATTGAAAAATAAAGTGATCTTTATTTAACCAATAGAAACAAAGAGAACAGGCATGCTCTGAGTCGGACTTTCTTATTCTGGACCTACATCAGCCTCTACAAGGGATGAAATGATAAACATCCAGGCACTATGATTTCACCACCAGTACATGTTCGCACAGTTCCAAACTAGACGCACCATTCCTATTTGAATCACTGTGCATGATTTCATAATACTTAATAGCCCAGCAGTTTCACTGTACCATTCAAAGTGCTCCCATATATTTAATGTAGACTGGTTTTTAAAGTAAATTGGCATAAATAATCTTGATAGCATTATAGGCCCTACTTAGATGACTCTTGGGTATAGAGGGCAAGATTTTTTGCAATGATGCTAACAAAATTAGTTTCTAATGCATGACTTCAGTAGAAATAGAGATAAAATTCAAGAAAACTAGAAAATACACCATGTAAGCCAATAAAAAAATTTTTAACCAAGTAGAATATTTCTTTAAGTAAAACCATGCTTTAGTAATTAATGCAAATTTTACAATAATTTTGGCATGAAATAATTACTCCTTGAGGTATTCTCAGCTTAACTTAATAGAAAAATCAAGTGGAGAATGATCCACGTGTCGGCTATATTGATTCTGTCTACAGCTATAGCCCCAAATATTTTGACATGAGCATTCCTGCAATATCTGAAGCTCTGTGCCATTTGTAATCATAATTCTGCTGCTGAGATCACAGCTCAGGCTGATGCCAGCCTGCTCCTATGTCTGCAAGATCAGAAGAAAAGTAATTTATATACTGTAATTAGCCCAAACTTTAGCTTTGTGTAGATGACTTTAACTTAAACCTTAACATTTCCATAGATAGATGCATCACTTTAAAAATAAAAACTATTTTCATATTTTTCATTAATGTGCAGTATTTTGAAAAGGCACAGTTGGTCTAGAAGAAATAGAATCATACTTATTTAAGATTTTTTACCAAAGCGTATTTGTTTTAAGCCTGTGGATCACCTACCAGCCTCCCTGCTGTAAGTTTATTTTTATTTAAGTGTGTTACTTTTGGATTCTTCTGGGTAGACTATCCAATAGAAACATTTTGCTTCTATTGACCATGAAGGAAGTGAATCATAAATAGTAGCATCTTACTAAGAAATTTTCTGTGTAAGCTTCTGAAGGAAGCTTCTGCAATGTAAACATTTCACTCCAGAAAATACTAAATGCTTTTCCTTTAGCAACTGCATCTGCCCTCTATGGTTCTTACCCTCATTTCTTCATCAGTCATGAAATAAATAATATCATTTTCTTCATTTTAACTAACATTGAATGAACTAGGTTTTCTTTCTTTTTTTATGGACTAGCATTATAGGTTGCATAGGCAAAGTAATGCCATTCTCAAAGCCTTCTGAGGCCTGAAGAGTAAATATACAAATCACTCTCAGGTTTTAGAGAAAGGAGCTACATTTTGATCCTTAGAAATATGCTTCACAATTATTGTGACCATGATTCCTATTCTATACTGGCAGGGGGAAATATTTCCTAGCTACAAAATTATACACATTGGAGGCACACATTTGATTTCATTCTACATGTAATTGATGGTTACATCCTCTATGCTAGATCCAACTAAATTTTATAGAACAGAGGAAGAAGGGGATAAAAGAGAGAGCAAGAGTGAGAGGAAAAGAGAGAAATAAAGGCACAGCATTATCCTGAAAGATAGTAGCAGGAAGAAACCATACAAACAGAATAACTCCTCAACCATGAGGACCAGGCAATACTAAAATAAAGACACTGATTAATAAGAATATTAATAATAAAGCATATTATTGTAGATTTAGTACATGCTAGAAACTCTTCATAGTACTTTCCATTAACTGAATTTTCACAATACTATCCAGTTATCCTATCCTGTTAGTCCCATTTTAAAGATGAGAAAATAAGTACAAAGTGATTAATTAACTTATCCAAAATCATGAAGTTGAATGGCTAAAACAAATAAAAATTAGGCAGTCTGACTTCAAGAGCACATAACATGACTTACTTAGTTTCAGAGATGTCAAAATAAAACAAAAAAGCAAAACAAAACAAAAAATTCTAGAATCTTTATTTGTGATTTTACTACACAAGATAGTTTTTCTGTAAAATTTGCAAAAGTCAAATGTCTAGGTTTAACTTCCTTTTCATAAAAGTGTGCATAATCATATGCCCACAGCTTGCAGGATTTCTTGAATTTCAAATGTTTGTCTTTTAAAATATAGGACAATGCATCAACTGTTCTGTAGATGTTAGTTGTTTTATCTGTTAATTTTTTTTAAATGAGAAACTGAGTTTTTGCTTGAGCTACTTATAATGGGAAGGTTTGATAAACTGAAAGTGACACTCCTTAGCATTTGTTTGCTATGAGACTCTCCCCAGTCACGGGGTTTTACTGGAAAAGTGACGCAAAGGAAAAAATACACATAAATGGAGATGTCATTGGTAAAGCCACTTTGGTTGGGCAGTAAACCCATAAAGAGTTTCACTAGGGTGTCTCCACCCTTTCTTCACAAAGGAAAACCAAGAACAGATGGAAGCAAGAACCAAGTTCAAAATAGATTTCATGTGTGGGAAATATATATATATATATATATATATATATATATATATATAAAATTAGGAAGCATGTTTATGAATGTTTTTCCTAATGACCCATTCTGTTAGGTTATCAGCATCATGTGATTTCAAAAACATAAGATTTCTTTTTTTCTCACTGTGTTCATTCATATTATTTTGTTCAGAATCAGAAGAATTTATTTACCCGGGCGTGGTGGCACAAGCCTGTAATCCCAGCACTTAGGGAGGCTGAGACAGGAGAATCACAAGTTCAAAGCCAGTCTGAGCAATGGCGAGGTGCTAAGCAACTCAGTGAGACCCTGTCTCTACATAAAACCCAAAATAGGGCTGGAGATGTGGCTCAGTGGTCGAGTACCCCTGAGTTCAATCCCCAGTACCAAAAAAAAAAAAAAAAAGAAAAGAAAAAGAAAAAAGAATTAGAAGAATTTTAACCATTTTACAAGTAGAAACACACTAAGTTTATAATTTTTGTAAGATAAAGCTAAGCAAAAATGAGTCATGCTAGCTATACTGTCAATATGGCAGGCATTGGCTGAGCATGGGGTGATTTACATCTAAATTAATTAAAATTAAATAAAATTAAAACTCCACTCGCTCAGTCACACTAGCTATTTTTTCCCCCGATAGCTTATTTCCACTATTGTGGGAAGTTCAGTTGAATGGTATAGTTCAGAGTCATGGCTAACAGGTCAAGCTGGAATCTCATGTCCAAGATTGCTGTCCAGCTTCTTCATTTACTAGCTGTGCACCTTTGGACAAGTTCTTGAGCTTCATTTCTTTATTTGCCAAATGGGTTTGGTGATAGTACCCTTGTTATGTAGCTGTCATATGAATTACATGAAATATATATAACATACTTAAATTACTAGGTGTCACAAACTGAAGACTAAACAAATTACAGCAATTATTATGATGGTCTGGGCAAGTATTTAGAGCCATTAAGTTAAATATCACTATAAAAGGATCAATAGCACATCCTGGGATTCGAATCAATAAGATAATAGGCCCCTATAATATTTAATCATAATGCATTATCACTTCCATTTATTCATATACATTTTGTCCGTTTTCAAAAGGGACTTGGGACTATTAAAACATTTTTTAAGCACAAAGTACTTAAAAATCGTTAGCTAATTTAAAGCAGATAAAACCCAAACTGTTGATTAGAATGGAATCATATAGAAGACCAATGGTAAAAGGACTTCATTACAATTGCAGAAAAATAAATCTCAGCTGAGAAGCCTAGTATTCACAGGGATACATCTATTCAGGCATAAACATTTTTTTTTTTTGGTGGTGCTGGGGATCGAACCCTGGATCTTGTGCTTGCAAGGCAAGCACTCTACCAATTGAGCTAGATCCCCAGCCACCAGGCATAATCTTTTTTTTTTTTTAATTAAAAAAAAATCTAGTTAAGATTTAAAATAGATGTAAGAAAAGTTTCAGAGTTGATTTCATGTATAATGTGAATTTAGCTCATTTTTTCATGAGAAATAAAACCTTACGTAATTGTTGGGAAATGTTCTATTACACATAGCTCTTTTAAAAGCCTACCATTGTTTATAGAAGAAGGTGGATATAATCAGTAAAACTACCTGAAAATCCCTTAGGGAGGCACTGATATAACTTCATGGAGTTGACTGGACCTTTTCATTAAATTACAAACTGAGTGACTATTCAATCTCTGTGTCCTTCAATTTTCCATCTGTAAAATGGATTGTACGTAGACAATTGTGGGTTTGGTGAAAAGGATAAATTAATAGATAAGAGTGCATAATACTTAATGAATCTGTAATATACATTGTTTCCGATATTGAAGAAGAGCATTGGAGTGGCTGGCTGTGATTTTGCAGACTTCTAATTCCTCTCTTCCTCCTTTTCTCCTGAAAATTTGCTGCAGGATGTGTAGAAGTATCTTGTCAGTTATTTTAATTGCCAAGATTATTACAGAATAAAATAATACATTATGAATTTTTAGTATAAATATAAGAATTTATTAATTTCACTTTTAGTTACTATTTATCCCCTAAAATTCTATGTAGTATGTTCATGTTTTTTGATGAAGTTTACTTTAGGGTATTTATGTTGTTTTTGTTGTTATTTCTTTTTATATATTCTAGTAACTGTGGCAATAGTTTCCAAATTCATGGGGGAAAAGAAAGAGTGAGAATATATGCTAATGGAAATTACTTAGAGAAACCTGAGTAAATCTAGTAATTCTGTACCATCTGTGGTAGGGAAATTAGACAGTACAATTAAAATGATTTAATAATTAAATATGTATTTATTAAATCATTTATAATAGCTTTAGTATATGACTTGAGGATTAAAAGGCAACCACATCCTCATTACCTTTTAAGCTTCATTGAAGAGTGAGTTCCAGAGTCAGCTCTTTTACTGCCTGAACATGCTTTGCCCTATAAGTCTTTGGTAAAGGGGGGAAAAAAAAAAAAGGTCAGTTTCAACTACTATGCACTACTTAATCACTGCAGCATGACATGGGGAGGAGGGAGAAGTGTCATGAAAAGTTGACAATAAACAAAAACAGTAAGAATACTACCTGTAGGAAACAGCAGATGATATGGTATTAAGGCAGAAGGCAGAACCTCTGCACCACAGCTGGAGAGGAGAAAAGAGACATTAGTCAAATGAGTTATGAAAAATAAATGACACTAATTTCCAGAGAGGTCCTAATGTTTTACTCATAGTACTATGTATTTTCCGTTTTTAAGACATATTGTTAATTGTACCTTATTGTTGTTGATAATATAGTTCTCAAGTGATTAATTTAGGAAATGATACTGTGTTCAAAAAATGTAGAGTTGTTTTAACTTGGTTAACTTAATTGATTTACTTTAAAAATTATTCTCACAGATCATGTCCAAATGTTTGTTTTCTAAATTGATGAATTAACCATTTAGATATATTTTCTTACTTTGTAGGACAGGTGTTCTGAGTAATATGGTGAAAATGAAAATACCACTCAGTACAGTAGAGGGAGGAGAACAAAGGGAGAGAGACAGTGAGTAAAAGTAAGGGCACTCAGGACTGATATGGAGTAAATTAAATTCCATGCACATATGGTTATGTCAAAAATGAACCAAACAGGCTGGGGCTCAGTGGTAGAGCATTTGCTTAGCACATGGGAGGCACTGGGTTCGATCCTCAGCACCACATGGAAAAATAAAATTAAATGTTATTGTGTCTATCTTTGACTAATAATATTTTTTTAAAAAATGAACGTAACTATTATGTGTAACTATAATGCACTAATAAAAGCTAAGAAAAAGTACTACAAAAATTTTAAACAAATGATAGTGTTTCTATTCCTGTCTTTCTTTTATCAATTTATAGGATTTCTTTTTAAAGAATAATGTGTAAAGTAGCCTTTGAAGTTCTATTTTAACTTTTTGGTCCTATTTTCTCAAACCAAATGGACATAGTTGCATTATTCTAGCTCTGACATCCACAGATTGCCTGCCATGTGATTTTTGACCATCCTTCTTTTTATTTTCTACAGTTCAGTAAAGTTCGTATTAAGGAAAATCCCTTCAAAAAGTAATTTTAAGGAAAAAACTCCCCTTAAGCTAACATAGTTCTTATTTTTTCTACTTTCAACTTCAGCTCTTTTACTGTGTTTGTAAATTTAAGGACTTAGGTAATTTTAGATAAATCCTCTGGCCATTCCCTACACTTGTCATAATTTTTATACCATCAAATAGTGTGCCAGATCACTGCATACCTACAAAAGAGTTCAACCAGGGTGTTTCAATAATCAAAATAAAGAGAAATTTGAAAATTCATTGACATATTAGTAAGAGTCAATGAAAAGGAATCCAATTTTCTGTAGCATTGGTTCTACATAATTAAAATACAAAATAAAATTAACATTGAAATATCATATGATGTCTACTATAAAAATATTAAATGGCAGATAAACTTTATTCACGTGTTAAATTGTCAAACATACCATTTTAGCAGCACAGCATTTCTTTTAGGCCAGTTTTTCCATCTTCCACTTTTTGGCACTGCTAAGCCTTGCTTATATTGATAGAAATAATGAAGCATTTTGGAAAGTCAGGGAGAGAGGTTTTTATGTTTATGGAAAACAAGTAACTGAATCATATTAAAACTGAAAGTTCACACACAGACATGCACACACATATACAGAGGCATGATATAAAGAAAACACAAAATTTGAACCCTTGCCAGGAGTCATGGTAGAGACCACTGATGTTATGATAGTATGTTACAAGTTCAGCAAACTTCTTTTAACAAATTTTATTTATTTATTCATTTCTATTTTGGTACTAGGGATTTAACCTAGAGGCACTTTACCACTGAGCTACATCTCCAATGCTTTTTTTTTTTTAAATTTTTTTTTTAGTTGTGGATGGACACAACATCTTATTTTATTTATTTATTTTGATGTGGTGCTGAGGATCGAACCCAGTGACTCACACATGTGAGGCAAGTGCTCTACCACTGAGCTACAATTCCAGCCCCTCCAGTGCTTTTTATCTTTTATTTTGAGAAAGGGTCTTACCAGGTTGCTTAGGGCCTCATTAAGTAGTTGAGTCTGGTTTTGAACTTGTGATCTTCCTGCCTCAGCTTCACAAGTCTCTGGGATTATGCATGTGTGCCACTGTACTGGGCTTGTAAACTTCTAATCAACAAATTTTCAATCACTAAATTGTATATATTCTGAGACAGAAATTTATCATTAATTTTCAATTACTTACTTTGTTTATCAAAGTATATTTTCCCATATCTTCATATACCTACCTTCTCTGTCCCTGGTGTATATAACAAATATGTATGGGCTATATTCAGGAAATTTATTTGGGGCTCAATTCCCTAATAATAAACCCACCTTTAAGTTAGCCTGAAGCATGTTGTTGAAGGTGACTGGCATGGAGCTGAATAGTTGCTATTCACTGACTGCTGAGGTGAAGATGCATTTTCTAATAAAACTTCGGAAAGCAATTCTTAGGAAGTAAAACTTTTTTATTGATATAAGGCCAAAGGTGAATTTTTGGAGAACTTAGATAAAACTAGCTTGGCCACATTTGAATTACAGGCTAGGAAGGATTGGGGGCTTGGGGGCAATGATCACCACTGAACCAGAAGATTCTAGCAGTTTCTTATGTCTGCAAAATTTTTTAAAAATGCCCTGTGATATGAACCTCAAACTTAGGAAATTACTTAACCTCCTCATTGTATAGAGAAAAATGTATTGAGAGGAAAAAAAAAATCTATGTTCACATTATAAAGCTGGGAAGGTTTTGAAATTCAGACCTGGGTGAACAACTGAGAAGGATCTTTCCTGGCTTCTCAGAACTTTCTGTTATAAAACTTCATTAAGATTTAGAAACTTAAGATTAGTCAAAGATTTAATGTAAATAACATGTTTTGTATAAACTTTTTATCCAGGCTTCATGGAGTTTTTTATTCTATTTTCTTGTTCTGTGTTTGAAAATCTTGCCCTTGTTTTTGATTTTTATTTTTTGAAGGTAAAATAGGAAATGAAAGCAACACTTGACTAATTAAGTAGGTAAGTGTAAGATTATATGAAGCCTATCAGTAAGAATCAACTTTAGCTTGATCTGATTATTCTTACTGTGTTGACATAGTGAATTAAAGTGAAAATTACATAATCAGAATTGCTCCAACTCAGAGCTCATTCCTGTACATTAAAAACATATTTGAAGTTCACCTAATAAGAAATCAATATTCTTAAGCATTTTTGGAAGAAAATTTGACCATATTATAATTTTTCTAATTTTCAATTCTTGTCTCAGGCTTTAAATAGGAGTAATACTTTTGAAATGAGACACCAAGAAGCTAGTCATACTAGTCATACTACCACCTACAGGAGATAAGGAAAAATGTAGCAAAAAATAATTTGATAATTCTGAACCTCCTCTTATCATATTAAACAAATTAAGATAATAATTTCAGTCTTTACAGCAACTTGAAAGTAAATGTATTATATATGCTTGATGGGAAATAAATGACAGTCTCTTTTTCTCCTGAGAAATCTGTGGAAATGTATTTTTGTTTCTATAGAAAAATAGATGACTTCTTGCCTCTCCCAAACTTTCACAGAAATCAAGTCCTTCATCATTCTGTGGGTTTTTTATAATATATATGACATCCCTCAATTAACCACTGTGGTCAAAATAAGTCAAGGTAAATAGCCAACAATAGGTTCCATTGACAAGGGCAACCACAAGGTTGCAGTTTTGTAGCAGGTGTGGCATTTATAGATAGATTATTCATAAAAAGAAATAAAATAGGAAGATAACAAATGCATTAAGCCATTTTAGAAGAAGGTATTAAAGAACTGTGCTGCTATAAGAAAGTACATCAAATTGCTCTTTCATTCAGTATGTCAATTGAAATATGGACACTATTCTGGGAACTTGGTCTGTTGGTAAAATTTAACACAAATCTTTTATTCCTGCTATCTGGCTCCTTTCCACACATATAAGTGTCTAGTGAAGTATCTTGAATTACAAGTTAATAATTAATATTTTAATAGATTCCTAGGTTTTAAGACCAGTTTTTTTCCTTGTTTCTATTCTTTTTCTTTCTTCCTTGCAACTGAGACAGGTTTTAGTTTGCATACATTTTAAATCAGACACTCCACATCAGACATTGTAGAGTTTACTCTCAAAAATGCCTTTATTGGTAAATTTATGATAATTAGCTATTAAAACACTACAACATTTCAAACCTGTAAACATGGTTAATTTACTTAAAATTAATGTTTGAGACTATACTCAAGGAAATTATAGATCACATATGGGAAGATGAAAACAGTATCCTTACACTATAATGATTTCTTAGGGCCTACATTTCCAATAACAGTGTCATTTTAATCAATAAGAATCAATAGCTAGTTTAGTAAAGCATTCTTGCATTTAAATTACATGAGTATAATTATATGGTTACTAAAAAATATCATTCCCTATAATTTATTCAGGCATCAAGTGAATTAGCAAACTTTCTGTCAGCACCAAACTATTTTATTAAAAACAATAGAGTTGCAAAACTATAAAGTTTCCTATTGACAGTTGTGATAATATGTGGATTAAAAGCTAGAGAACAGAGTCTGTCACCAAAACAAAGCTACCTCCATCTATTGGGCTTGGTTTTAATTTGGCCATGTAGAAAACATACACAAAATAAAAATTAGTCAGTATACAAAAAAAAATATCCCTTTTTATCTCATATAAATAATACTCCTATTATTTGTCATGTAAGCTTATAAGTGTTTGAGTCTCTTCTGACAAGTAAAGATAAAAGATGCCTTAATTTTCTTTATAACTGTATTCATCTCCTAAAAAGATGAAAAAGCAGCATTCATGGAATACATGTCTTTTGGTACTTTTAGATTGTCCTGGTATTTACTGAGCCCTGGATTCAATACCTGCTCAATAAATTTTGTTCAAATGAGGCATAAAATGTATGTTTTATTTGATAAATACATTTAATATGTAACTTCAAATAAGGTCTCTGTATAAAAAAATAAAATTTCTCTTGCACTGAGAATGCCAAAAAATTTAAATTATTCTGCTAAAACACTAAAAGTAACAAATTTGTTCAGTAGAAGGCAGAACATTTCTTACAAATCATTCTATTCAATTCAAAGCAGAGAGAGTAGAAACATTAAATTAAAAAAAATCAGCAACTATGAATGCATGTAGGGAAATATTTCTGTGTATTAATTTAATACATATGATCTATGGGAAAGGAACATATCTATGAATGTACATACAAAAATATTTTATTTAGGCTAATTTCTTACATAAATTCTATATTTTATTATATTTTGCAATTGGCAAGAATGTACGTCAAGGGAGGGTTCCATCCTGGAGACAAGGTTGAGAATGACTTTGGCATTAAATAATTTACATGTAGAATAAATATTTTTTAAAAAAATATTCCTGCTACATAAAATTTCATTCTGTTACATTCATGGTAATGGCATAAATGGTAGTTACAACCTGTTACAAATGAAACCATTCTCCTGTCTCCCTAGGGATTTTTCAGTCTAGGCTTTGATATGTAATTAATTGTGTCAACAATTTAAGATAATATTTACAAAATAATCATACAGAAAGGAAAACCACATGACTAATTCTGGAAAATATAGGTATTTATAGTTATTATCTGGGGATTAAAAAGTTGTCAGTGCTAAAATATATAATATAGTGTAGACTCATTTAAAATCTTAATTTGCCCAGAAGTGTACATTACTAAAGGGAAAGGAAGTGGCCTAATTAAATATTATAGCAAAAATATATCTAGGAGGAGAATTAAAAAGCAAAAGGAGAAATGTAATTATAAAAATGGTTGGAATGGTCTTATTAAAGAGTGAAATACATACAGATATATTTAACTTTATGATTATAAAAAAGATATTTAATGATGAAATATACTTGACTTACTCTGAAAGTCACTTGACATCACTTCAGTACCACTATCCGAAAGGCTAAGTCCAATGTATTTTGAAATATTTGTTTCTATAGTTCTCTATTATAAGAAGCTCACCTGACACCTAATGAGATTTTAAATAGTAAAAAACAGAGAAATATATACAAGAAGATAAAAGAAAGGACAGAAGAAGTGAGAAGAGGGGAATTGGGGAAGAGGAAAGAAAAAGTAGAGCATTGGATAGGACTAAGAGGGAGGGCAGGACAAGGAGAAGAAGGAAAGGAAAGGCAAAGAAGATACAATATAATTGCGTATCAACTAGTTAGAGGATTATATATTTCTTGAGCAATTCTACATTGATTTTTATCTTACCAAAATTTATTGCAATATTAAATGAGAATACATTTTATTCAGTCTCATCTCAATGATGTTGAAAAAGCTATAAAATTTGAGATGTCATATGGTTTTCTTAGAATGTAATAATATGCCTTTCCTAAGTGATATCACAGGAAAATTACCTGGTAGACAGAATTGGAATCTTACTTAGTTTTCTAGAAATGTCACTTAAAGAGGATTCTCTGGACCCTTCTCCATTTTCTGTCCTCTGACCTGAGTTTATTTTCCTGCAAAGACTTATCACACTGCCTGATAAATACTTTTGTTAATTTGTTTCTTATGTGTTTCTCAGTATTGGAATGTAAGCTAATGTAAAGAGTGAAATTTGTCATGCCTGGCATGACACTGACAATATTTGTTGGATGAGTTAATAAAATAGATTTTTTTAATCTTCTGAAATTCTGTTTGAATGCAACGTTTTTATGATAAAACCTCAGCACCATTTGTGTACTGCATGTAGCAATGTCTGATTCTCCAAACTCACAATGAGAAAGTCTTTCTAGGTTTATAGCTGTTCTTTCTCACAAAATGAATAACTGTACTTCATGTCCTGTTTTTTCCTGTCAAAAATCAGAATGCAAAAATTCAGCAAACTACCAGTTGTTTTATTGTGAAAATAAATACAATCCAGCCATTATGAATTCATATCCACACTTTATGAAGAAATGCCAAGTCTATGACAAGTGTATCATGCAATTTTACAGACATATACTCTGAATACCCAGGTGATGAGTCACAGTGTGTTTTATAAGTTGTATTGACATAATAAGTAAAATATGTCTGTCATGTGGAAACACGTAAGACAAACCATGCAACACTTTGTCCCTATCAATCAAGGATTGCCATGAAAATATGTATACAAAAGCATGTTTTACAAATGTGGCATGGAAAATCTTTGTTCACTAAGGTCTAGTACAAATTCCACCTCTTTCATAAATTCTAAATTCTCACTCTGCCCAGAATCTCTCAACCACTCATAAGTCTTTATCTATGCCTGCATCATATCATTTAACACATTCTTTTGTGGTAGAGTAAAACTATATCATTGTAAATAGTAAAACTATTATATTATATCAATCTTTAACAAAACTCATCCAACACTTTACTATAAATTCTTAAAAGTAGTGAGAACACTTATTTTATCTTTGTATTTTCTGAACTTTCTAGTATGATATCTCATTCATAGGATATTAATAAATATTTAATTAAGCTATAGATCACATATGTAAGAACAAACTTCAGTTAATACATAAAATGTCAAAATATAACTTAGATTTATTTTGAAATTAAATCTTTTAATTATGTTCATATGTGCATTCATTAATTTTCACAAAGTAATTCTGTGGTATTGTTACTAAGATACATAACTTCTGGCAACAGAAAAAGAATGGACTGGGAATGGTGGGTGGGTGTAATATCATCTATTAAATTCTGTGCAATTAACCTATTCAAGGCCAACATTTCATCTGCAAAATTTAATCAATTATTACAAAAATGTAATGAAGTGGCTTCTAAATGTCCAGTGATATTGAAGTAACATCTATTAAGGACCAATGTTCAGGTTATTATTACAGTTTCAAGTTCATGCAATAAACATGCTGAAAATCCCAAGTGACTCAATAAAAAATATACATATTTATCTATAATTGGTGATGCAATAGCTATGCATTCACAACTACTAAACTACAATGGTAATATGAATCATTGAAAACACTTTATGAATGGATTTTACTATAAAATAGATTTTAAAACATTCTTTTGCAGTTTTTAAAAAATAATTTCTTCTGAAAATTGATTAGATATTTTAAAAGCATTATTTACTGTAGGAGCTTGCCAAGCAGGTAACTGAAAAGATAGTTAACTTCTCATACAGATTTTGCTGGTGCAACATCACTATTATTAGGAGAGGAGGAAGGACCCTGGAGCTCAACCAAAGCTTGTACTTCGAAGAATTTCAGGAGCTGCAGCTTAACACAGACAACAGGAATGGAGCCCTTGGATCACTGCATTGCAGTGGTTTGGGTGGGAAGTTGAGAGGAATCAATAATGGTATTATAGTGAGATTGTGAATATTTATTAATGAAATAATTATTTTATGGTCTATTCATATAAATTGAATGGAAGAAACTGGAATTAATATAAATGATAATTAAGATGGAAAAATCTCTTCCATAAATTATCTCAATACAATGTCAGGCAAATAATTAGAGAGATGACTATAAATGGGGACGTGTGGTAGGACAGAAAGAATGTTAGTTGGTCCACTGTAAGAATTATCCCTGGGCTGGGGTCATGGATCAGTGGTAGAGTGCTTGCCTAGCATGCATGAGGCACTGGGTTCGATTCCCAGCACCACATATAAATAAATAAAATAAAGGTCCATTGACAACTAAAAACTATTTAAAAAAAAAAAGAATTATCCCAGATCCAGTCATTATGCCCCTACTCCTTCTAAGTACAGTCTGATTCTGTTGACTTCCAAAACTCTGCTTTTAACTGCTTTTAACTTTCACTTTTGTGGTAGAATTAATATATAATTTATGTAACTGGTACAAAACCGAAATGAGCTGTTATTATTTTAAAATATTTAATATATAGCATTATGACATGAGGTATAATGTAAGCTCACTGAGGGCAAGGCCCTTGTTAGCAGTGCTAATTTACATATACATAGGGCCAATATATACAGGAGGATATAAACTTTTCACAACACATAATGCACAATGAGAAGTCAGATTCATTTATTTGACTAAGTGAAGATGTCCATAATAGAGAAAAATCAGGTGGAACAGCTGTTCCTTTTCTTAAACTCATGGTATAAATATTTCTTTGTCTATACATGCTCTACCACCATAACCACTACCACTGCACAGCAACAATAATGATTATATAACAAAAATAGTGTGCTTTATTTGATTCTTTGCTGTACTAAAAATAGCATAGAAGGAAAGAAATTAAATAATAATTAGAATACTCAGAATAAGGTAGAAACAAAGAACTCATTTTAGAATCAAGTGTACATTGATGCCATCTTCAAATTAAGGCACCATGATGATCAATATATGAGAGCAGAGTGACAGTGTCATTACCACCACAAGAGACTTTGTTTCTCTTACTAAAAATGAATAAAATATTTTATCTAATAATATTACAGCAATGAAACTTTCCATTTATCTGAATAACTCAAAGTCAATTTCAACCTTGTTTTAAGTAGAAATTAGACAGTTTTAATAATTGTAATATCAAAACATGAAGCTTTATTTTTCAAACCTTTGGCATTTTTCATTCTTATGAATATTAGGAAATCTTAATTAACTCAGGGAAAAAGCTGGAAAAGAAGATTATCAGCACATGGTGATTGACAGGATAATGAAAATTTCTTCTGCAAAATTCTGATATATTTAGCCTGACTTGAGTTTCTTCCCATATCATCACTTATCTTACTTTTATTTTTAGTTCAGCTGAATCAATAAATGGAAAATATCCACCAGTGTAATTGAAAAATTCTGATCAGAAAGTACAAAGTCACTGAAATTAGAATCATAAGTAGAGATGAACTACATTTGTCCAAAACAGTATTCTGGATTCTATTAAATATTTTCTTCTCTCTTATTACCAACATTTCCCCCCTGTGTAATTCAGTTTCAACTTACCTGTCATGTACCTACTTCCATATTATGAAACCATCTGCCATTTTTCAATCCTGGAAACACATATGAAATCTATTCTCATTTCTTGGTTTAGTCACTTACAGTCCCATAAGTAAAAGTAAATACTTGAAGCTGTGCTTGTTATATTCTGCATTCCTATAATATTTGAGCTCAAGGTTTTATAAGTCAGGTATATTTTGGTGGAATTAGATATTTGATCTCAAACCTGCAAATGCCTACTTACTTTAACTCTATTTATAACCTGCAACATCTCATGTACAGAGGCAATTGCTTGCTTATGTTTTTGTTTTTACAAGCTATTTATTTATAATTTTCTTGTACTAAGTTTTTTTTAAAAAACAGGATATATTTTTGAAGATAGAATCCTTGTATATTAAAAAAAAAACATAAAATGACCAGAAGATATAAAGAAACAGTAAAATATCTGTAGGCTTGATTTTTTCCCACAAAACTAACAAACATAAAAATATAATTATATTATACAGTGTTGATGAAGCTGAGAGAAAGTAAGTACTTTGATATATACTTTAGGAGAGAGTATAAATCTGTACAACTTTAATGAAGTGCTTAACAATGTGTATCATAGGTAGATATGCATGACTACTGAGCTAACATTCCAATTTGAGAAATTTATCCTAAGAAAGAGATAAATTCTCAAAATGTGTATACACTAACATGTATTACCTCATTGTAGGTAATTGCAAAGGCAATAAAAATAAGTTGTCTATACTCTGGCATTGTCAAATAAATTACAATATCACCACAAAACTATTGAGTCTTAAAGATATTTTCTAGTTATTTTGGTTGATATGAGATATTCAAAAAATTTTAAAAATGATAATGTAATTTATTCAGTCAATAATGATATTGGCTGATATTTACTTTGTATGAGGTCTTCTATTTTAGGCCAGAGGACGAAATAGTGAATACAATAAAGTTCCTTCATTCATGGAGCTCACAGTTCGTTGGAGGAGAAATTCATTAAACACATATACACTACTACCACCACCACAGGAAATTTATTTTAAGTACTGCAAAAAGCAGTACCTGGTGTGTTAGGAGGGAGGGAACTGGAAAGAATTATTTGCATGAGGAAAAGAAAGGAGGGTGTATTCATACATAGAAATGAAATTTTTCGTCTTGAAACCAAAGTGAACTGTTATTAAAGTCAGAGATAACTATGACTTGGTGTTATTTTAAAACATAAAGGGAAATGTATACATGTAAAAACTACACAAAACAGACCTCCAGAACCACTTCCACCTGTGTACTCCATACAAAGAAACAAACTACTTTTCAAATCTACACTTCCCTTTCAACATTATAAAAATTATGTGAGGATCAAATCAAGAGTGGCATCCAAGAACATGTCAGAATAATTGGAATCTCTTGGTAAGGATTCTATCATTTAGTACTTACAAATTCTATAAAAATATTTGGATTTGATAACAGTGTGTGTGTGTGTGTGTGTGAGAGAGAGACAGAGAGAGCGATAGAGACAGATATAAATAGTTGAGAAATACTGGATTTTGAAGCAGCTTCCAAAGTGTTGTAGACCAGTCAAGTTCTAGTTCACATTTTGAAAGTCAACTTGGGAGTCATTACAGTTCTTAAATTCTCTTAAGCTCTCTCCAGCATGTATTGTTGGCTTCCAGCACAAAGAAAGCAATTACAAGTCCAGGAAAGTATTTCAGGATAGGTGTGAGGTGCTGGAGGATGTAGATTCTGAAGCTCGATTCTTTGTTTGCTATCAAGGGGCACAAGCTATAATTCCCCAGCAATCTTGGTTTAGTAAATTAAAAGTAGGATTCTGTCTGCACTAATACAAATGCAATCCAGACCTCATTATGACTATTCTCAGCAATACTAGGCATTTGTTTGAGTACTGGATGGCTGTTATATATTCACACTGCAAAATCCATGTTTGATTAGGACTCACATTGATTTTTACCCACTGATTGTGTGCGAAGATTCTCACTTAAATTGATTGGTTTTTTCCCTCCTCTTCTCCTTTTATTATTGAGCCTCTGAATGGTTGAACTCAAAGAGGATATTTGCGTACTTTGGCAAAAACTATTCTTTTAGGCCTACATTTAAAAATAAAAATAACATATTAGGAAAATTCTTAGGAATGTAGTGAACAAATACCTTATGTATGTTTAATCAGTCTATAAGATAAACCATGCATTAAATAAAAGAAAACTATATTGATTTAAATTTGACAGTTTTGTCTGATTAAGTGATGGGCTAAAAGTCTTCAATGACACAAAGCCCAAGGCATTAGATGTCATTGCCTCTAATTCATTAAGACACTTTTAATTGTTTTCTCAAGTGGCCTCATGCAGCCCCTAGGGAAATGCTTTCTATAAGTAACAGGGACTAGATCCATCACTGCTCAGACAAAAAACTTTAATTTCCCCATTCCCATTTCAAATCTTCTTTGGGAAAATATCTCTGTGCAAAATGGGTTAGGAAAAAAATCCTAATCAAATGAAGGACTACATTCCTCTGGAAAAATATTTCAGAAATTTTATTGGTCAGCATAGGTTAAATATTGTAATAAATGGACTCGGGATTTTAGTAGTTTAACCCAACTTGACTTTATTGTTATAATTATCTGGGTCTTAAGGGATGACTTCTTCCAACTTGTAGTTCAGCTCTAAGACTTTGGAGTCTTTTCCATTCTCATGCAAATAAGAAGGAGGGAGAGCAGCATTTATAGTGGTGTGTTGTTTACTTGTGGTCCAATCTTCAACCAACGTAATGCTATTGAGTCTACCTTCAAGGGAGGTGGAGAAATATGGTCTAGTGGACCCAAGTCTTTAGTTTTTTTGAAATGATAAGCTTCATATTCTTTAGATTAGGAAAGAATAGGATATACACATCTTATTTTTAATTGATATTCTGGGGAGAATCATTTGCATAAAAATATGAAATATAAAATGCTTCCTTTGAAGTACCTTTTACCAAAGTTACTGTTTAAATGACAAATGCTTCTTAATAGTTAATAGTAATGAGACTTATAATTTTCTGTATCAACAGACTCTGTTTGCAACTGATTGTATGCAGGTGCCCTTTGGGGATTTAATAATAATTTTATAAATCTTATGTGTATCACATGAAAAAAACTCCTGGGTTTACTGATACAAGTATTCTTGGCACTGCAGAGATTTTGTGATTTTGCACAGTTGATGATGATTATTTATAATAGTAGAGTAAGTAATGACTTTAAAAATGCACACTATAAGCTCTAAAATTCCAAGTGCTTAGTTTTATTGTACATAATTTTGCTTACTGTATCATTAAATCTATTTAGGTAATGAAGCAAAACATTTTTTTGCAGCATGGTGGGAAAGTAGAAAAATGCATTTAAAATAATGCATGACTGAATATTTTGTATGCTTCTATGTTTCTTAAATAAAAACATAGCCTAGGAGCAAAGGCAGAACACATGGAAATTTAGAAGCTACTTCAAACCCAGGTAGTTCAACTGTAAATCAGATTTATCATCTTGAGAGGTAAGTGGGACACTTAAATTATCCTCTATTACTAAGCTTGTTTTTTCATGGAAAAGAACACTAATTTATCTGTGTTTTGCTTAGTGTTGTTGCACACCGTTGTGTGTCAGTTCACATGTTAGACCTTGAGAGAATTGCAGACGAATCAAGGTGGCACCTTCTCTTTTGAATAGCTAACCCGTAGCAATAGAAATAACATGCAACACTAAATGCATTGCAGGGTAGAATGTAATGCTTATTTATGATAAGGGAAAGGGAGGGGAATAGATGAAGAGTTAAGGAGGAAAAGGCTGGAGAAGTTAATGGGAAAATATTCAAGAGCAAATGTGAACGTTGAGGTGACAGGGAAATGGAAATAAGAAAATCAGGTAAAGAAAGCTAGCTACCTTGCTTAGAACAAGAGACTTGAGTTAGTAGGAAAAGCAAATGAACAGAGTACGGTAAATGTTTGCAATGGACATTTAAGCAAGACTTAGGGAATGTTAGGGTGGTACTTCTGAATTTAAGAGATAGTGGACCAGGTGCTAAATTCAAAGTCAGTTAGCCAGTCTTTGACATTCACACTCAGACTTCGTTATTGACAAGATCAGAAGTTCTGTTTGCAGAAAGCTGACTATGGTTAAAGTTCTCTGCAGGCTATAAAAATGGACTTGTAAACTCAAGGTTCTTGCATATACAATACAGCTCCTCATTACTTTACTTATCCTGACATCTAAACTTTAATGAAATGTATTATTTTATGTTGTTTTTCTCTGAAAAAGTATCCAAGAAAAGGAAAAGGTTGACATACATTTCACAGGATTTTCAGAGAAATTGTCTCACATAGAGGACATGCAGCATTTAACATCTTGCATAGCATCTGCCCTTAATTTTAAGCTATGAAAAACTAAACGAAATGGCTATTAGTGTATAAACGCATAGGAGAATTACTTGATTCTTAATGTGATTCTGCTAAGAGTTGGAAGAAATTCCAACTTTGGCAAAGAGTATTTGGAGGAATTTTTGTTTGATTCAGCTGAAATATTTTTATCCTATTTAACAAAGATTCAGATTTTATACTATTAAGTATCAAGCAAATCTAATAGTTTGTTTTGAAGTAGATGATTTATCCACTAATTATCATAGGTAGTTAACAGATGAATGAAGGAAGAAATGTTTCAGTTTGTCTACTATATAACAGAAAATTTCTCTAAAATCTCTTTATTCATACTGTAATGAGCAGGTCCAAATATGTATGTTAACTTAGTCTTATACATTCTCAAATATACCATAGTGTAGTTTCTCCATTATTTCACAGATTTTGAACATGGTGAATTTTTGTTGAGATTGCAGTTCAGAAGTCCAGTCTTTGTAAAGATGTAACTAACAAAATGTATTTCATTACATGTACTGAAAATATGAATATTATAAAAAAGTTTTTTTTCTACTAAAATCTTTGTGACAAATGTTACAAGTTTTTAAGACATGCAGACCAATTAATTAATAATTAATTAATTAAATGACTAATGTTTAAGGCAAAAGATACAAATTTTTTTTGACAACCACTTACTGTGTACTTCTAGATTGTCATACAGCTATAGTTATGGGTATATATTAAGCAATTTAGCAAAGCACTCTAATAGGGCATGTCTTACACTGCTATTACTGAATAATTCCAAATAGAAGCGTTTTCACTGACATTTGCATAAAAGAAGTTTATCAAGATTAGACCTTTAAGCCGGTGCAGTAGTGCATGCCTGTAATCCCAGCACTTACAGAAGCTGAGATGGGAGAAAGCCAGCCTCAGCAATGGCGAGGTGCTAAGCGACTTAGTGAGACCCTGTCTCTACATAAAAAACAAAACAGGGCTGGAGATGTTGCTCAGTGGTCGAGTGCCCCTGAATTCAATCTCTAGTACCAAAAAAAAAAAAAAAAAAGATTAGACTTTTATTAACAACTTACTAACATTTTTATATTCTCTCCTTTCATGCCAACTCACTTATGAGATTGTTCCTTGGTTCTCTCCAATCCTAGAAATTCTATTTGAATCATTTATTTCTGAATACAGTGTAATTTCCCTCTATTTTTTAACCACAGGTTGTACCTTTGATGTAGTTAAGTTTTGCATTTTGATGTGGAGGTGAAGTACAGGGAATCCTGAGGCTGTGATCTGAATGACAACAGCTAGACAAGCAGCGAGGGAAGTTGAGATAACAACAGTGGGCATCCCAAAATGAGCATACTGTGAAGACGCGTGTTCCTAGTTTTATGAACATATTATGGAGCTGACAGATGCTATGATAAATTTGTATAAAGATATTGTCTGCAGCATAATTTTTATGTATTCCCTTTAAAGCTGCAAGTGTATGTGTCTGTGAGCAAATGTGTTAGCATACATGCCTCCCTGCCTGCCTCGTTTTCTTTCTCCAGGACACAACATTCTGCTACCTTAGCATCCCGCAAAACTGCAATGTTTCTACACATCACCGATATTTGTAATACTGCTTATTTTTGCCACAAAGATATATTGCATTATTTGGTTTTCATTTGGAAGTCAAGAAGTAAACCACAAGCAGATAGGCACACATCAGCCCACCCCTATGGACTCTCAGAGATAGCCTAATGTTGTGTGACCACAGCACTGAAGGAAATACATTAGCCACATTGCAGAGCTGATTGACTTCAGTTGATCCACGATTTGTCTAGTTAATAAGTGGAATCCATTTAGTAGTATCCCACAAAGGCTTTAAATTATTGCATGTTAAGTAAAGGTGAAAGTAAGAAGCTAGAATCTATTTTGAAGTGTTTTAAGTTAGTATAATGCGATTATTGCCCTAGAACTCTCTTTGCTGGTTTCACAGAACTTTCCTAGTTCACAGTAAGGAAGCCCAGCCCTATCTTTGCTGACTGGTGATATAATTCTGTCTCTACCAGACCAATTCACTGACTCTCTGCTAAACCTTGATGAAGTAGCTAAATTAATGCCCACAAGGATTCATTAATTTGCCAGCTGATCTTCCTCTGAACCTTGGCACAAATGGCATTATGTTCTGTGTTTGGAAAATTTTGCTTTATGTTTGCTCAAAAACCTTAGTCCTTCTAAGTGTTTGATATAGTGTCCTATATTATTTTTTATAGGGGTCTGCATTATCCTTTTAAAAAAAATTTTCCCCACATCTGCATTTATATGAATCTATGTGTATGTGTTCATTTATATATGCTTGATATTAATATAAATTTTACATACATACAAGCATATACCTGATATTAAAATGTAGAATTAAAAGTGAATAAGGCTCTGATTTTAGAAGCCATTTAAATTGTTGTATATAATCTTTTGCAATATGAACAAACCTGTTTTGTATCAATCCTGCTTGTTTTTTATTGGTATTTAATCAACTTTATTTAATTTCATTGTAGAAATGATTTAATTTCCTATGGAAATTAAATCAGCCAATTGTATTCCAGATATGGTAAAAACTGTTTTTCTATTTAGATGACATACTAATGGCTATGGACATTTTATACCTTTTATAAAATTTAATTTCAATTCAAAATATTTTATTTAAAAATGTAAGAGAGTATTCTAGATGATATTCTTAATTAAGCCAATTTATTTAATTTACATGATACTAATCTTGAGTAGCTTAAAATTATGTCCACTGATATGACTTTAGTGATATTATTCTAAGAGTAAAAAGGCTTAAATATATTCTTATCAAACCCTGGTGTTAGCCAGGCATAGTGGCACATGACTGTAATCCTGGGAGAGTGAGGCAGGAAGATTAAAAATTTTAGGCCACTCTCAGCAACTCAGCAAGATACTCAGAAAGTTAGAAAAAACTTATTTTAAGAAAAAAAAATGTATTTTTGAGACAAGTTTATATATATATATATGTATTTATATATATATATATTTTTTTAAAGGATTAGGGATAAAGCTCAGAGGTAAAGTATGCCTGGGTTTAATTGCCAGTATTCAAGGTAGGGGGTATCCCTAGATTTTTGTTTGTTTCAATGTTCATGCTATACAACATATTCAGACTTTATATTTAAATGTGAAAAACTTTTTCATACCAGAAGAAAAGAAAATATATATTTGATTTCAAAGTTATTCAAACTTTAGGATTAATATTATAGATGTATTATTAGCATATTTTGTTTAAAGTACAGATTCTCAATCAAGCTGGATAACCCATGTGCTAATCTGGCAACAAAAAAAGTAGCTAAGATGGCTGATTTTAGGATAATTTGAAGATTTGAAAAATGTAATAGGTGTGGGAAAGTAGAAAAAAATAAACTTGTGTTGCAAAAGTAGCTACCCCAGTGATCAAAAGTAACAAGAACTGACTGAGGGCTTTGATTTGTTCTGATGTTCGACTATGCTCAGAACAGCTAATTAAGCAGGGCTGCAGAAATGTGATTTGGTACAAGTGGTAGCAATTTTCATAGATGATTATAAAATTTTATCATCTATCCCTTGAAATGTAGCAAATATTAAATCCAACTTTGATTTTGACGGTTTTGGTCAATTTATTTTGCTGCTAATCATTTGTGTGTGTTTTGTGACCACTAAAAACAACTAAAGGACATTAAGTGCATTAAGCTGTGAATTTGTAGCTGTGCAGTCAACAGTACTTCTGTCTATGACTGGGAGGACAAGTTATCTGGGTTGAGTATGCTGGTGGTGAGGGCAGGGGTGAGTTTAGTGGCAATACTGTCAATTGCATTCACTTGTCCTAGAAGACCCTGGCCTTGTTTCCTCATCACAGCTATAGTTCCTTGTGTCCTAAAAGACTTGTCTTCCCTAGGGTCTTAACCTGGAGCTAGTAAACACAGTGGCACTCATCTTTCATGTTTGTCAATTTTAGTAGGGAAAGTCTACCTCATTTTTAAAGAACTGTGTGGCCATTCATTTATTTTAATTAAAGATTCTATTTGTTCTGTTTGTCTTCCCTCTTGGAGTGTAGTTCAGCAATTTGGTACTAAGATGCTATCCTTTCTAAGAAATAATAGAGCCAGATATGATTATTTGTACAGCTACCTTTAGTAACCTAAAGTTTCTCACTTAAAAATCTTCTCCAAATCTCCAACCTAGCTAGGATTAAACTCAGTATAGAATGAAAGCAAGAAAGACAGAGAAAATTAAGTTGAAATTATCCAAATTGTGTACCATCAGGCTGAGTGCCAAGTTACATTTTTATTCATATATTTTTAAATCGTGAGCAGCATAATTTCATCTTATTTTAAATTATTGGTGCTTACAAAAGAACAACTAGAAAAAAAAAAGACTGTGAAAGTTCCAGTGAATTACAATTACTTATGGCTTAGCAGCAGTAATTGAAAAGCTAATTTGTTTAGTAATGAACTTTATCTGCACAGAGAAAAGACAACAAGACCATTACTAAATTCAACGACAATGACTTACTCTCCAGTTTCAAGAAAAGAAGGGAATAGAACTTGTCTGCAACATGCTTCAGATTGATGAACATTAATCATACTTTGCTTTTTCAAAAATGACAGTATAGCCATTGATGTACAGGCAAAGAACAGTGGTGATAATAAGTTAGTTATTATAGAACAAACCATTTGATGATTTCTGAGCAAATAAGAAGTACAGGGCCTTGTCCCAGCAAAGCTCTGTTGGACACACCAAAGAAGAAAATGAGTGACTCTGGCTTGCACCCTGATTTTTTTTCTGATGTTGTAGATAAGATCTGCACATCAGTACATAGAATATAAAGACGAATAGGTTGTTTGAAAATAAGACATAAGAAGTTAGCAGATGAGAAAGATGGGGAGATCATATCTGATCTGGTCTTGAAGGGCAGAGTGGCTAAGTTTTCCTCAAGCATGTATGAGGGAATTAAACAGTGATTTTCAACAAGAAAAGATTTTGGCAATGCCTCCACCCAAGAGACATTTAAGTACTGGGGAAAATGAAACTGGCATTCAGTGCATAAGAGTCAAGAATTCTGCTAAACATCCCACCATCTGTATTGTAGACCACCAGAACAAAAGCTGATCATCCTCGAATTGTCGTTAGTGCTGACCCTGGAACAAAGAATCACTCCAGGCAGGAGTGAGAGTGTTCTCAGGAGCAAGGGTTAGGGTCTTTGGGAAGTGCCATGAAATACTGGATATGTGAAAGAACAGAAGGTATGGAAAGCTCAAAAGGCAATTTACAATCAGATATGGACACATTTTGATGTCAGATTAAAGAATCCCAACTTCTTAGTTGTTGTACTTTCCAGTACCAACTGATAAAAAATGTTTCATATCTGATACAATAGATTTTTTTTTAAAAAAATCTTTTATCATTCAAATACTGTTTCAAATATTCAGTAAGCTTCATTCTTTTCAAATATTTCTTCCTTTCTTAGTATTAAGAATTAACAGGTCATAGGAAACACATTAAAATAACTCATTACACAAAAGTTCTTTTTATCTACCAGGTTCCTTCACACTTATTCATGAAAAATACAAGATTGTTCTCTGAGATAAGTGCTGGAATTCTAACTTAATCCTTTCATTATTTTGACATGACTTTCTTCCGTTACCTATTTAATTATTTTATGGTGTTTTCATGATTATTTTAATTATACATAAGTAGTGTGCAGTATC
Organism: Geosciurus inauris; assembly: GCA_004024805.1. Taxonomy (NCBI): domain Eukaryota; kingdom Metazoa; phylum Chordata; class Mammalia; order Rodentia; family Sciuridae; genus Geosciurus; species Geosciurus inauris. Next base: position 208,671 of record PVHX01000173.1, on the reverse strand, counting down.
TGTACATGGGTAACTATTTTTATTGCTCCACCTCCATAAGAACCAGGATAAAATGTATATTTACTTCAGTTTCAATTAACTTTAAAAGAAACTTTTCTATATCTGCCTTAGTAAAATTATTTGATTATAATTATTTGCATGTGTCAAGTTATGATACATAACCTATTAAGATCAGAGACTTTTTTTATCAGATGATACACCCTTCTTAAAAGATTTGGCCTCTAATTACAGAATCACACATGTATATATTATGTATAATGTTATATCTGCAGAATCCTTATATGGCCTATATTCTCTCTATATATAAAAATGAATTGGATTTAATACATTAAACATGTCATTTTTGAACATTTGAATTTTACAAATGAAGACCATCAAATTATTTGAAAACCATAATTCAAATACTGAAAAAATCCATTTTGTACGAAATTAGAATATCAGACTATTGCCCTGAAACATATTTTATCTTAGACTCTAATGGAGAGTAAAAAATAAGAAGTAGATTTTGTATATACCTGTTTCCTGGTAATAGGACTGCATTTTTTGGTTAATGGTTCATATAGTAGTTGATACTTTTCCTTTGTAATTCTACCTGTCTCTCTTCTATTAGTTTAAAAAGTTTGCTATTGGATAGAAAGCATAACTAACTCAATGTCTATTGTGTTGTTAGGAATTCACAAAGTATCTGTAGAATGAGTAATTTTAAAGTAATATCTGATTTTATCTATTATCAAGACACTTGTCAAAATATAAAATATAGACATAAAATGCAAAATAGGAGTGCTGACTCTTAAATAATCCTTTTTTATTAGACCTCATGTCATGTAAAACCAATAAAAATGTTCATTAGTTATGAGGCTCAAAAATGTGAACTTACCACAATATCAAGACTAGAAGTCTTTATTAAAAACAGAAAAATAGTATGTCAAAAGAATCAGAAAAAAAAGCAAGAAAAGGACAAGGGAGTGGGGAGAAACGGGGAGAATTATTTTTGCTCTGAATTTAGTTCTGCATGCTAACTCTAATTTCATCATGTTATGCAATTGGAATCTACATCAAAACTCCAAGTGTCTTCAAAACTTCAATTCAAGAATTCAATTCAAGATATTAAAATAAACTCTCTACATTCTTTTTATGGACCCTTACTTTCATAGTTAATTGGATAATCCCAGGAAAACCAGTTCCCACCCTTTTCAATATTTCTTCAACCCAGCTCTTTTTTTTCACTCTTTTGCTTCCTCACCTCCACTTTCATATTCATTCTCATCTTCACTTGCTACATTTTTGTAGTTTTGTTTCTTTTATATTAAAAATTATCTAGTTTTCCCATCCAGAAAAAAAAAAGTTCACTCTATTTAGTTCCGTTAGTCCTCACCCTGAACAATTCCTCTTTCCTTAGGCTCCCCCACTGTCGCCTTCTTTTCCTCCCTGCACTTCTCCAGAACTGGACCTTGTGTGCAAATACACATTAAAATGCATTTCTTTGTAAAATACTACCTTCTCTCCATGCACAGCCTCAAACTTTAAGTGAACTTACCTGACTAAAAAAGAAAATAATTATTCCTCATCAGCAATATCTTTTAACAATAATTATGATGTCAACAACAATCGTGTGTGTTCAGGTATTTAATTTTCATATTTTATTGTAAATATTAGCATAGCAATGATACTTATTTCAAAAACACATTTTTAAAATGAGGATGAGCAAAGCCCAGCTGCTTAGTACCTTTTCAAAAATTCATACAAATGGAGCTGGGATTGTGGCTCAGTGGTGGAGTGCTTGCCTCGCATGCATGAGGCACTGGGTTCCATCCTCAGCACCACATAAAAATAAATAAAATAAAGACATTGTGTCCATCTACAACTAAAAAAAATTTTAAAAAATTCAGACAAACATCTGGATTTAGAAATTGCCATTATCTAAGTCTCATTTACCTACTGTTAATAGTATTGAAGAACATTTTCAGGATTGTAAAAATCTCGCATGATTTCCCTGCCTGTTGCTTTCATATTCATTCTTTAATCTCGCCATCTGTTTTGCTGAAATGGTAGACTCAGAGGGCAGGGAGCATATCTTATCTATGAGATGCTGTATGTAAGTGTGGATTCTCTGTCAGCATTTAAAAAATAATAGGACTTCAAATAGGGTTGATTTAAGCCTCCCTAGTCAGCAGTTAGTCTTGGTGACATGAATCGCTCTTTCAAATGGTAATTTGCACCTGCTACCTTCATCCACAGGTTGGAAAATGTTTGCACCTTAATTAATTACACCCCTGTGATGTGGGAGAACACATCCTCAGCCCTGAGACAGGGAGACTGGGGCATAGAGAATCAACAGCTTTTCTGATGTTTCAAAGCAGATTTTTGGAGAAGAAAATTACAATTCATATCACTTTTTATGGAATGATTGATAAAATGCTTTAGGTATCCATGTCTCTCATGGCAGAAAACATGGTGATGGCATCCCTTCCAGTAAGAGATGCACTTGTCCTTTGCTTATTCTGTACCATCAATTCGATATGACCTCAGAGAATATCTGTGTTTCTTAATAACATTTTGCTCCTTGCTTCTGCAGTGGCTGATGTCATCCTCAGAACCAAAGAGCAGGTGGCATGCAAATTACTTTTAGGTGAGCATGACATTAGACTATAATTCCCCAAATGGTGGTGCCTCCATGTAATTAAGCTACAACTAAGTGACAAGTATCTGACATCAGATAATCATTTAATAGAGGAAAATGGGAGTCAGTTAATTATTATAAAGTGTGTTTTCCTTAAAGTTCCTTGAGGACGTGGAAGGATTTTCTTGGCATTCAAATGATCTCAAAATGTTTGTATGTAATTATTTTTTGGCATGGATAGTAAAATGTTGATGATAATGGTAAGTGTTTCCTTGGCAGACATCATTAGATGTTCCTAAGAAGTGCAAGTGGACTTTCACCTTAGATTTTTCACTGTCAGAGAACATGTTGTTTGGTTTTATATGCTTCTTGTGACTTGGAAGTTGGACAAAATCTTAGGAAGTGCTAACACAAGATTTATAGTGTATTATGAGTGCAGCTTGTTTTCATTGTTTCAGTTAGTATAATAATTTAATGTTCTTTGCTAGTACTGTATTGTCTTTTTCACTGAACATGAAAACTGAGATTATAGTTCTTGAAGTATAAAAACAATAGAAGATTACATCTTCAGAAGACTCTGAAACTTACATTATAAAATATATGTAAGGTAAACTTTGTTAGATTACAAAGAAGAAAACTGAGTTAGGTAGTGAGCCATGTAATGTCCATTCTTCCATTAAATATATTTCTATATAGTGTATTATATACAGAGCACTTCATTGTACTAATAGCACATCGTATTGTGCTAGTAAATGTAAAGTAGGTGAAATTTTTAAAATTCCATACATTACCATATTGACCCCTCCACTCTCATCCCTTGCATTTTGAATTAACTTTATTTAATCTTTAATTATCTCATGTTATTTTCTTAATTGCTCCAACCCCACCTTTGCTCCAACCTTTGCTCTGTTCTCTATTATTTAAAACCCTTACCTGATCTCTCTGAAACTTAGTTTTTCACCCATATATTGGAGAAAAAAATGTAACTGTAATAATTTTAATCTTTAATGTCCCTCAGTGGCCCATATGTGAAAGGGTTTTTCCCCAGGGTGGTGTTATTAGAATTCATGGAGACTTCAAGGGGTAGGGCTTAGGGAGATATATGAGGTCATTGCAGGCGTGCCCCTGAAGGGGAGCGTAAGGCCCAGACCTTTTTTATTTATTTATTTTTCCTTTTTTGCTTTCTGGACATGAGGTGAAGGGTTTTGCCCCACCATTCATTCCCACCTTGATGTGCTGCTTCACCACTTGCTCAAAACAATAGGACCACTAATAGATCATAAAATGGAACCTCCAAAACTATAAACACAAACAAACCTCTTCTCTTTATAAGTTGATTTCTTTCTGGCATTTTTGGCATAAAACATGAAGTTGACTAACACAGTAACATAAAAATTGTTTGTGAATTACATAAAATTAATGAAGCATTTCATTCATTTATTCCATATGCTAGTTAAGAAGTAATCATTTGCTAATATTTTTGCCATTATTGATGCTATTCAAGATTCAGCTTATATATCATGAGGTGTTCTGGAAGGCCTTTCCCTGGTACCATTGTACTTTGTTCATATTTTGAATTACAATTTTTGCCAAGTTCTATATTATTGTAAGCATAATAATTCGTGTGCACCTTGGGAATATAGTTCATGTTCTATTTGTCTCTGTATTTTCAATGATTAAAACATTTAAGAGTCTGCAAATGTTGGTCAACTAAGTGAGTGCAAAATGCTCTGGGACATACATGAATAGTCGGGGCTATTTCATCTCTCATATTAAATGTAATTATTTTTTCTTACATGTTGCCTCATTTCTAGGAGAAATTTTGGAGAGTTAAGTCTAGAGAATAATTTGTAAGTTTGTGCTTCTCTCATCACACCCCTACTGTGGGACTAGCAATTGTACTGTGGATTTTGCTTTAAATCGTGGAAACTCAGATGCACTATAATATCATGATAATGTAGTGTCAGGAGACAGATGATGAGTGACAGTTAGACAGTGACTGTTTTCTAGTTGATGATGAATTCATTGATCAAGGAAGATGACAATACTCAGAATCCAGGAAGAAACATTGCATTCAAGAAGGTCTGGCAGCAGATAGTAAGGCCCAGGCCAAGACCTCAGAGAGCAAACCTGACTTGGGATTCTAGAAGTATGGCTAAAGCAGAGATCTAGTTGTAGAAAAATAAATTAAATGATATAGAGGATGGGTGTTCTCAAGGGTTTAGCCAAACTACTTGATCCTGACTAAGAGTAGCAAGGAAATTATTTGATGGCTAGTCAGTCATTTTAGATATCTGGGTTTGACAGAAAATCATCAGTAACAAAGGAACTTGACACAGGCTTTTTAGAAAAAAAAAACAAAACTAAAAATGTTCTATATGCTTAGTTTCCAATAGCTTATATTAAAATGTTAGTATAATTATTACTTGCATTACCCATGATAAATCTAAACATTCATTAAAATATATTTTAGATTCATAAAATGATTAAAATCACAAATGTTATTTATTCCTCAGTAGTTAGAAGCTCAGATATAAGCAAACAAAGACAAAACTAAATATATAGAAAATACATGAGATTTATTGATATGTTATTTTCACCATAATCCTAATAAATTTGCATGTATCCTTCAAAATATAATTGTTTTACATTTTTGCTTATGGATTATATATAAATGTAATCAAGTATTATATATTCTTCTGTGACTATTTTCACTCATCAGAAATTTTCTTTGTGATTTTAATCCATGTTGATGTGGATAGCTGTGGTTCATCGATTTTCCATTGTGTACAGCATATTATCGAAAGCCTACATAAGAGTTATTTATCAACTGTTCTATTTATGTGCATTAGAATTGTTTCCAGTCATTTGCTATAAATTCCTATGCTCCTGTTTAAACTCTTATGCAGTACTTTGTGGTATTTGTGTTTAAAAATCCCAGTCTACCACAAAGGTGCTATTAAGCTTGGGATAACTTGCCCAATTTCTCAAAGCTGAAGACTCCTGTGTGTAACATAGAAATGATAATATTAACCGACCACAGAAAATGTTTGCCAACAGCAAATTTGATAACGTGTACCAAGTGCTTGCAAGGGCACCTGCCTACAAGGGCAAAACAAATGGTAGCTATCACTGTTAGGATTGCTCAAAAACAATGGAATTGTTTTCATAAAGATCATTGTCTCTACAGATCAGAGGACTCATATTTACAATCAAGTTTCAAAGCACAATAATCATAAACTTAATTTGACATTTCCCTTTAGTATTTTTGAGTTCACTATACTTTTTGAAAGTGTGAGGATATTTGTTAACACAACTCCATTTTCCATCAGATACAAAAATAAGAGCCTCTGGAAGCTGCAAACCAGTCCAAAGTTCTGTCTCCTCAAGAAGAGGGGGCAGGACCGGGTGCGGTGGCACATACCTGTAATCCCAGCACTTTGGGAGGCTGAGACAGGAGAATCGTGAGTTCGAAGCCAGCCTCAGCAACGGCGAGGCACTAAGCAACTCAGTGAGACCCTGTCTCTACATAAAACACAAAATAGGGCTGGGGATGTGGCTCAGTGGTCAAGTACGCCTGAATTCAATCTCCGGTACCAAAAAAAAAACACAAAAAACAAAAGAAGAGGAGAGAGCAGTTCCTGAAGTAGATAATCTGTTAGACTCAGGTAAGGGTTTTGATGGCTCTTCTCCACAGTAGTAACATATAACTCCCAAGACCCTTTGCTCACTGGACTTTCTTATTTCTGATACAATATAAAAAAAATCCTTGACTACACATTTTAACTTTGCCAGAAGAGAAATTGAAAAGCTTGCTTTTCTCCCAAATATTTTGTTATTATATGTATGTTGGGTAGTGTAATCATCCTTCATAACTGGAAGAAAACTTCAATCACATTTTCTCTTAAGTTAAAAGAGTAAATTATAAGCAACAGTCCTTAAAGCAGGTTAGATCAGTTTCATTAATGTCAACAGAAAGAACTGAGACTGCAGACTGAAACTGTGCTCCCTTACAGACAATGTATACTTAAAGATTATAAATTTATATATAAGTTGGTATTCAAAAAAGGAATTTAAGATTATATGGTGCTGTCTTCTGTAGGAGGTTAGCAAATAACCAGGGCTGATTATTTGCTTTTTAATGAGTAAATTAACTTTATTGAGATGATTTGTATAATTTACAATGAAACACAGAATTTTGACTGGGTGTGGTGGTGCATGGCTATAATTCCAGCAGTGCAGGAGGCAGGAGCATCTCAAGTTCAAAGCCAGCCTCAGCAACTTAGTGAGGCCCTAAGCAACTTAGTGAGATCCTGTCTCACAATGAAAACTAAAAAAGGGTTGCGGATATGGCTCAGTGGCTCAGTGACTAGGTACACCTGATTCAATACTCAGTACCAAAAAAAAAAAAAAAGAGGAAGAAAGAAACATACAATTTACACATTAATGAGTTAGGACAAGTATGGACATCACTTAAGCTATCATTGCAATCATTATATAAATATTTCTTTCACTTCAACAAATTTCCTTGTACCTCTTTTCAGTCCCTTCTTCCATTCCTCCTCAATCTTTCCTCATTCATCTGAGCAGTCATTCATTCCTCTGATTTTTATATACTGATGTCAACTTTGCTCATCTATCTCTTTTGCTCAATGGTACATGCATGATATTCATACAAGAAAGAATGTTTTCAAAATTGATTTTTGCTATGAAATTATACTTACTTTAATTTGTACATGTTCAGTAATTTAAATCACTTTAATTCAAAGTGATGTATTGAATTAGTTGAAGTAAATGATAAATTATTTCACTGAGTACATAAAGCATACCCACTATTAATCAGAAACTGGACACATATCTTGGGTTTAGGAGAGGTGAGCTAAACCCAAGTGAATCTAAAATGTAGTCTCTCAGTAATTCAGTAGGAAGAGCTTTACTCACAAAATTAAATAATGTTCTAACAAACTGAATCACTTGAGTTTAATAAACTGACATCAAAGACCCAATTTGTGCACATAAATTTCTTCTTGTATATTTTGTTTGTATACTAAAGATTTAAAAAAACCAAAGTCATATGCCACTTAGTGACTTAAAGTACTTCTCTGTATGTCAGCATTCAGATGTCATATATATCGAGAAAAAACAAGACCAGAGAATCACATGTGAATATAAACTTGGAAGAATGGTTGGAAAAAATTTTCCAATTTTCTGGTACAGGAAATGTTGGAGTGGGTTTTGATAGTAATGACTTCTTTTGAATAGTTTACATTATAATAGTCATTGTTAAATTTCTATAATGCTTAGCACATTTGGAGAAACTCTGGTGTAGGGTTTTATTTTATATTTGCTCATCTGTTTATGTGACTCAAAGCATGAAATCTGTCACCTAAGTCCTCCTAAAAGATAGTGACATACAAATTTTCTTCTGAAATGTGTCCCCTCCCCCATAGGGGAGTTACCTAGTGTGTATACTATTTACCTAATATTATAATTCTTTACTTGGTTATTATTTCAAGAATATTTGGTGAGTAATGAGAATATTTCAACAGAGCAATGGTACAATAGATTAGACATTAAATGTCCTCCAAAGGCCCATGTGCTGAATCTGTGGTCTCCAGAGTGGTACTGTTGGGAGGTGCTGTGGACCCGTAGGAGGTGGGAACTTTTGAGAGGTCTATTGATCTAAATGGAGGTATGTTTGAAAAGAATTTAGGACCCCTCTGGTCTTTTAAGTCTCTCTCTTCTGGTTTCTACCTCGTGAAGTAAACAGTTTGCTTTGCTGTGAACTTCTACCAGATGTCCAATTTTGGAATGAAGCCTCACAGAGAATGAGCCAAAACAAACTTTTTCTTTTTATAAGTTCATTGTTTCAGGTATTTGGTTATACTTACAGAAAGATGAATATTACAATTAACTTAATATGTAAACACTGATCCATCATTTTTCTTCATCTTGCATTCTTCTATTCAGAGCATTTTCAAGTGCACTCTCATTTTTAGCATGTTGAGATGCATACAAATTATTATGGCTTCGATTTCGTATTTCACAAGTGCATGTCAAATCATGGGCTCCCGATTGCTGGGAGTCATGTAATTCTAGGCAAAGTCCTGAAAAAGCACAGTATGCAAATAAAATTCAGCACCAACCTCACAATGAGCAATCCCGTGAAGAAGGGAATTGCCCCCAAGCAGGCTTTTGCTTCAGTTGGCATGGCTTTGCTGGTTACTCACACACATTTTCTTTGGGTCAGGGGAAATTTCCCTCAAACAGGCTGTTCCAATTTGCTTATGTAGTTTTTCAGTGCAATCAATATGCTTCCTCATGTTGAAGATGTAAAAATGCCACCGAGTGAGTCAGACTATTCTATTCTTGAAATGATAATGTCACTCTACAAAAGCACATTTTAATATTTCTAAGAATCAATAAATGCTATCTAAGGGGCATAAAGCAAAATATGATTTAAAAAAAACACAAAGCTTTCTGTTCATGGAACTGAGTATCTTTTCCTTCAGGAGTGTTGTGTGCAACAGGGGACAAATGGTAGCAATGGGAGTAGGAAAGTTAATCAAAAAGGTAATCATGTGAATCCAGGCAGCATTCCCTCTGCAACAAGCTACCAGTGTTTCTGATCGACAGAGTATTCAGTGAGCTAGTGTTCAGCCAGTTAGGGCACGAAGGTTTCCATCAGCTGATGTGCAGCTCTGCTCAGTAATGTAGAAATGCAGAGGGCTCAGTGCTCAGTCATTCATAGCATTTGGATATGTTCAAGGACTTCAATGCTTGATTGTTTTTTGTGTGTTTATTTGTTTGCATGACTGTCCTCTCTTCCCTATTTTCTAGGTAAGGTATAAGGATAGCAATGCTTAACAATGTTTTCCCTGGTAATTATCAAATTATTATAGTAATGGCAATCAGCCAGATATGCTTATTACAAAGACCAGCTATATCTTTTTGCCCTATAGAAATATTCAGTCTCGTTTGGATATTTGCATGCTGTATTGGTGATTGTTAATGACATTGACATGGAGACTGTTCAGCTTTTTTGATGAATAATGTTGTAATAATTAATGAGAACCATCATATATATGCACATATAGATGTGTATATGTGTATCATAATTAAATACAGTTTGTAGAGATTGCTTCAAGTAAAGGGAAATGTGCAAATTAATTTCCAACTTATTTTTGAAGGGGCATTGTGCTCAGCAGTGGGAAAGGATCATAATACATGAATGTTGACTTCAAGAATTTTAGGGAGAGAAAATAGCACAAAATAAATATGGTGTACAACCAATTATAATAACTACCATAGAAACTTAAGAGAAATAGATAATATTCATAGATGGCTAACAGAAAAAGAGATGGCTGTCAGCAAAATAATGCACATAAAGAACCTAGTGCCTCTGTGAGTTATTCATATTGTCTTTGTGCCAGGGAATTAAAAAGATATTCATACATTAAGTGGCAGAAAACAAAAAAAGATAGAATATGTATTTATTGTCTTAGAAGAAGGACAATACAATAGGCCATGATATCTTGAAAGAACAGACAAATATGAAAAAAAAATACATTACACTTGTGTTAACCAGTATTACAATTTTAATAAAAGCAGGCCATAAAAAATATTGGAATGGCAAAATGAGGTCAGATGATACACAATCTTGAATGTCAGATTAAAATGATTAGACTTTAATTTATGTGCAATGGTGAATTGTTGTACACATTTCAGCTTTAAAATGACTAATCTGACAGCAACATACAGAATAGATTGGAGTTAGATAAGCTAGCAGTGGAAGGCTATTATAATAATCCGTAAGGAAGACGCAGTACAACACAGGGTAGCAGTAACAGAATTTAAGAGAAGTTACATATGACAAATGTAGCAAATACATAAAATGTATACAAATGACCACTAGTTCAATGAAAAGAATGAATTAAAGGGAGATTTCCCAAAATATGTCTGGTGAATGGATGTTCACTAAAACATTTAAGGAAGAGAATAGAGGGAGATTTTGAAGGCAGGGTGGTATATTTAATTTTGGATATAGTATTTGAAGTGCTTAGAATATTTTAATAATAAACAAATGACCAGGAGAATGAAGAGAATAAAGATTTCTAGTCTTAGACAAAGATAAGTTTAGAAATATAGGTACATAAAGCTTCCTCGTAAAAGTGATACTTGGTTTTGCCAAGACAGATGTTATGGAGAATAGAATTAATATTATGGAAAATTATTAAATGTGGGACAGAAGGAAAGGGGCAAGATTATTCTCAATAGGAATATTCAGAGAAGGAAAATTTACAAAAAAAAAGCAGATGGAGCTAAGGAGTTATCTTAATATTTTCAGAAGATTAAAGAAGGATAATGTCAAAGGAAGTAATTGAATTTATAAAGTATATCATGGTAAGTCTTCAAGACAACTAGTTGGGCATGGCAGAAGCATAGGTCAAATTGTAAGGAGCTTAAAATTGAGTGGGATACAAGATAATGAATATAATTTACATTTCTCTAAGGATGTCTAATGATGAGAAGAAAAAAAGAAGATGACTGCTTCAAATGTGACACAAGCATGAATGCCTATCTATAATAGATAATGTCTGCCTATTTAAATAAATAAACAGCAAAGTAAGTAAGTAGCAGTGGTGCCTCCCATTGAGACGAAATAATGAGTTTATGCAATATAACTAGTGCCACATTTTTCTGAGTTAGCAAGAAAGTAGAAGGTTGTATAGAAGCCAACTCCAGAATTTTTGTACAAAGCTGTGCAGAGCACACATTTTAACACCATATGATATTGTTGTTCTTATTGTTGTTTTTGCATCTATATATTGTTAATTTCATACTCCAATATTTCTATAAAAGTAGGGATCTTGTGACAATGTGTTATGGTTTCTTCTTCCTTCTCATATTCTTTTAAAATATAAAAAAAAGAAAAAAGAAGAAGAAGGCTTGAGACACATACTTTGATTTTGTGTGTTATGGATTAATGTTTCTGTTTTCTCTTTCTAGAGGCCCAAAATTATTGTTTTATGTATTTAATCTGGATTTTTAAAAGATAATTATTTTATGTATGTTGGATAATAATTTGTTACCATACTTCTACACTATAGTTATTCCTGATTACTAAGTATTAAAACAAAGAAAAAATACAATTTCATGTTTTAACAAGCAATTTTAACAGGAACATCAAGTTGATTAATTAATTATTTTTAGTAGGCTTTACATGGAAAGCAAATATAGGATCAACTGTAGCTTTCTTTTCTTTGTGGAGGGGAGGGGAAAAGTGTTTGTCAACTTTTCCTGAGTTCAGATAACAGATGAACAGAGGATGCTTGTTTTAGCCCTTTGCTGCTCTCCCTGAGGTTTAGTCTCCAGGTATCAAGGTTTGTAGAGTATTTCCTAAGCATTTTGTTTTATTTTTCTTTGCTTTTCATATTTCTTCTATAATCTAGAAGGAATGCAAATAAGCAGCTAGATTTTTTTCAGGAAGTTAACCTGTAACTGAATGGCTTATAATTTTAAGGCATCTTACAAGTTCATTCTAGCACAGTAGTGGCATCTAAGAATTACAGTGGCTTTGAGAAAGAAAATCCATTTGCTTTAGTCTGTTTTCTTGATTTCTGAATTTCTGATACTTTTTCCCAAGTGGAATCTCTGAATTTCTATATTTCTGATAAAATGTGAACTATTTTTTTAATGTGTATCTTCTTGGCTTTTCCTTTGTACATTTTTAGACTACTCCAATGTTATTCCATGGGATTTATATTTTTATAGAAAATCCTCAATAGTACTAGGATTTTGGAAAGAACTGTGTACAATATGATTGTGTATATACACATGCCTGTCTGTGTTTGCAAGAACAACAGGAAGAGCCAGAGGATCATTTTTGTAGGAAGCATAAAGGTTTTAGCCTAAAGAAATATAGCAGAAATTAGATGAAACTCTTATACTAGCCATTATGTTCTTTGCTGTTAGACATTATAGCACAATGAGCAGAATGGTAGGCTGGTGCATACAATGGTAGCATGTTCAGAATCTTTTGTCAAATGAAATTCCTAATTTGTTATAATTTGGTAGAGATATATGTTAGTAATATTTTTAGTGGAACTCTTCAGAACCAAATCATGATTCTCTCTATATATTCAATTATTGTAACATGTCTTTCCCATAGATTTGGAAACAGAAACTACTCTGCTTATATCTCGCATTAAATTTAGTAAGAAGTATAAAGTTGCCTTTTGAGAAAAAGTTTGAAGAATCCATGTGAATAGTCCTTCATTGCCCTTGTATTTTTCTTAAAATTGTAAAAATGAAGCACAGTGTTTCTATAATACATGGAAGTACATCAATTTTACCTGCAGAATTCTTGAACAGGTAGCTGGTGTCAAATTTTAATAGCATCCTCAAGAGGGCACTGTCATCTGTTTTATCTATTTTATCATTTGTATCCTTTTGTTAAACCCCTTACAATACTTGAAGGGTGGTTTTAATCATTTTATCTAAAAAGAAACCTTGCATGCTTTGCATTATACAGAATTCTGCTTTCTATAGCAACCCCCACTATTGTAACAGACTATGGGTTGACCTGTACACTGGTGTACGAGCTTGATAACATTAACATTTTTATAGATTGATGCACCTTGGGTAAACTGTCCAGTCTATACCTGTCTACTAAGGATCTTTCACAATGTCCCCACTTACTATCAATTTGTTCCACTTTTCTATTAAAATATAGTTTATATAAATTGCTTTATTTTCTACAACATGCATTGCCATTCAATGCTTGATTGTTGAGTCAGATTGCTTGAGTTTAAATAGTAGCTGTACAATTTAGAGGATGTAAATATAAACAAATGACTTCTTGATCCATTCTAAGGACTGTGTGAGTTACATAAGTGCAAAAAAAGGCAATTTAATTGAAGTCTTATATTTTAAAAGTTCTCCATTGCACTTGCCATGATTTAAATCACCAAATAGTTTTTAAAAGTTTATATTTGAAAAATTTCAATACTTGTTTTCAAAATCTATGCACTTTTAATTAGGCATAGACTTTAGAAATCTTCAAAATTTTGAAAACATTTTCCAAAAGTACACACACACTCACCCCTCACACAGTTTTGTGGAAATTGTTCTAGGTGACTTAGATGTTTTACTTAAAGAGGCAAAATATTTTAAATTAAGTATTCTAAAGCACAAGAAGTTAAACATTTTGAAATAATCTTTTTGTTTAAGTGATACTTGTATCCATATTTAATTATTTCCTTTGTAAATACTATTTAAGAGAAAAAATTAATCCTAACATAATTTACAGTTTTGCACAGAAGTAGCTATACATTTATACATGATAAATGCAAAATAGTAATTTAGAAGCATAAATATGCATTCTAAATTTAATAATTATTTTAATAAAGGTAAAAGTGAAAAACACCACTGTTACTACTATAACTATCTGTACATAAGAGTATTTTGTTTTGTTAGATTGGAGTTTTAATGGTTTTAAGTAATCAAAAAGTATTTAATTTTTTTCCTGTTTTGGTTTGTAAATAGACTTAATTTTCAAGCAGTTGAAACTTCTTCTTACCCTGGTTACATGAAAACTACACAGTAACAGTTTTTAAAACTAGATGAAATATACTGGAAATGTTCTGGAAGATTAAACCAATGAATAACTTTATGTGGATTTCTCCTCACCTGTTGTTCAGGGCAAATATTCAAAAACAAATTTACTCTGCATGTATACAGTACCAAGAACATGATTGCCAACTTATGAACTTCAAAGTGTGAACTTGTGCTCTCAAAGTTAGTGATCACTACATTTTTTTGTTTGTTTAATTCAGGGATTACAACAGCAGAACATGTACAGCTGCATCTTTTGGACAAATGTTCACTGTAATAGGAGCCACCATCCCGGCCTCTCCCTGATTGTCTAATTTCTATTACTCCACAGGAGTCAAACAATTGTCATTTCTCTCTTCTCAAAATTTACTTCTCAGAAAGCATTCATTTGTATTGGAAGAGAAATACAGTAGGGGCAAAGGGGAGACTGCTCAGTTAATTTATTGATTGATTATATAGCTGATTCGTTTCAGAGCTTTCTTTAGGAGTTCATTTTTACATTTTAAAACCACTGTTACTTTGTCAAGTTCTGAATGGTCTTATTTAATTAGATGTTTCTCATCATTGCAAAGGCAGATATGCCAGATGTCTTAGTCCATAGTTCATTCATTTTGATCATTCCTTCCTTGAGGCCAATGTGTATTTTGCATTCAAAATGGACTTGAAAGAACAGTGGTAAGTTCCCATTTGAGAGAAGAGCTGCTTGACTTTTTCAGTATCAGTATTTCTTAAAATAATATTTTAAAGGTCCACGTGCACTGTAACTCATGACTCGATTATACATCTTACAAATAATAAAGTTTTTGTTTTAATTTCATAGTTATCATACCCCTGTAAACTTTATTATGCATTTTTCTATATGAGCATTTATTAGAATATGAGGAAAGGGACCTGTCTTCCTCTTTTACATAATTTCACCACTATTATTCAACTAGAGAATGGTGCAGTGAAGGATACTAACTACTTTTTGAATAAATGTATACAAAGCATTTGGTAATCACCAAATACAACTAAATGGCGAACAAAAGAATAAGAAACACTTGAGTTTCCAAAAACTGACAGATTGCTGGGAGATGTTTCCGGATTTCTTAACTATGACTATACTCAGTCCCCAAACACAAATTTATCAAGGCCAAAAGCATGTCAATAATCAGAGAATCACAATGCTTAATAAAACTAGTCATTCTGTTTTCAATAAAGATCACATCTAAATAAGGCTTGCAAATATTGACACTTTCTAATCTATGATAATATAATTATTACTAGTCCTCGGGCCTGATGCCAGTTAGAATCTTTCCATGTCAGTAGAATCCAAGACTAATTTGCAGTGATTAGCAGAGAATTACTTTGCAGGCTTTCTATTCATTTATGCAAGGGCAGAACTGTTAATTCCAACTCACTGAATTTATATGGGATGCCCATGAAAGTCCTCAGAAGCCTCAAGCTTTTACTACATATAGTTGATTTTTCCATGTGCCAGAGACTCAGTTTTTCAAAAGAAGGCATCCTACTGGTGGTGTTGAAAAGAGAAAAAAGGCAAAGCTTAATTCCTTAAGTAAGGATGTGGTTGCCACTCAAAGAAAATGCACTTAACCCAGCACAGAGCAATCTCTTCTTCCAAAGAATCTAGTTAAGAACATCGTATCAAAATGTTGTCTTAACAGCGCTCCACAATGTAAAAGGACAAAACACCTTTGAGAAAAAAGTACTAGTGAAGAGAACACAACTGTGATGAACAGTATTATTCAACTGTAACCCAAAAACAGAAAAACAAACCGTGGATCTAGTTTAAAGGTAGAGTTTCATATTGCCACTTGAAAAGGGTTTCAAGGCAGGTAAGCTAAAATCAGAATGGAGTAACTAGGAACATCAAGGCTCTTGAGAAAACAAGTGAGTAGGCATAGCCCATTTCTGACATAATCCCCAAATGCAATAAAATTTAGCATTTTAGAGATAGGAAAGAGAGGATTATGGGTAGGAGGAGCTGGGTATAGATATGTAAGAGTGGCTCAAGACTATTAAGAGGAGCCAGGGAAGAGATAGTCAAAAAGTAAGGTACAATTCTTTCTTGTTTGCTAGTAAGGGCATAAGGTACAAATTGTTGTTATTAACTGCATCTATTAATTGTATTGCAAATGATAGAAAACTTGACTCCAATTTTTTTTTTAAGTACCAGAGATTTAATCCATGGGTGTTTTGCCACTGAGCCACATCCCCAGCCCTTTTCTGTTTTTCTCTGTGAGACAGGGTTTCGCTAAGTTGTTTAGGGCCTCACTAAGTTGCTGAGGCTGTCTTTAAATTTGTGTTCCTCCTGCCTCAGCTTCCCAAGCCATTGGGATTACAAGTATGTGCCACCATGACGGACTCCAAATAACTTATAAGCACAAAGAATTAGGTGAATTAGGTGATTGAAATGTTTAAAATGTGATCTGAAATGATTGCATACAAAGTCAAATGTAGTCATCAGTGTCTGTTAGAATGTCTCTGTATAGTTCTCTTTCCATCTTCAAATTATTCCTTTCTGCAATTAAAATACAGCACCTAGTAACATTCAATCACAGTCTCATGGTCACTGGTGTGACACTGGACATATCTAAACCAAACACATGGTAGGAGAAAGTGATATACTAATTGGCTTAGTTCTGAAACACGTGTCTACCCTGGTACCAGGGATCGGATAAGCTTTGCTTTAGCATATGCTAAATGCTGAAAGGGGTTAATTTTCCAAAGCAAAATGATGTGTTTTTACCAAAAACGGGGAAAATGACTGTGGGCAGCAAGGTCACAAAAAATTTCTATCATATTGGTCAATAAATCAGTGGTTATAGTGAGAGCCTCTCTGGCTGTAACATTAGGTACAATGATTCAGCCCTATCTTTTGAAGTTGTCTAAGTTCAGTCTATACTTTTGCTTCAAGAATGTGCCTCAGGAAGACACAGGCAGAGAAGAGTAGCCCCAGGCAGGCTCTTGCCAAATGCTGGGTTTGTGTCAGATTCATTGCACATCAATTTGAAGAAACAACTTAAAAAATATCCTTATTTTGGAACTGGATGCTGATTCAATTACAACTGCATTCTACCAAAGAGACTACAATATTATTATTGGTTATACTGACAATATGCAGGCAGGGGTAAGTATGAGAATTAATTCTCATACGGTTTAATAATTGTGTTTGCAATTACATAAAATAAAAATAAAATTATTAGGAAAAAATAAAAATATATATACTCAGCAAGTCTACAAGAACAGTAATCTGTTTGGGGGCTCTTTCATGTTAAATTTTTCCTAAATATGATCAATATTTTATCATGGATGCCCATGTTCAAGAATCAATTAGGTTCATGAGCATTAATGACGATAACCTAATATAAAGAGAGCTTATTTTATTTTTTCTCATGTTTCACTGAAATAATACTTATATTACAGAGGAATTTTAAAATTTGCTTCTTGGCCTGGTTGTTTATAAGCAGTTCATCTTCATAATGAAATGACCTCTGCTTCTACAGAGGACAAAAGCAGGTATAATGAAATAGACAATGTTTATGAGGTGCTTTCAAACACACAGTGCAGGTGTGTATGCTTTCCCCCAAAATACTCTGAATCAGATACTCTTAATCTGTATCTTAGAGACTGAAAATGGGGCTATGGAGATTTCCCTGGGTCTCTTCCCTGTCTGGCATTGATAGCCAGGTTCTTTTGCCTTCTTTTGGTCTCGTCTACTAACGTATTTAGAGCAGGGTATGACTTGTAACTTGCACCTGAATTGTCACTTCATTCACATAACTATTTATCATCCCTCTTTCATTAATTTTCTTTTTTTTAAAATATTTTTTCATTGTAGATGGACACAATATCTTTAATGATTTATTTTTATGTGGTGCTGAGGATCGAATCCAGTGCCTCACGCATGCAAGGCAAGCGCTCTACCACTGAGCCACAATCCCAGCCCCCCTCTTTCATTAATTTTCATTGAATTGCCTTGGAAAGTCCAATTCTTGCTTCAGACAACATTCTCTGCTTAAGGCCTCCCTCAAATTCCCAAGCAAATTCTCCTTGTCTGTCAGCACAGCCCCACTGTACTAGCATCTGTTACCAAGTCTCACTCTATTATAATGATTTGTTTACACGACTGTTTCCCCAATTGAACTGTGAGCTTCCTGAAGACAGAGATTTTGTCTTATGCATCTGTGTACTCTCAGTTACTAATACTCCAGTATCTTGGCATCTGAAAGTTAACCAGTCAGTGTTTGATGAATTCGTAAATGACCACACAAACTCAGAAAACCGAACCGCAAAAGTGTGTGGATAGAGTGGCTTCCTAAAGTCTGTTGAGGCTAGTGCTAAGAAATATAATCTCCAGCCATAGGCAAAGGTCCCTGAATGTTATATGTAGTTTATTTTCCCTTCTATCTATCAATTGCTCATATCAGAGCTCGATTCTCTTTCTTGGTCTAGATATTAGAGTCCTTGCATCATGCCCCATGTTTTAAACTTAATGCTTGACAATAACAATGAAACTGCACTAAATTGCATGCTTTTAATGGCTAAGAAAACTTAAACCTTTATCACATTAAAAATCACAACCTTGAGTTGCCACCTTACCAGTTATGGAAACTTCTGAGTAAAAGCCTTAAATAGAAGTAGACTTGATCTTTTGAAATCAAAGCATTGCTTCTTGTGTGCAGGTGTATATGTGTGTTTGTGTATGTGTATGTGTGTGGGGGGGCGGGTTGAAAGTGAAAGAAGTGGTTTAATGGAATTGAATTCATTTCATGTACATTTTGCAGAAAATAGATGCCCTCTAGTTCTGTGATTCTTGCAAGCATCTAAACAAAGTGTTAAGTTACAGCGTCATATACTAACTAGTAGGAGCTAATGGGACTTCATCTCTGGGTATGGAATGTAACCATGGAACCCTGAGTTTTCTCTTTAAGTTATTATGTGTGGAATTGGTGTTTGAAGGAACATCAGTTCCTGGTCAATTTGGGCTCATCTCAAAGTGCCTTTTTACACTCTGATCTCAGTGACAACATTTTGAGACTTTGTTAAACTGATAGAAAATTCTGTCTACTTTTGGTACTAATAGGCTTGGGTGGTGGTGTCATCCTTACCACTGAGCATTGTAGAACCTCTCAGGATTTATCACTATACTATTGAATATCAAAAACTTAATCAACTCCTGAGTAGAGGTGACAATGCAGTTGGGAAGATTTTTAAAATGATATATTGAGAGGTGATAGATAAAATAATGCAATAAATTCAATCCATAGATCATTTTGTGAAGCAAAGATTTAAAGTACATATTTTTCTTTAAGAACATGAGAGTCTCAGAAATCTAGTTTTCACCCTCATGCTACTCTTCTAAATAAAATGACTCTTTAGAAAACTAAGAATATTCTAAGTGACCAGGAGTCAGGAGACTCATAACAAGCATGAGTGATTCTGAAAAATCTATCTGCATAAGCAATTATAAAAGACCTTTGTTTCTGACACACTGCAAACTTTGCTGAATTGGATGAGCTGCTTCTGATGCCAGGATCTGACTATGTGGCTTATTTGTCATAGGAACTACTTGTGTAAGATTGAATTTCAGAGTATTCTGAGAAGAACAAAGGAAAATAATATGGTCAAACTTGTTCTTGCAAAATAAAGAGATTTCATAGTGTAACTTTAAAATTTATTTTAATTGTATATTAACAAATTATAGTTTTAAATTTGGGAGTATAAAATAGTGTTATGATTTTTAACACAATGTGGAAGAATTAAATTTGGCTAATTAACATATCTATCACCTCAAATATTTAACACATTTTTGATGATGAGAAATTAGAAATTTATTTTTAGCAATATTGAAATGTACAGTACTCAATTAGCTATGTTTAGCATGCTGTGCTATTAATCTAAAAATATCAAACTTATTCCTCCTATCTAACTAGGAATTCATGTCCTTTGATCTATGTGATCATAAACATCAGCACTTGAGAACATAAATCATCTCCCCATTTTTCCCCATCAGCTCTCAGACCGGTAACCATTATTTGGCTCTCTGTTTCTGTGAGTTGTGGTGTTTTACATTCCAGGATAAGTGAGAATGTGTGATATTTGTCTTTCTATGCCTGGCTTATTTCAATTCACACAATGTTTTCAATTCTATCCATGTTGTCACAAATGACAGATTTTTTTTCCTTAAGGCTGAATAGTATCCCACTGTGTACATATCCCACATTTTCTTTATACATTCATTTGTTGAGGGCTCTTAAGTCAAATAGTGCTGCAGTGAACATGAGAGTACATATATTTGGTTCATATACTAATTTCAAATCTCTTGGGTAAAATACCTACAGCTGGGATTGGTGAATCATATGGAAATTCTGGTTTTAGATTTTTATGGAAACTCCATGCTGTTTTCCATAACAGTTATGCTAATTTACTTTCCCATCAATATTGTACAAGAGTTCTCTTCTTATTCTCACCTATACTTGCTGCCTATTTTCTTTTTCTTTTTTGGTATCAGGATTGAAACCAGAGGTTCTTAACCACTGAGCCACATCCTCAGCCCTTTTTATATTTTATCTTGAGACAGAGCCTTACTAAGTTGCTCAGGGTTTTGCTAAGTTTCTGAGGCTGGCTCTGAACTTGAGATCTTCCAGCCTCATCCTCCAGAACCTCTGGGATTACAGTGTGTGCCAAAACACCTGGCTATTGTCTTTTTGATAAAACCATTCTAAGAGATGTGAAATGCTGGCTCATTATGGTGTTAAATTATATCTCTCTAATAATTAGTGGTGTGGAGGATTTTTCCACATACCTTTTAACCATTCATATATTCTCTTTTAAGAATTGTCTATTCAGTTCTCTGACATTTTGTTATCAGATTGCTTGTTTTCTTTCTATTCAATGAACTTCCTTATATATTTTGCATATAATCCCTCATCAGATGTATGACTTACAAATATTTTCTCCCAATCCATAGATGGTCTCTTCTCTCTGTTAATGGTGTCCTTTGATGTGTAAAAGATTTTTATTTATCCCATGTGTCCTTTTTTTTTTATGTTGTTGCTTAAGCTTTTGAGATCAAATCTAAAAATCTTACCCAGATCAATATGTAGTTTTACCTCGGGGTGGGTAGTATGAATATATATATTCATACTATATATATGAATGAATGACTTTTGTCTCTATGCCTTAACTCCCCACCCCCTTGTAAATAGTTTAATGCTGTATACTCACTACTTCACTGCTATCTTTTTTCTCTCTAGGAATAAAATTGTTGTTTTTTTTTACTTGAATGTCCTTATTTGTTTTAAACATCAAGTTCTAGATTTTTTGTGCCAAATAAGATATCTTTTCTTTTGGCAATATAAGATTATCTTTGTAGATTTCAGAAATTAGATTTGATGTTTAAAAGCAAAAAGGGAAGCTGTATTTTCCACTTTATTCTCACTCCCATCAATACCCACATGGACTCTTCTGAGTCCCCCAGCTGGCCTTCTTGCCTCCATCTCTTCCTACTCCTGGAACATAGTATACCCACCACCAGGCTAATCCTGGAGAAACACCATTTGCATGGTACTACTACCCTCTACACAAAGTCCTTTACCCATTTGTCATTGGTCTTTCACAAAATTACCTAGTTATACTGACTCTCCCACTTTCCAAACTTTATGTCCTGTTCTCCAACATAGCTCAGTTTCCTTCTTTCTTACATGGGTCCGCTCCTGCTGTTTTTTCAACTTCCAATACATCAACCTTCCCGAGTGTCACTAACTCAGATCCTTCATCACATCAAAACTCATTTTCATTTCTTTGTTTTGTGCTGTGTCCTCCCTGCTCCTGTTAGTTCTCTGCATTCTTTTTACTGTGACTTTAGGATACTCCATAGGTTCACTCTCACTTGTTATTTGACACCAACTGTTACTATCCTGTTTTCTGTCATGTGTTTATGCTCTGTCCCTATACCTGAGCTTAACTTTCTAGGAGGTGGTAGCTACATTTCACTATTCTTTTGATCTTTCCATAAGAAATACATGTTTAAAAACAATAAATTACACAGCTAGTATTTCCAAGCTACTTGATATTACTTTCAACAGCAATGATAATAAAGCACCTATAGGTGTAAAGGTGGAACACCCAACCTGAAATAATTTTGGATCCAATAATTAAAGCAGAATTTCTTGGAAATTACATGTGAAATGAAAGCAGCCACATCAAATCTGAAGACAATTAATATGCCCAAGTCAATATGTACAAAATGTTAATGATTATTAATATCACAAATGGAGCCATAGAAAGTAAGATGATGCAGATTAACCTCCTATAATTGCTGGCAATTTGAAAGAGTAAGAGAAGCTCTAGATTAAACCATACCAACTTTGAAAGGAGTACCCATGTTTAATGAATATCCAGATCCTGTGCTTTTTACATTCTGGGAAATTCTTTTAGTCTCTCTGTCCCATTAGGAGATTAGAAAGTAACTGAAACATTTATTTAGATTGCCTAGAAGAAATCTGAATGACATGAGATCAACCACACTAAAGATTCTAGTTGTTCTTCACCGTACAGTTATAATGGAGAGGCAGATGTCAGACAGTTCCTTTTGGTAATTCCATTTAGACTAACTTATCTTTAGGGTTTTGTTTTGTTTTGTTTTGTTTTTGTTTTTTAAGAACTTAAATTCACTTGACTGTTATCCCCTGTGGTACTATTTCTTTAAAAACATTTTTTTAATGCAGCATTTATCTATCTAATCATTCTACCAACATGCCATAATTTTAGTTCTATCTCACTTCATGTTATTTTAAAGCTGCTGTCAATGTCTTATTTTAGCTTGCTTTCTTGTTATTCTTTTCTTTATGGTATTACCTCTACATATTTTGTCCCTAGATGTTTCACTAACTTATGAATAACAAAGCATTTACTTTTACAGTAGCAAATGTGGATTTGACATTGATGCCCCTAGTTTTAGATTCATAAATACTATGTTAGCTTTTTCTTCTCTATAACTGGTATTTTTATTTCTTCCTTTATATGATATGTCTTTAAAATGAAATATTACATTTTTATAATGTTCCTTACCCTCAATAAAAGACATGTCGGATTTGTTTAGTGAAACTGTATTTCCAGATTTATATAGCATGTTTTGGTTAAAAAATTGAATTTCAGAGAAATGTATACATTCCGATTATAAAAATAAATTTAAAAAATTAAAATACTATTTTTAAGACTTTAGTTTGTAGTACTATAGCTGTACAATTAACAGTCTATAAAACTCTGGGTGATAATAGGTTTTTAAAAATCTAATTATGGACCATAATGGCTTTGGGGAACAGTAGAATTTTAAAAACTCCAGTGGCAACTATTTCATTCAACTTAGTAAACACATAGCAACATACCATGTCCTAGAAATGAGCCTCATAATTTAAAGGCGATAGAGTTTTCTTTATGTATTCTGACAGAAGACTCTCCCTCATCTTTGTCAAAGGAAATGCTAGATGAGTTACTACCTGGGCATTAGGATGTGGTTCTCAGTTCTAGAACTAAGATTTACACATTTTGAGGTATGTAACCTCTGAGGAAATGAACATCTGATGCTGTAATTTGTATGTGGTTTATAAAAGCACTTTCCACATTGCCTAAGTGCTACTGATAGTGATCAGTAGGACTTCAGTCAGAGACATTTTACATACCTAGAACATAACTGAATTTCATTTTAAAGAGGAGATATATGTTTTATACAGATTATAGGTGTCACCATAATCTTTAGAGCTTGTCCCATTTGGATACATGATGAATAGATGAAGATTTAAGAAAACTTTTTAGAGAGATACTACTAAGGATTTAGTTTTAGGATTGTTTTGTGTTTAGGAAGAATGGTATTATTAAGAAGTTTTTTCCCTTGGTTAAATATACTTAATCATAAAAGCACATACAGATATGATTCATTCAAAAAATTTATAAACTCATGATCCCTTTTTCTTCCTTATTTTTTCTTTTGCCAGCTGTCAAAGAGATCTTGAATTTCATAGGAAAAATCATTGCCTTGTTATCTTTTACAGTTCTCTACACTTTCCAGAAATTAACATTATTTTTCTGATTCTATTTAAATAATGATTGCTTCCCCACCTTTCTTCAAAATTATCATAGAAAATGAGAAAATGAGAGTATGGTCTTAAAGAACAATCTATTAAATGGAATAACTATTGTCACTTTTAGCAGTGATTCAGAGAAAAAATAAGTATTGAGGAGTTAATTGCATGAATGTTCACATATATTAACTTAGCTGTACTTGCTCTTAGAGAAGAAAAAAGAATGTTGCTAGATCTTGTTATGAGCTCTGATAAAACATGTGATCATCAAGATTTTATGCCAGATAGTACTATAGGAATATATGCTGTCAGTCATGTCAAATACCAAAGTAACTATATGTATTCCCTAAAAATGGAAAGAAAATCAAGCACAGGTACATTCCTTTCAGAGGCAACAGAGGTGTGATCATGGAAAAATACATCATTTAAAAATCTTGGTTGAACTCAAAAAATCTTATCTGGAAAAGTCACATTTGTAAATTGATGCATGCCTGTCTCCACAGTTACTTTTCCATACAACCATTTCATTGAGAGAGGTTGATTTAGCACCTCCTGAATATAGGTGGTGCAACAGAATGCTAAACTGATAAGTTATCCTTACAAGATCTTTTCAAAGTTGAAATAAGATAGGTACCTGAAAAATGTAAATTTTCCAAGAGCCTGAAGAATCATAGAAAGCCTGATTAGGAGTTCGATGAGGAGAGGAACCATTCAGTGATTGCTCACAGGAGATTCTTAAGATGTACATATCCAAATAAGTTTAAATGGCCGTTGACAAACTGAAAGCCGTAAGATTCCTAACAGGAATATGCTAGAAAACAAGAATTTGCAGTATTGAAATAGTTTTATGTAGGAGCATTAAAGAAACTATGGCATGATGTAGCATTGCAAAAACAAACAAAAAACCTACCAAATTCCACATACAAAACAAAAAATATAAAAATGTTTTACCAATTAACTCAGAGCCAGAGATGTATGTAAGGAACTGTGATATTCATTTTCACTTAAAGAGAAATAACTGTGTTTTGTTTTATTCCATTCTGTTTAATAGTGCATGCCCAATGGGTAAGGTTCTGTGGAATTCAGTGTTAATGGTTTTATAAGCAATATTAATATCTTTGTTAAAGCTTCATTTACATATGCCAATCTACCCAAGCAAAATTAAGTGAAAAAGTTATAAACCAAATGCACAAATAGTAATCAGTAAGGAAAGCCAAGTTCATCTACTTGAGAAGTAAATGATATATGTATATAATATTCAATTGAAAAGATGATTTTCTAGATTTCTATTACTTTTAATTTAATAAGCTTCCTGAGAACAATAAATATAATGACCATTGATTTTATTAAGGAATTAAAAGACTTAAGCAATAGTTTTGGAAATTATTGAATAAGGAAGTCAATTGCCTGGCAGCCTTTTACACCAACTATGTTAGCATTCTAGTGGCAAACTTAATAAACACTCTCTCATGTAGACAAATGTGCTTCAGATAATGATGGAGTCTTTAGTGGAGGATTCTAGATACAGTCATTTGAAAGGAGAACAATAGAATGAGCAGAGCCAAGCAGAAGGAACAACAGAGGCAGTGATGCACAGAATTGTGGAGCTATTTATGGGCTGACACTTGCTGCCACGTGTAAGTGGCTGCAGACTTAAAACCCATTGTTCCATCTCCACTGGGCAAAGAGATAGGCCCCAGTACAAGACACAAGAGAAACTGAAGGTGCTTTTCTCCTTATAAAGAAAAAGCTGAAGCTTAGGAATTTTCTCTTAGAATGGACCTTAAAAATGGTAATATTTGTCTTAACTTACTTTATTTTTCCTTAAGATCATGTTTATATTTATGGGCTTTCATTTTCATTTCTTAAGTGTTTATTTATATTTGAATTAACTTAAAATGACAACCAAGTTTGAAGCAAATTTTCATTCTGAGAAGAAATATACCATGAGATCCTGTTGACAAAATTAACATCTATATGACTTCTAGAATTTCTTAAATAGCATGTTCTTACAACAATAAAAATCAAAACTCTTTTCATCCTAATAACATTTCTAGCAACATTGTACAATTATTTTATAAAATCATTTTAAGCTATTTTTGACACTCATTGAGAACATGAGAGTAGACATATCTACTGAGATTGCTTAAACAATATTTATTCATATTCAGCATTATAATTTATATAAATATTTTATGTTCTTCTAATGATTAAGCTCCATGTCATTTGCTACAAAAGGGTACAAGTTACATAGTTTTGAAAATATAATAAAATCATATAGTCCTCAACTTGGATTAGATTAATGTATATTTTCATTTTAAAAATATTTTGTATCTGTTGCAGTAGTAAACTTCCTGTAAATTCGATTCTGTTTCTAATAGCTCAAGTAAAGATAATATCTTATTATGTTATATATTACGTCAATACATTTATATAAATCTAATTGGAATGTTCTGAATACTATTTAACCTATCACTTTTTTTACATATATAAAATATTAAACTGAGAGTAACTTTATGGATCAACTAGTGTAGGTCCCTTTGGCAAGCTGAGGCAATTGAACAGTGAGGCAAAATGATTCACAATATTTGTACAATTTTTGAGGAATCAGAAAAGCTACAATCAGTCTGATGCCTGCCTCTCTGTTCTAGTAGCAGCACACATGCTTGGTCAGGCATATCAGACAAAATAAAAAACAAAAACAGTAAAAATATAGACCCTGTACTGATTTCCACTAAGAGCCTTTATCATTTTTTTTTTTTTTTGGTACCGGGGATTGAACTCAGGGGTACTTGACCACTCAGCCACATCCCCAGCCCTATTTTCTGTGTTTTATTTAAAGACTGGATCTCACTGAGTTGCTTGGTGTCTCGCTGTTGCTGAGGCTGGCTTTGAACTCGCAATTCTGCTGTCTCAGCCTCCCCAAGTGCTGGGATTACATTCATGCACCACCGAGTCCGGCTAAGAGCCTTTATCTGTTTTTTTTGTTTTTTTTTGTTTTTTGGTACCAGGGTTTGAACTCAGAGGCACTCGACCACTGAGCCACATCCACAGCCTAATTTTGTGTTTTATTTAGAGACAGGGTCTCACTGAGTTGCGTAGTGCCTCAGCATTGCTGAGGTTGGCTTTGAACTCACGATTCTCCTATC
This sequence comes from Geosciurus inauris, assembly GCA_004024805.1. Lineage (NCBI taxonomy): Eukaryota > Metazoa > Chordata > Mammalia > Rodentia > Sciuridae > Geosciurus > Geosciurus inauris. The sequence goes on along the minus strand of PVHX01000173.1, from coordinate 181,201 downwards.
TCAGCCTTTATCTTTACACACAGAAGTTCATGTAAGTTAGGTAAGTACTGTACAGAATAAATCAGCTGCATCTGATTTTGAACTCATTTTTCTTTTGCTCATTTATTAGTAAACTCTCAACTCTTTGTAGATACATTGTCTCCAATCTCAGTTATGAGGCTAAATATTTCTATAATAATAAATGATATCCCTTAATTTTAAATAATGAAGACTCCACCAATGGATATTTATTTGGGATCACTTAATTATGTATTTGTTAGTATCAAATTTCAAAGAAATCTTTATTTTTTGTATGTCCAAGGAACTCCCAGTACTTCCAGCTAAGTTCCGCAATGCTTTTGTATATTGTCATGATGGCCTTTAGTGACCAAATGCTAATTAAAGTCCTTTGAGGGACAGTTTTCATGATGTTGAAGACTATCCACCAAACTTCAACTTACTATCTTTGCTATCAATTTAGGATACTGTATACATAGAAACCACATATACATAGAAATGCATGGTTTAAATACTATCCATATGAAAGTGGAAAAGAAGAGGCACTGGGGAACAAAGTTAACCAAATTATGTTATATTATGTGCATGTACAAATATGTCAGAGCCAATTCCACTATTATATGCAGTTATAATGTATCAATATAAAATAAAAAAAGAAAATACATTTAAAACACAATCCATATGTTTTTGTCCCCAAGAACACTTATTTCTTACCATTTTCAAAGTCTAAAATTATTCAATTTCAATATATTTGAAAGTTAGGCCAGAAGTGGTGGCACATGCCTGTTATCCCAGTGATGTGGGAGGCTGAGACAGGAGGATTGCGAATTCAAGGCCAGTCTAGGCAATTTAGTGAAGCCCTAGGGAATTAGCAAGACATAGTCTCAAAAAAAAAAATATTAAAAAAAAATTGCAAGGGCTAGAGATAAACTCAGTAATAAAGTACCCCTGAATTCAATCCCCTGTACCATAAAAAGGAAAAAAAAAAAAAGAAGAAGAAGAATGAAAGAAATAAAAAGCAAAGTGGACTGGCTTCCAATAAAAAAAAATGAAAGAAAAAAATGTATTCTTTTAATTTCCTAATTTTTTTAATTAAAAATTTTATTTCTTTTTATAGAATAGTCATGTTGATAGAATTATTGATTTAGTCAACTTATGTAATGCATAAATAATAACAATAGTTCTGATTTATTAAAGGCAATATTGTAAAATTTTTGACAGTGTGTATGAAAGAAATTATTTTGGTTAAATGTTACTATAAATTTATGAAAAGTTTTCTTTGTTCTCAAGAAAACAGGAGTTAGGTAATTAAGAAACTTGCTCAAGTTCATGCTAGTTGGAAGGAGGGACTCTTGATTTCTGTCCAGACTCCTCTGAGCTCAAATTGTAATCATTTCCCAGCATAAATTTCTCTTTGAAAGAGCATGCTGGTACTCTACTTATTGACTTCATTTATTGCCATATAAGTTTCTACAGGATATGAAATCCTAGAACATGCAAAGTTTGCAAGAAAGCTTTAAATTACGAGTTCATTGTTTTTCTGAAAGCCTGTGTTTTGTAACATTTATGGTACTCCCTGATTGAATATTTGTGATTTTATCTTTAGATCTATTCTACCAGAAACTATCTAGTGATTGTTTGTGTATTAGGTTTGTCTCACAGCGGCGTATGTCTCACAAAGTTGTTCCTGTTTCTTTTTTATTTTATCTTTATGATCATAAAATATATAAGGCATTTAAATGCTGATACAATGCAAAATTCAAAGATTATTATTTTAATTTTCTTCAAGAGAATGAATCATTTCCCCCTAACAATTCTTAGATTATTTTGTCCCTGAAATTATAAATATTAAAAGATACAAAATCATATTTTTCTTCATTATAAAATTTATCTGGGTTTTGTCAGTGAAATACTATGTCTTTATGCTCCTAAATTATTATTTTTTATCTTTTTCAGTAAAAATATCTTGAGGCAAGAAAGAATAAAAAATATCATTTTAACAAAACAAATTTAAAACTCAATAATCTTAAGGTCAGTGTTACAGGATTTGTAGAGTTATTTTCTTCTTTTCTGGAATAATTGCATCACCTGTAATATTCAAAGCATGCAGATTGAAAGCAAAATTATTACTAATTTTCTTTGAATTGATTGCTGGTTTGACTGAGCTGACCTTTGCTTTAAATCAGAATTGATTGGCCAATTGAGTCAACATTGTTAAATTGGTTGTGCATATACACAGAGACTTTGTTTATTGAATTTAGGATATTCTGAGTAATATAATTTCCCTCTGCTTCTCTTCTGCTCCAGGAAACACTCTATTTTATGATTGCATTTAATAATGTGTCAGAAAGCAAATGGAAATAGAATCATACACAAGGGAGAGTAACAGTGGATCCTGCAATTATTTAACCTCCAAAGAAACAGTCTTTACAAATTATTTCAGATTCTCATGTAGCTCATATGTCACATTTATTTGTTATATTAAAGATGGTATCTAACATTTGGCTTCTATAAAGTTATCAGAAAACCAAAGTCATTGACGATATGATAACCATCATTATAACTGTAAAACTCCCAACATTTAAAAATTTAAGGTACATCCTAGGACATTCGGATATATCTGAATGCACTAAGGATATTGCTTTCTATATCTGTGTTTCCTAGTCAAGTTTTGATTTCTGTACTAGGTACCATTATGTAGAAAAAATAAAATAATACATAAAAGAACCAGTATAGATTCTAAGACCTTGGTGCGGGATTTTTCTTGTTCCTTTGAAATATCTAATTTCCTTTATTTTGTCATAGTTCTTATCATTTGGACCTCAGAAAAAGAACTCAGAAATTAATTATCAGAGGGATATGAGAGCCAAACCCTCCGAGTTCTAGAAGAGCCTGTCTCTCAGTGCCAAACTGACAACCGATTTTATAAATTTAGTTCTTGTGTTATGAACTCTACTGCCAATGAAAATCAATAAAAACAATTTCCTTCTACATTCATGATCCTCTCCTCATACTCTTTCTTCATATTCTTTTCAAGGCCATTTTGTCAAAATGCCACAGGGCAGTACAAAATGTAATTTTGTTTTTAGTGTGGATGTCCCATGAAACCTGTATTTTTGTGTGCACTCTGACTGGTATGAAATGTAACTTTGGAGGCTTTTAGCAAAAAAAAGAACTTCATACTTAAGATAGTTTTGAAAATGTTGAAAAAACTACCAAATTTATTGGTGTTTTAGCATAAAATTTAAGGCTACTTGCAATATATTTAATATACTATCTGCAGTGTATCCATATATGAAGGATGTGTGTGCTCATGATTACTATGAACTGAATGTGGTTTACACTCCAAAGGATCATGTGCTGGAGGCATAATCGCCCCTGGGGCGGTATTAAGGTAATGGAACCTGGAGGTGATGGCCCAGTAGAAGGTCATTAGGTCCTCAGGGCTTCACCTTCAGGAATGAATGAATGTGGGTCTCAGAGTGTATTGGATCTCACAGCAGCGAATTAGTTCTCATGAGAGCAAGTCATTATAGAGCAAGGCTACCAATGTGTTTGGTCATTTTCACATGTGGCCTTCTTTAGTGCCTCTCTGACATATTATGACATAACCAGGGAATCCCTTATCAAAGGCCAAAGCCAGGCTGTTGCACTTTTAGCTTCCAAAACTGTGTGCCAAGTAAACCTTTAAGTTATTCAGCCTCAGATATTTTGTTTTAGCAACACAAAATGGATTAATATATTACCAATGTGTATATTTGCTGATCATTGTTGTTGTTTGTTTTTGGTGCTAGGGATTGAACCCAGGGGTGTTGTATCACTGACTCACATCCCCAGCCCTTTATTTTTTTATTTTAAGACAGAGCCTTACTGAACTGCCCAGATGAGCCTCAAATTTGTGATCCTCCTGACTCAGTCCCCTAAATAGCTTGGATTATAGATTTGTGCCACCACACCCAGCTAATTCTTAATGGATATCTGAAAAGATTTTGAATAAATGAAATTTAAAATGAAAATTTAAAAAGTGAAAGACCTCATTAAGTACACAAATCTCCATCATAACGGAAAATCTAGATACCTCCACACAGATACTATTCATTCATTAATTCACTTTCATTCATTTGCTCACTTATGGGAATCATTTATCAAATTTGTGTGCCATGCAAATCATTTTCATGGCAAGGAAAATAACTATATAATCCTTTCTTCTAAAGGCTTCTTCAGATATTCAGAAGATAATAAAACTTTGATACAAGTAACCACATAGTAACTGTTTGTTTGATTTTGTTTGGTTTTCGGTTTTTTTTTTGAGGAGTACCTGCGATTGAACTCAGGGGTGCTTGACCAATGAGCCATATTCCCAGCCCTATTTTATATTTTATTTAGAAATAGGGTCTCACTGAGTTGCTTAGCATTTCACTTTGCTGAGGCTGGCTTTGAACTTGCGATCCTCCTGCCTCAGCCTCTCTCAACCTGCTGGGATTACAGGCATGTGCCACTGTACCTGGCTGCATTTTGTTTTTAATGGCAACTAATTTTTCTATGAGATGTATGTGTCTTTGTGCATGTAACTCTCAGGCACCAAATCCTCAACATAATTCACAAAGCTTTAGCAAGGACTGAATCTTCTACTGTGTGTGCCATGCCCAATCCAGAGCCTGACCCATCCTTGGAAATCAATAAATGATAGTACACTATTATTATTATTATTCCAAAATAATCCAGATGGAGTATGTATTATTTTTCTTCATTTAACCATTGAGAAAAAGGATTCTAAAGTTAAGTAACTCGTAGAGAAGACAACTTATTAGTTGGTAATGCTGAGATTCAAAGCAATCAATAATTGACTTTAAAGAATGATCTTATTTTCTTTCTTACAAAAGAATGGATTAATATGCTCCTTATTTAAGTTGTCTGTGCTACTCTATAGTGTATTCATGATCTCTGTTATTAACCAACAGATATGTACTAGACAATGGGTTCAGCAATTTCTAATGTTAACTCTTCTATGTCTTACAGAATCCCAATAAACATAGGTTTTTATTTTTATGAATATTCCCATCTTATACATGAAGAAAATGAGACTGATAGTGTCTTAGAAACTTTTCCCAAATCAAATAGTTGGTAGTAATTATAAAACGATTTTACTCAGTCCAATAATCTCATTTTTTATGACTCTTACAATATTGTAAATATCCAAATCAGATAAAAAGACACAATAGTATGTTTGGAGTAACATAATAATTATTAGCAACATTTTCAAAAAGAAAATTTAGATTTTCAATAGAAGAACATAAAATTGCAGTTTGCTTCTGTCCACTGGCCCATGATGGAGAGCATCCCTTCTGTGATCAGTCATTGTGTTCTCTTATTTTATCACAACAATTACATATTTAATACAGAATATTTCAAAACAACATACAGGAGGAAAGTCACCTTACTCCCGTTACCAAGACATAGTAACTTGAAAATATTGCCACGTACCCGCATGTTCTTGTTTTTGTATGTGTATGTGAGAAGGAGGTTGGCAGGGAAGATGTCTTATACTTAACACCAACTGGATTCATTTTCTAAGGCTGTCATAACAAAGTACCAACAACTGTGTAATCTAAAACAAGAGAAAAAAAATATTATTTTGCAGCTCTGGAGTTAAACGTCCAAAATCAAGATGTTGGTATTACCCTGGTCGCTCCAAAATCTCTAAGTAGAAACCTTCTGTGTCCCTTCCAAGGTTCTGGTGGCCACAAACCTTAGTGTTCCCCGGATGGAGGCTGCAATACTCCAATCTTTGGCCCTGAGAACACAAGGCTTTCACCTCTTGCTTCTGTCTTCACATTACCCTCCTGCTTCTTATAAGACACCAGTCATATAAGATTAAAAGTCCATCCTCCTCAGTTATAAGTCCATGTGAATTTCACAGATTACATCTTCAAAGATCCTGTTTCCAAATAACATCACATTCAGAGGAACTTGAGGTGAAGACTTCATCCTATCTTTTGATGATAAACCCCACACAGAGACACAAACATCCTTTTGTAAAAGAGAAATTTTGAATTCATATAGTATTTCATCGCTTTTCCACCTACTAATCTCTGAACAACTTACCTTGTCACTCATAAAGATTAATTTTGATTAAAAAAAGTTGATTAAAGTCAAGTTGACTTTGATTTTCAATATGGAAGTTAAATTCTTAACTTAAAATTTCACTTGTCAAATATTGATTAATATATTTTATTACCCACATGGTGTTTTTCTGGGAAACAAAGATCCCCTCTGAGGTATGCTGCATTAACCTGGTAGGTTATTATTTTCCTTGTGTAGTGCAAGAACACAAGAAATGGCTTATAGCCATTCTTTTGCCTGCTTATTGGCAATAAATACAAGATATGTGTGGCAGCTTCAGTCTAGTGTACTTAGGTCTGAGTCATCGTAACATCCAGGAGAGCAATTCTTCTGTGAGGTGGAATGAGCAGCACTTTAATAGCAGTGCTTAGTGGTTAGGCTGTCTGAGAGGGCAGAAAAGAGATTTTAAATTAAATGGACTCTACTGAAAATTGTCTTCACTTTGTAGTTTGCAGACAGGGTCGCAATTTTCAACTTTCTTTTCCCTCACTTACCTGTTGCTAAGAGATCACATTCAGGGTAAAATTAATGCTTCTCCAATTACAAAGCATGTAGTCGGCAATGGGAGAGAAAAGGTAACATGCAGTTTATAGGTAAGTACTTTAGAATGTAAGTGGCATTAAGGGAAAAAATGCAAATAATAGACATCCACTGATGATTATTAAGGAAATAAGAATTAACTGAGTATTAAGTCATGAGTCGGCCACTGTGACTATAAGCAATTCATCTTATTTTCTGCAATTCTGCTTTTCAGCTCTTTAACCCTTAAGAAATTGGAAAATATTCTACCAAGGTAGAGTTGACAAGCATAATTACCCACTAACTTAAGCATTAATAAAAATATCCTATCTGTGGAATCTTTTGGAAAGAAGAAAAAAAATTATTTCATGTCAGGATAAATAGTACAATAACATTTCTGTTAAAAACCAAGTTCTGATGTTAATGGGGGTGAATACAGAGACTCAAGAGCTAATTAATTCTTAGACCTACTAAATAGTACTATATTCCTTAAATGTTTTTGAAAGCCAGGTTCTCACATGTTTCTCCTGCATTAGGAAAACTCATGCTAAGTCATGACTACCAGCCTATTCTCCATTGGCTATATCAGTCAGTCAGCAAACACTGACTGGACATTTATTTCTATTTGAGTTCTCTCTGAGGCTGTGTGGCATTGGCAGTGCACTGCAAGACAAGTTATTTTTTCTTAAGGTTTGCTAACTAATTTAAGAGAAAGTACATGTCGATGGTTAGAAAGAAAGGTTCTGTTTTTTCCATGTCAAATGAAGGATTTAGAGCTAATCCCGATCGAATGTTCTCTAGTGTGATCTCTCATAGTATAATATTAATGATATAATATTTGAAGGTAAGAGTATTAATAAACCATTTGTTAAAAGAAAGACAGTTCCAAAAATTATGAAGCATTCAGAAACTTCATAGTCTTTTAATTTTTCTGTCTTTATTTAATATAGGATTAAAGGCAAAGTGAGAATTCAAGTGGGAAATTAGTTATGTGTCATGAGCCATTTTCACTCACCAGAGAACAATCTTAAACTGTAAGGGCATCTCAGAGCTTGATTAACCTGTTCTCTACACTTCCTGATTGGGATGTACATAAGAGCCAGTTGCTGATCATGATAAAGAGAAGACAGAGAAGAGGAGCAGAATGTCTGGGCTTTCATAGTCAAAAACACAAATTTCAGAGGTCTCATTGTTACCATAAGAAACTTAGAGGAGATCCATGTTTTCAATCTCAGTTAATTCTGATTTCTTTTCAAATTTCAACTGTGAATCTGATGCACAGATTTTTATTTTTAACATACAGAAGCATGGTAAAAACAAAAAATACCTTAGATGCACCCTACTCCAGAGGAATCTAAAATTCAGCCCAGGGTCCAAAAGTCTGTAATTTTCTTAAAGCAATTCCACAGTAATTTGGATGCACAATAAGGTTTGGGAACCACTATTCCATTGATCTCTAAGATCCATTTCAGTTCAAAATGGATATGACTCACAAATCCAAAATCAGAGAAATTTCATCAATAAGACTTAGTATGCCTAAATGGAATCAGAAGGAGCTGTATTTTAGTGTGAATCTTGTTTATTTGCCTTTGAAGGCAAGACTTTAAATTTTTGAGATGTATTTTTTCTTCTGAAGAATGATGATAGTATTAATTGTGTTGCCGTGGGCTATTGCATGGATTATGGTATTTAGCATAGTTTTAGTTAATATTAGCTGGAGGGACAGAGGAGGAGGCATAGAACTAGTAGCCAAATCACAAAGTGAAATGTCAAGAGACTAGGAAGAAATAGAAATATATGAAATGAGTGATGAGTGAAATAATGCTTTTGAAGTTTCCATGGTATTAATAACCTATTTCATTCATGTTTGAGCTTACAGCATCTTTTAAAGTGAAGTTCAAACAGAACAAAAATGAATTTTCCTTTAAAGATCTCTGGAAAATTTTGATAAGTTCATTCTAGATATAATAGAAGATTGTCAACCAAAAGAGTTATTTCATTGCTAAAAATAAATGAATACACACAGAGGAATAATGAGAATGGCAGAAATATATCTCATTCTGGAAGAAAGAATATATTTCCATATTTTTTATTGGTGCATTTTAGTTATATATATGGTGGGTTTTTTGTTACATATTCATATATGCACACAATACAGCAATATAATTTTGCTCAATATCATTCCCTCCTCCCCAATTTTTTCCCTCCATGCTCCCCCTGTTCTGTTTCTTCTACTCTACTAATCTTCCTTTGATTTTCATGACATCTCCCCCCCACATACACATGCACCTCTTTCTTATCTTTTTTTTTCCTCTCCAGCTTTCACATATGAGCGAAAACATAATCCTGGACCTTCTGAGTGTGGCTTATTTCACTTAACATAATATTCTCAAGTTCCATCCATTTCCCTATAAATGACATCATCCCATTTTCTTTATGGCTAAATAAAACTCCATTGTGTATATATATATCACATTTTCTTTCTTTCTTTTTTATTTTTTATTATTTGGCACCAGGATTGAACTCAGGGGCATTAAACCATTGAACCACATCCCGAGACCTATAACACATTTTATTTATTCATTCATCTGTTGATGGATTTTTGTGTAGGGTGTGAGAGGTAAGGGTCTAGATTTATTCTTCTACATATGGATTCCTAGCATCTTTTGTTAATGCTGTCTTTTCTTCATCAAATATTTTTGGCACCTGTTTCAATGATCAGATGACTAATCTGTGTGAATTTGTCTCTGTACCTTCTATTCTGTACCACTGGTCTGTTTGTCTGTTTTTATACAGTTTTTCTTATTATAACTCTTTAGCACAATTTAAGTCAATCATGATGATGCCTCCAGCATTGGTTTTTTGGCAAAGAATTGCTTTGGCTAGTCTTGGTATTTTGTATTTCCCAGTAAATTTTAGGAATGATTTTTCCAGTTTTGTGAAGAATGACTTGTATTTTGATGGACATTGCATTGGATCTGTATATTTCTTTTGCTAGTTTAGCTATTTTGACAATATTAATTCTAACTATCCATGATCATTAAAATTCTTTCCATTTTCTTATGTCTTCTCCATTTTTCTTTTTCTTTTTTATAATAGAGAATACTTAATATTTCTGTGATAGTTACATGGAACACTGGTGGGGACACATGGGGAGGGAGCAGATCGTTCCTGCCCCTCAGGAGGAGTGGCTAGTGATGGGGTTTATGGAGCTGTATTGGTCCTGGCTGGGATGGTGTCTTCTTCAATTTCTTTCTTCAATGGCCTGTAGTTTTCATCATAGAGTTCTTTAACCATCTTGGTTCAATATATTATGTAAATGTTTTGAGGCTATCATGAATGAGATTGTTTTCCTGATTTTTCAGTAGGTTCATTGTTGGTATATAAGAAAACTATTGATTTTTGTAAGTTGGTTTTGTACCGTGCTGCTTTGCTATATTTGTTTATTTGCTCTAGCAGTCTTTGTGGAAGCTTTTTGGATCTTCTTAGTATGGGATTATGTCATCAACAAAAAGTGATAATTTGACTTCTGGAAGAAAAAATATTTTAGGCTTCAAGATTGCACTCATACAAAGAGATATCTTCCAATACTTGCTGTTTACTCCTTAAGAACATAATGATGCCTTAGTTTTAATATATATAATTCCTTCCATCCAGGAGCTTATAGTTTAATGCAGTGCACACACATTTATACATGAAGAGACACACAATGAAGATAAGAATTTATAGATAGCTTTATCTTATAAGTGAATAGAACTTTTTGAGAATTCTTTTTACCTTTGAAACTGTAATTCTTAGCATTTTGATCGTTTTTGTTTCCTCTGATACCATTAAGAGAAAATGGGTAATAATAGAGAAGACTCTATATGCTTGATGGAATGGAATACATGTAAAATCTCTGTACCTTTTTCTAAATTTTATTGTGAGCCTAAAGCTACTCTAAAATATTTTTAATGCAAAAAAGAGAAAATTGAAGAAGAGTATATAACATGGAACTAAAAAATAGTTGCTCTGAAAACATCCCTGTACAGCATGATGGCCTGAAAGGAGAAGGCAGACAGAATGTATAGAAACTGTTTGGATTGTAAGCTTATAGATAGATAGATAGATAGATAGATACATAGATAGATAGATAGATAGATAGATAGATAGATAGATAGATATAAATACACACACACACATACTGTTGGTCAAAGTACTTTTTAGCACAAAGAATTCAATAATCTGACACTTCTCTTGTGAAATACATTATTCTGTTGCAGAGTAAATTGCTGTGGCCAAATTTTTCAGTAGGATCCAATTCTCTTTAATAACCCAGGAAGGTCATATCTCAAAGGAATCTGTGACCTGCCTGCCTGTCCCCTCATAACCATTAAGGACATCCAAAGAATCAAGAAGTCTCCTAACCTGTCTGCTGGGATCCTTAAGTTGTGTTTGAGTTATAAGAAAGGAGGCTGTGTCCAGTGAACTCCACCTGACATTGTTCTTTGTCACTGTTTCTTTAGCTTCTCAATATTTGTTCCAGAGCTAGAGTATAAATAGGATGAACAGTGCCTAGAGCCGCCTCTGTGACTCATATAAACCTTAATTACACTGGCCATGTGCCTATTTCCAGAACAGATTTAAGACCTATAATTCAGTGTAACATTTGTTTTAAAATATGGCTCCAGACACTCTCTTGACTATGTCCTAGAAATGTCAAAGTGACAGAAAAGATGACCTCTTTGTTAAGTACATATGACATACATATATACATGTATATATTTGTATATACACACATATGCATATATATTTGTATGTGTATGTATATGAATAAATATATTGACATAGTTGTTGTGTTTGAGCTAAATGCTAAATTGGTAGACAGTATAAATACCTTTTAAATACTACTGTTGCGTTCTGTTTTTATTTTTAGAGATAAATAGGGGTTGTAAAAAAGGACTTTATTATAATCATAAAGCATCCCTATGCCAATTGTTGCAGAAGAGGCCCTGCCAACTTTTTTTAAAATTTATTTTAGTTGTTGATGGACCTTTATTTTATTCATTTATTTATATGTAATGCTGAGAATCAAACCCAATGTTTCACACATGTGGGCTGAGCCACAACCCCAGTCCCCTTCCAACTTTTATAAGCACTGTTCCTGAAGGAAATTGCCTTGTCTTGTAGGACCAGGGCTCAAAAACTTCATACAATTCATGCGCTTTGCTGAAATAAGCAAGAGGCATGGTACTTCATGCTTTAAGTTCCTCTCTGCAAACATCTTCCCTTCTTATAAAATGTAGGAAATTCTTATAATAATTTGAGGGATTCTTTAAATGAAAAAAATTAACAGGAAAAGAACCAGAGAAAAGAAATATACAAAACCATAAAAATCATTATAAAATGTTTAAGGAAAGCAAAAATAACCTCACAATACATTTTCTTCAACATGGTGCTTTAATGACTGGAATTTCTTCAGAAAATCCTGCTTGTTTTTGCATGTTTATAAAGCAAATGATAATAAATTTTTGATGTAATTATGCCAAAGTTTTCTTAAAAGTTGAAGACTATCTATAAACAAGGAGGTGAAAATTTTTCCTTTTATACCATCCATAATTTTTTTTTAATTGCAGATGGACACAATGTCTTTATTTTTTTGCTTTGTATGTGGTGCTGAGGATCGAACCCAGGGCCTCACGCATGCGAGGCAAGCGCTCTACCGCTGAGCCACAATCCCAGCCCTATCATGGTTGTTTTTATGCTAACTTTTAAATATCCATCTATAAGATAGTATTAACTATTTGGGGGGTTATTTTCTAATATATATAATATTAAATATATAAAAATATATCTGAATGTATTTTTATACAAATTAATATTCAATTTGCCTAGTTTAATTCATTTTAATTTGGTGGCTCTATCAACAGATGAAGTATAAATTAAATTTATGAGATTTGACTCTCTTAAAAATTGAAATATTGTGCAAAATCTTTCACAGCCCAAATACTTTTCATTCTTGAAATATTTAAATAACCTAAAGAGGTAACAAATCTGCAATTCAAACTGTAAGTGACTGATCCAGTCTCAGTTGACTAAAAATGTAAAGATAGTTTGGTTTAAAGTGAATGTTTCTTTCCACAAAAGTTAGAATTGCTACCAAGGGACTTCCATAAAACATGTTAAACATTCATGTATATCTGAGAATTAATCTCTTTTATTTACCACCAATTTCTACACTGAATATTCAGAAATATTTGCTTCACCCATAGTAAGATTTATTAATTACTTGATATACACAATCATCAACAATGTGATTTTCAATTAAACAATTAGTCACAGTTAGGTAGATGGACATCTGACAATGAATAGTTTCCAAACTGTCTGGATAATGTTTTTGGCATCATTGATCCAGCAAGATCTAATAATAAGACTGTGTTTAATAGAATTCTCTCTAGAATGTTCGTTCCACTCCATTAGTTAAAAGGAGTTGCTCAAGTTACATAGATATTTTATCAAGGACATTGTCTAATAAAACACAGACATTTTTGTCTAGATGTTGAATGTTTATATGTAGGCATTTGCTCAAACAAACCATTCTCTATAAATCTAGGTTGTATTAACAAAATGATCACTGTACTAAACAGACTTGCTTAGGCTTAATCTGATTTTTTTAAAACTACTATACCCTATACAAAATATTTCCTTTAGAATATGAAGCTGTTTTATATCTTTAGGTTTCTATGTAAGAACATACATAAACATATAAAAATAATGCATGAGAGTTACTTTGTATAAAATAGAGAAAGCTTTATTTTTTTTTTTTTTTTGCTTCAGGATTTTATATGTTAAAGTTAAGTCCATTAGATTTGTGCAGATGATAACAAATATATGTAGTTGTTAATGCAGTGTTGCACATAAGAGCATTCAGAATCATATCAAGCACAATTTATATAGGATCCTCCAGAAAAAGACATTAAGCAGTGTTTAGCTGAGTTTGTGTAAAACACGTCAGCTGTCTCTGGGATGTCTTTCCCTTGTGGAAAAGAAGCTTAATTCTGCCAAGGCAAGAGTGCAAGGCCTCTCCTTGCCCTTATTTGCTTTTAGAGACTCACACTGTCAGTGTGATAAATGGGCTTTGACAGAAGCAAAGGTAATTCAAAGCTCATTCACAGGTAGAATAGTCTTTAATAGATTCTTTTTTAAAAAGTCTTTGGTGAAGGGAAAATATAAGGAGAAAATACATAGTATTAATTCACTCTAAGGCAGTTATTTTTCCAAAGCCAAAACCCATAGTTTCTGTAGAGCCATAATTGAAAGCCATCTTCTTATGTTAATGTGTGTGTTTATTTACAAACAAGCTTATAAATTATTATCATATTAAATAAGCCATTTTTACTAAGAAAAATCATTTTTTTGCAGAAAATGTGGTGTGTATTTTTTGAGTATCCTTTTATAAACTGCATGTGTTAAATGTGTCTTTGACAAGAGCATCCTGTTGTAATGATACTTTGGAATTACAGTGATAGTTGAAGCTTTTAGTAAATGCAGGTAAATTTTAGTTCTATTCTCTTTGCTTTTGATGTTTGACAAATCAATTCATTAGTGGTAAAATAATGGGGTAAGTCTGCAGAGAGAGCTCAATTCATTGCATTTATCCCACCCACCTTCGTTCATCTGCAGAGGAGTTGCTCTGCTTTTGTTAGAACATGTTCCCATAGTCCTTCCTGGAATAACCCTCACACTTCCGTCAGATTTTTTCCTTTTATCTGTTAAAAACAACACAGGTATCCAACATTTAGAGGGATGTTGGATAGTAAGAAGATTTGGTAATTAATAATAAGTATCAATAGTAGCATTATTTGTTGTTCTGTGTATTCTGAAGAGAGTGAGAAGAGTTTATTTAGTGTTATTACTTTTAGAATGGTGTATATAAATAGCTACATTTAGTACAGTGTCTGAGCTATCACTCATTTTCCCTATATTTATTTTTCCAAGTTTGGAAATGTAAGAAAGTTAACTTTCTCTGGAAAACAATATTGAAGTAATCTAAGGCCTATATATGGATGCATGTTAGCACACCTTCAGGAAAAAAAACATAACAAAACTATTATGAAACCCTAAGGAAGTTTTGGGAGCAAATAAAAATGTCCAATTCAATAAAGGGGTTTTTTGGGTTTTTCATTTTTCTTAGAAATAATATGTGAAATCTATTTTGAAAAAATGAAAACAGGATAAAATTTATAATTACATCAACTATTTCATTAACCATTGCAATTATATAGCCCTGATATACTCACTCATGTACATGTCCACAAGAGAACAACACAAAGAAAATTACATGTAATCTTGTTTAAAGAGCACATGCACACATAATTATGCTTTAATAAAGATAGATACAGTGTAGAAAGAATTAAGCTTTAAAATGGAGACACTGACCATGTGGGAAGGAATACAGAGCAAGAAGTAAGGTTCTTGATCTAGGAGCCAATAAAACTTCCTGGAGGAATCACTACCTTATATTTTGGAACACACGTAAGATTCAACAGGTAGTCATTGATCAATGGTTATAGACATATAAGAGTAGGCAACTATACATGTAAAGAGATGAAGGCCAGAAATGTAAGATGATTTTATTATCTCTTCATCCTGTTTCATTACACAGATCACTTGGGAATGTATAGAACAAGAATGGAATGACAGCTGACGCATTCACCCATTTGTTCACTTATCCATTGAGTCCACTGAGTTCTTTCAATGGTGATAAGAACTCAATGAACTCAATGAATGAGTACTGCATAGTAATAAATACAGAAAAAAAAAAAAAACAGGGAATCGCATATGGTACCTGTACAGGAAAGAATTATTTTTTTTATTATGGAGTATAACAGTGTAAACAGATAATTACAAATCGATGTAATAAATTCTTCAGATGGAACTTTCAGACATATATAGCCACTGAACCTACTTTGGAAAATCAGGAAAATGTTACTAGAGAAGCTGACATTTAAGCTGAATCCTGAGGATAAGTAGATATTAGGGTAGATGGGGAGAATAATCAAAACAAGTGAAATAAATATTTGTAATTACAGTGGGGACAGAGGGACATCATTTGTCAGAATGGAAGGCCTTGAGTGCTATGTTTAGGGTATACTTTATTCCATAGTACTACATTCTTTGAAAGAATTTTAGTACAGAGGTGAAAAGACCTTATTCAAAATTTAACATCATTAAATTGGCATTGATTTATAGTACACATAGACAAATAAAATAGTTTATAACATAGTCAATCCCTGATATCTAATACCATCTAAATTCTTCTGATGTTTTGTAACAAGTAGAGTTTATATTGTATTAATCACTAAAAGAACTGAAGAATCTACCTAATATACTACTGGGCAAATTAGTTGATCATTATTTACCCAGTCTAATACAAACCTCTTAATTTCAAGTGGAACAGGGCAATTGAACAGATAATAACACGTTAAAAGTCATGTGCAGCTCAGTGATCAAATGAAAGATTTCAGAATAAGGCTTCAGCTGTTTCTTCATAAGGCTATTGTATATATTAACCCAAGAAGAAATATATGTGCCCTACGAAATATAATGTAACATCTCTGACCTCTGCTATACTTCCCATTAATACTAAATATTAATAAATTTTATAGAATGATTACATAGAATTTTAAATAATAAATACATGATTGTCTACTGTACATATATACAATTTTATAGAACAAAATGCAGTATTATTTTAGTTAAATATATACAAAACATTCCAACATAAACACTAAATATTTGTATGAAATTCTCCACTCCATTTCTCTGAGAATTAAATCTATATTCCTTGCTTTGCCTCATAACTATTTCAAGGACCCAAATAGTTCATAGTGCTAGCTTAATCTTCTACCATTCTCTCCTAGGCTATCTATGTTCCAAGCAATCGACCATTCTACCTACTCCTAAAACACACCATGATGAGCACCGCAGGCTCAACTTACTGTGTTCTTACTGCTCAGGTGCTTCTACCCCAAGATTCACATGCATGTTTTGTCTTTCAGAACCTTGCAAAATTTCACTGCCTTATTTGTTCTAAATTAGCAGCATTCTTCCACCCCCAAACCCCAATCACACTAAATCATTTTCAACCCTCATATCTGAAACCACTCATTTATCTCCTTCTTTGTGTGCACCTTTAGATCTCTTTCTCTCCCCTACCCACACACACAACATACAAATTAGATTTCAAAATACCAGGACATGTAGCCTGTCCATTCAGCTCATGACTTTTCTGAGGATCTAAGCAGGGGGTGTTCAGTTGCATGAATGAAAATATAACAGTTTTATATATTGGGATCATTTTAAAATGATACTAATAACAATGACTACGAATAGCTGAGTGACGCTAGAAAGAGAAAAATGTTTAACTCTTATTCTTTCTTTAACTACACAGAAGATGAGGTTTTGGTGTGTGGGTAAAAGCTTCATTATTTTGAGGGACCATCTCTCTCTACATATGAGATTCATGCCCACTGATATACTGTTCATCATTTGTACCAGGAAAATTATTAGGAATTAGAAGACAATGTTAGTGCCCTTTCTTCTTCTCCTCCTACTCCAGCATATAATCATCCATGTCCTTCTCATTTGCAGAGTACTTATTAAGGCTCTGTTGAAAAGGGCTTTGAAAGAGAGTCTGCAAAAAAGAGAGTATATGACTCTCTGGACTTCACTCTTTCTTACAAACAGACACATGTGGGTAAAGTGACAGTGTTGCATTTGTCATGAACTTCCTTTTTTAACAGTATGTTGTTTTAAAAAAGCCTCACCTCCTTTTTGAGGGGGAGGGTGTCCTTTATTCTGATTTATTCAGTTCCATTCTATACTAATAAATACAACCTAGGCATTTGCTTGAAAGTGCTCCCTTCACATGGTATTATACTAATTATAGGGATGCCATAGTGCTGTTTATAAATTAGTCATGTGTCAAGAAAGAAGCAGCAAGAGATTGAGTACATGAAAAGAAAATAACTTAGATCCCAGAGCCAACCTGATAACTGATCAACTTTGGTTTGAGCCTTAGACAATGAGTATCTTTCTTAGTCTTCTAGAAACTTGGCTTATATATACTTCCTTAGTATTTTCCCTCAGAAATTAAAGAAATAATGCGATTCTTTGTGTCTGAGAAATGAAAGACTCACTGGTAGTGATTTAGATATGTGCCAGGATTAAGAACAGAAGGTGAGGATTGTGACTTGAGAATCTTCGGAGCATGTGCTCAGTTCTACTACTGCTCAGGACATGCTAGCTCCCTCACATAGCAAGCAAAGGTCAGTGTCTGCCTAGCAGGATTTTGGCTCTATAGTGTCTTATGGGAGTTGACAACTGTAATTGCACGAAATTTGATGAGGAATGTGATTTGTTAATAGCTGTTCCTATATCTACAATTTACTCTGTCCTTCCGTTCCCTCCCTTTTTTCTATTAAAATATCCCTTTTTTCTATTAAAATATCTTCAGTTTACTTTCATATATCCTAAAAGCAAAGTTCAAATATCTGTAAATCAGAAGGGATATAAAATAGTCCAGCAAGCTTTGGCAGGTTTCATGGAAGTCTAAGATCAGGTTGTTAGTTCTGATCTCAAGGAGATGTTCGCATCTTTAAAACATGCTTGAGCTTAAGTGACATGCAAATGTTATTTGTCATATATAATTCAGTGGGATGAAATAGTTTTTTTCTTGCTCCTATGTACTCTGAATTTTGAAACCCTTTCTGTATGTGTGACACCACGATATCTGAAGGTTCAGTTCTGATATACTCCTTGAGTTTTGTTAGCATCTCCCTCAGTATGTATTAAATTGCATTAATTAATCCTACATCTAGGATACAACAGGTTAACCTTTTGTATTAGCATCCTTTACAAATGACTTTTTTTTTTTTTTTTTTTTGATACTGGAGATTGAACTCAGGGGCCCTCGACCACCAAACCACATCCTTAGCCCTATTTTGTGTTTTATGTAGAGACAGGGTCTCACTGAGCTGCTTAGCGCCTTGCTGTGCTAAGGCTGGCTTTGAACTCGCCATTCTCCTGTCTCAGCCTCCCTAAGTGCTGGGATTATAGGCTTGTGCCACAGCACCCAGCTACAAATGGCATACTATTTTAATTCACATTTAATTATGTGACTTGTTAGTATTAAAAAGAAACATCTGTAAAAATGCATTTCTTTCACAAAGAAATGTTTCAAAGGAAAACCTTAAAGATAGATAGTTCTTTCTTTCTACTTACCTAAAACATAATTATAACATTAATGTAAACAAGCATACTACCTCATAGTGCTCATGTCATTTTCTCATGTAAATTGGTGCATATATCTTCATATTTACAAAGTTTCTGCACAGTTTATTAAAACAAACCATTACTGAATAAGCTATGTCTTAGTCTTCTTTTCTCAAATTCTCCATATGTCAAAGAAACAGCCAACATTGAACTTTCTCAGCATTTCAGCACAGTTAGTATTATTATAGATATTATTATATGAGGAAATCTGGCATGCAACATTATTACACAGATTACTGATTAATGTAATGCACCACATTAAAAGATTAAAGAAGAAGAAAATAATGATCATATTAACAGATGAAACAACTCTCATTCATGTCAAACAAAATCTTAGCACAGTTGGAATAAAAGATAATTTCTTTAATCCTCATGAAATCTTACACTTGGTGATGAAACATTATAAAACATCCTTTAAAATTTGAAACTAGGCAAAAATGTTCATTATCACTGCTTTGGTACATACTATTTTAGGTCGTCAGTGCAAAAGGGGAAAAAAAGTGTAATATACATAGATGTGCACATAAACCTAATAATATGATAAATTTGCAAAAATTTAATGAAGAAAATTGAAATGTTTTTCAAAAAGATGCTAAATTATGGGTTTAGAATGAGTTGTAGAGACAATAAGTATCAGATCCCAGACAGTAGTAGACATTCAATGGCAAATTTTCAAAGAAAATCTTATAATATCCCTTCCCACTTCATGTTTATGAGAGAAGATAGAGATATATGGAAGGGTAAAGGTTTGCTAAGAGCTTGCTTTGGTAAGAGCTGATAACTATGCAGGCTCAACAATGGACTTGACAGGAATGTCAGGTTGACTAAAAAGAAATCTTTCAATGTTACTACTTAGAGAACTTGTTATATAGTATCCTGAAATTTGGAAGGTACATGGTCTACCAACATGTACCTGGACAGAAATCTGGAAAGCAAGAGAGAGAATTGATAAGCTATTTTGAGGGAAGAATTAAAATGAAGTTGCTGATTTTGGATTAGCCTCCATCTGAGAATTTTTTAGGTCAAAGGTGACATAAATGTTTCCTATGGATTAGCTTTGAGTCTTGCAAAGGAAACAGCTGGACTATCACTGTTTTTAGTTCTGTCTAACATGGGTCAAAAGGTAGAATGTAGCAGTAAGATTCTGTGCTACCCTGGACAAGTAGGGACTAAGGCCAGGTACAAGAATTGGAAGGGAATGAATGACAAGTCACCCATGTCAAGATGGTCATAGTAAGAGACGATGCAGGAAAGAACCCATGTGGAATTGATTAAAAATAATAATAATAAACAAAGGAACAGTAGTGTCAGCTTTAATTATCTTCCAGATTCAGGGTACATAAAGCCAATTCTTAAGTTTATTCAAATTTAAAGCAATCAAACACCATAGATACATTTTTCAGATAATTTAACAAGTCAATACCAAATGTTACTTGGAAACTTTGAAGTCCAAAATTTGGCAAGATAAATTTTAAGAACTAATTTGGTGATACGAGATTTTCACATCCAATTTATTTTTATTTTTAGCTGTTGATGGGCTTTTATTTTTATTTATTTATATGTGGTTTTTATTTTTATTTATTTATATGTGGTGCTAAGGATTGAACCCAGTGCCTCACACATGCTAGGCAAGCACTCTACCACTGAGCCACAACCACAGCCCTTTCATATCTCATTTTAAAACTCATTGTAAAGACAGAACGGCTAAGAATTAGCACAATGTTAGAAAATGTAAACAAATGGAACAGAATAAAAAGTTGCAAAGTAGATGCACTTGTATGTGGATACTTAATTTACAAAGGTACTTCAGAAGTTGGTAGAAAACAAGTCTATCGACTCTAGTCAATAAATAACCTGGAGTAACTGAGGCTAGAGAGAGTAGAACTTTATACCTCACAGAATGAACAACATGAATTACAAGTGAACTAAAGACCAAACACTTAAGACTAGAATTGTAAACCTTTTAGAAGGTCACGTAGGAAAACATTATCACCTCAGAGTGCGGACTTTTTTCCTAAACAGGACATTAAATGACTACCTACAAAAACATATTTAACAAACAAAATGTCATTAATATTTGAAACATACTACAATACTACAATACTTTATCAACATTACAGAAAACCGCATAAACTAATTTAAAAAAAGGTCACCATGTGAACAAATAATGTTGTAATATAAATGGAACATTAAAAAGTAGATGCAAGAAGACATCCTAGGGAAGAATAAAGAACTTAGTTCTAGGCAGAGGGAGTGAAGAGAGGAAAGGGTATGAGGACAGGAAGGATAGAAGAATGAATCAGACATTATTACCCTATGTGCATATATGACAATATGATCAATGTGATTCTACATCATGTACAACCAGAAGAATGAGAAAATATATTCCATTTACGTATGAAGTGTCAAAATTCATTCTATTGTCATATATAACTAATTAGAACAAATAAAAAAAAAAGAAGACTTCCAAATGACCAGTAAGCTCATGAAAAGATGCACAATCTTGCTAGTAATCAAGAAATGGTTGATTTGAGCTATATTTAAATACTATTTGACAACCTTGATTCCAACATCTGGAAATATTGAGTACATAGTAAGAATGTTCTTGTATACTACCTGTCAAGGGTACATATCACATAAATTAGGGAAAAATTTCACAGTAACCAGCAGAGTTCAATATATTGACATTTACACTAATTCTTGTAGATAGACCATAAAGACATTCTCATACATAAACACTTTGAGATGTGTCCACAATAGTTAACTGCAGCTTTGGACACAGCACCAATGCCCATTTATCAGAAGTCTAGATCCACACATTCCAGGGGATTCCTATAATGTAATAGTCTACTGAAGATAAATCATAATTTAAATCATTCCTACAAATGGAGAAGAGTTTGGCACCCAATGAAAGAAAAATGAAGGAATGTAATGTTTTCTCTTCCACTTCATGTAACAACCCTCTGGCTGCCTGTTGCTGCCTAAGTACTCCCTGAAAGAGCATAACGTCAAGGTCCTTCAGCATGCCTACTTTAGTTACTCAGTCATTCACAGTGCTTTCCTTAAACCCTGAAGTTAGTCTGGTACATTTAATTTTAACCTGGTAAAGTTTCCTCTACTACTTTTAAAAATGCAGATACAATGTTTTAGCTATAAAATATCACCTGATTTTCCTTTTCTCCTCCACAAATCTGTAGATATTCTACATTGTTTGAAAAGCTGTATTTAACTAGAAAAGTCATTCTTTGGTGAAGCTTTGATTAATCAATTTGACTTTTAAAAATAGTATGTATAATTAATATGATAAAATATCAGAATTTCTTGATTAACTAAGAAAGGACACCACCTATTATATTTTTGTCCTTGATAAAAATAAAACAATGCAGCCAGGAGCAGTGTCACATGCCTGTAATCCCAACACTTGGGAGGCTGAGACAGGAGAATTCCGAGTTCAAAGCCAGCCTAAGCAAAGGTGAGGCACTAAGCAACTCAGTGAGACCTCATCTCTAAATAAAACACAAAATAGGGCTGGGAATGTGGATCAGTGGTCCAGTACCCCTAGTTCAATCCCCTATACCCCCCCAAATTAAATTAAATTAAATTAAAACAATGCAAAAATTCACTAATAAGTGAACATTATGTCTAATAATTTGATTTCTTAGAGACTATTAGGATTCACTAATAAATAAATGTTATTGATAATTGGAACATTATTACATCTTCAGGGAAAAAAAGTAAAACTGTGGCATTTCATTTATTCTTGTTATCTGTTTATGTAATTTTGAAATACTGAGGATTAAACGCAAGGATGTTCTATCACTGAACTACACACATATCCATCCCTTTTTATTTTCATTGAAACAGTGTCTCACTGTGTTGCCCAGGCTGGCCTCAAACTTGTTATCTTCCTGCCTTAGCATTCGAAGCAGCTGGAATTACAGATGGAATTACAGGTGTGTACCACCATACCCAGCTATCCCTGCCTTTGTAAGGGATGTATAACAAAATTTGTTTGTAGAGATGGGACCACAGAAAGCTATGAAATGAAGAATTAACTTGCTGCCAGTCTCAACAATAGTACCATGTTGAATACCATAACAAGTATATAAAATGCAGCATTTTTGAGTAAAAACAAACAACCCTGAAAGGAATTTGTAATATTAAAATATCCATTCATACTATAGATTTCCAGAGAGAAGAGCTGCTTTCATGTTTGATTTGAGCATGTTTTATAAATAGTAAGCAAGCTTTCTATTATTTACCATTTCTTAGAGTTTTTTGCCTAATTATGAGTAACTGTATACTATGTATACATTTTGATCATTCATATATGTCCTTTCATAAATGAAAATATGATGGATTTGGGAACATGTGAGTTTAATATTCTCCTAAATTTCTTTTGTTATAACTTTGCCAAAAGTTTCAACAATACACCTCTACTATGACTCATACATACTTCTGTCTCTTTCAATAATGCAGCATTATTATTTTAGGTTCTCTTATATGATTTTTGGACAAGATAGCTAACATTACATGAATTTATCTCAAGAACATTATCAAGATTTATTTTTTCATTCCCCAACTTATTATTTATTTTTTAAAATCTGAACAATCAGATAGACTTGTAAGAAAACTCTTTAATATGAAACAAACTTGTTTAAGAAACTTTTTTTTTCTTATTTCTAGTAGAAAATGAACAAGTCTTAAATGAATCCATATTACTTCAAGGCATTGTTCAATCTTATAGTAAATTTCCTAGGCTACAAAACCAACATTGTCAAAATCCATAGAGTCCTGACAACCATAAGACAAGCTTAAGATGAGAATTTTATATTAAACACACATATAAAAGGGACTAGCTTTTATTTATTTTCCCTCAATAGTAAAACATAGATTTTATTCCAAATTATATAAAGCAAAATATGATAAAGTAAAGATTTGGCTACCTGTATTTAATATAATTCCAATGCTTACTAATATTTAAATGCAGTTAAAATGAGCTCAAAGTATAAGTGTCTTAGACAATTGAGGATACTGAAAAAAGTGTCATTTAAAGAGCAAGAAATCAATAATAAATCATGACATCAGCAGTCAGCTTTATTTATTTTCAATGAAAGGTTATGATCAGAATATATTGTAGGTTTTGAGAAATCATTCTTAATCTTGTGATATCTTCTTTAATATAGATAGGAACAATAGCTTATTACCAATTTTAAGACTGAATTTTCAATCCATTCTTTTTATTTTCATTACATATCACCTGAATGTTTTCAAAATCATCTCTTTCTTGAACTTTACAAGTAAGAGAGAGCATCTTTTTTGCTATACTTTTAAAAGTAAAAAAACAACTTCACTTTTGTTTGTGCCTGAGCCAAATTTTAAAGGATTACGTTCTTAATCTTGACATTCAAAGGAGACATCCTGTGATGTTGTAAATGTTCCAGCAGGATTAAGGAGAGAGACTGCAGTGTCTTTAAGAGCTCTCCAACCTGTCTTCAATATGCTCATTTCTCAGTGGTGGGGCAGGGCAGGACAGAATCTCCAAGCCCTTGACCTCGTCAAATAAGTCAGATGTGTCAACGTGTGATAGCCCTTTATTCATTATGTTATTAGATGGAGTTATTACAGAAGTTTTTGCTTGTAGCACATTCCTCCCCAACCTCTTCAGGTTTTCTGAGTTAATAAATAGGAAATGCCTAACTGCACAAGTATTTTTTCTTTAAAAATCATAAGTGGAAGATAAGTAACAATAAATGTGAAAAATTTATGATTATTTATTAAATATTATGTGTTCTGGGCCAACACTTTTGTCAGTTAATCTATTTGTTATATTTATCACATTCAAATAATATATATTACCCAGGAATTCCATGTAGAGATTTGGTTTATATTTTTTGATGCAGGTATTAAAACATATCATTACACTTTCTGATATGACTAAACCTAGAAGGAAGCTGAGCTGACTATATTATGGGCATATGCAATAGTAACTAGAAAGGAAGATTGCATTTGATTTCCCCTAATGAATATATATAAGCAGATTACAGGGAAATATTGAAAGGCTGGAAAATATATGATAGGTTTATTTATAGAAATAGGAATTTAATTTCCCTGCATTGATACACTGAGATATGAAATTTGTTAAAAGTATAGGTATTGAACTTTATTATACAGTCTTTAAAGTGTAAGCATAGGGTGTTTCCATCAAGTTTCCTAATTCACCAATTAACAAATGTTAAACTTGCCTCTTGACTATGCAACTACTAAAATAGACGATAAAGTCAGAAATATATTGTGACATCCTACACTTCAGTCTTTTTATTCCTTTCTTTTCTTTTCTTTTTTTAAAAATCTTTTCCTGTTCACCAAGAAATCCCAGGCTTTTGTCTATAAATGACCATATCAAATCTGCTGATGGCAGATTTAATGCCTAACAGGAAGACATTCTTAAAAGAATGCCAGGAAGTAATGAACTAAGTCAAAAAAGAAAAATAGTGGATTTTGCCAGCTAAGGAAGCATACATAGGAAGCCGAAGGCTTTGAATCTGTTAATCCAGTTCACTTTTGGTTTGGCTTTGTTTGGAAAAATAGAATCTTTCCTATGTAGCCTTGTAGTGGCTTGTTAGGTGAGGCAGAAAAATGAATGAAATTTGAGTTCCTGAAGCCTATACTGTTCTTATGTTTTCTTCCCCCATTTGTCTTTTTGATGTTCAGACCTGAGTAGAAAGCAAGCAGGAAAGAGTTGCTTTTATTGGCTTTAAGGAAAGAAATTAAAATTGCTGCAAATAGTCTCATTCTTGCCCTACAGTATTTCCAAATCCTCAGATGCTGATTGTCCACAGATAGTTTTAAGAAATCTGATTTTGCATGTAGTGAATGTGTGTGTGTCCATACCTACACATATGCACACCAATACCTCATTGCATTGCAAATATAAACATCTATGCACAAAGATTTATAGGCTAAAATAATGCTTAACCTAAAATGTGCTGTCATGCATAATAAGTATTTCATTAAATTTTATAAGATTTTGGGGGACAGATATATGTTATATGGTATGCACAGAGGAAAATAATATAAAGAAAATTTCAGTTTTAGATAGAATCAGTCTGTGGGAATATACATATGTGTATTTTCCCGCTTCTGTTGGTATAGATATATTTTACATTTTATCTGTGCATATAAATATACAATGTTGGGCATCTATCTTGAGACAAGACAGTAAAAAAACATACTTGGTTTCTTCACAGTTCATGCTAGATAAAGATCGGAATTCCAAAAGGGTCAGAGTGAAAGCACAAGAATAATACACATTTGATCAACATTCACTTGTATGCTAAGAGATGATTGGCAGAGAACAAGGAATATTAAGCACTCAACTCTGCTCAGAGAAGCTACAGTGAATACATAGCCAGGAATACCATCTGTTGAATATGAAATTTTTGGATCAAGACATTATAGATACATTTCCTCAAACACCAGGGACAGAAATCTTTCTGGAAACAAAATCACAACAGGGTTGCAGAAAAGCCAAGTGAGAGAGAGGCAAATAACGTTGCACTGCATTGTGAGGTGCAGACTCTCTCACTGTTGGTGCTGAGTGTGATTAATTACAAGGCACCGTTCAGAATGGTGATAGTAAATAATCACAGAGCAGGTAGTCACCCTGTTCAAATCATTTCTAAATCAGTATGTCAACTACAAGCCATGGGTAGATCAAAAGCCCTTTACCCTGTGTGCTATTCACTCTCAGAATTCATTGCACTCCCTAATTCTCATTATATTTTGTAAAGATAATAGAAGGATGGCTGTGTGATATTCAGTGGGAAGGTTTACATATAAAGGTCAATGAGTGATAGTTGTCCCTAAGATAAAACTCACAATCTACACATCTATATTTGTATCTGTGCTTCTTAGAAAAAATGCATTTTTCTACATTTTTTAATGAGTCCCTGTACTAGAATAAGTCTGAACCTTTTTCAGAAAAGCTATCTGGTACCTAGGGGTACACAGATGTGGACAGGGAAATGAACTATGCTAATAAGAATGTAATGCTCAGACTCACGAAACCACCAGAGACCACCAGGAGTCTGATTCCAATGTAATCACAAAAGGGTCTTTAATTCAAGCTCGAGCAGGGTCTGCACACTTTCACCAACGCAACGGGTAAGGAGGTGTGGCCCTGAGTCTAGGGGAGCAGGGATTTTTATGGATTACGATCGTAAGCAGGGGAGTACATGCCTTGGCGTTACATAATTGGGTAAGGGAAAGCATGCGCAGGGCGAAAGCTACAGGATTGGGTAAGGGAAAGCGGGGTGCAGGGGGACAGTGGTCTTGTCACTACAGGATTGGGTAAGGGTGAGTGTGGTCAGTATGAGGTCAGTTGACCTTTAGGCTGATAGGTTTGGCTATGGTGGGCCCAACACTTAATTTCCTGATTGGTTGGCCCAGATTGCAAAACGACTCACTGGCGCCAGAGCAGTGTGCCATTAAGTGTGTCGCAATTTTTCAGGATCTGGGCGGGGGCTGCTGGGTTAAGGACAAAGGCTCAGAGTCACAAAATGGCATCGGTCTTGTCCTCTCAAGAAGTGGCCTAGAATGGCAGATAGGAACAGTGACAGTGGGAGAAATAATAGTGGAAATACAGATGTTAATAAAGGATTCTGATTCCTTTAATTACACACATTAAGAAATTTGGAAAACAAAAGAAAGGGACTGAAATATTAACTAAATCAGAATTCATCTTGTCAGTTTTTTTTTCATTCAAACTTATTTCTTTCATATTTTTATTTTATTTTTTACCCTGGACATTCCTGAACTTCTGTTTCCTAGAAGATCATAAATTGACAGTTGGACACAATGACTTGTAGCATATGTTAGTACTCATTAAGTACCAAGGAAAGCACTAGATAATCCTATAACAAAGACACTCTTTTAAATATTTTATCTGTATTAACTCATTTAATTTTATGGCAATCCTAAGGAGAAAATGAAGTTAGGACCGCTAATTCTTTTTGCAAGGAAACTGAAGTAGAAATTTTTTGGTAAGATGCAAAAAGCCATTCAGTCAGTAACTGAATTTGTAACCAGTGCACTTCCTCCAGATTCTGTACTCCTTTCTAGCCATACTGTACCTTAAAAGAGCCAAGATATCCTTTTAAATACATGTTTTTATATTCACAGACATTCATAATAAGGTTATTTATCTCCCATCCTTGGGCAGACCATCTGTTGAGGACAGGGTCTTAATTTGCAGCCATTCAGAGAAATCTAACTGAAAATATTATTTGCATTTAAAAATTTTGAAAGATACATATGACTTTGAATTCCCACTAATTTTTCTTGTTAACAGAAAAACTAGTTGATAGGAATCACCATCCAGACCACATGTAGAACAACAGCAATCTGCTCAAACCCAGATTTATAAAACAATCACTTTAAGTTTGGTAGATTCCTCTTAATTTTCTCTTAATTACTTTGTATCTTGTGCATACCATAGATTTTTTTGCATGTTATATTTGTGATATATTCTTTGTCTCCATTTCTAATATTTTGAAAATGAGGAATTATTTAATAGTCTTCATGATTTAGCTATTGCTAGTAAAAATTTTTTTAAAAAGCCTGTCAAATGTGATAATTACCTGTGATAATTACCAAAATTAGCAATGAAAAAAATATCCTATAAGTGATTTGACTTAGAAATTATTTCTGAGTCTTTTAAAATGTATATTTGATACAAAAATATTTTAAAAATTACATTTATCTCTAAGAATTTTTATACTAATGTACTAACACTTTTCAGTGTAATCACTTATCGAATCAGCATTTAAAAATAACTAATCATTATTCTTTCCACCTACCTACCTGGTGGAGTGTAAAAAAAGCTACAGGTACCATAAACATTTTTAGTCATGATATTAAAATATGTATTAAAGCTCCAATAGTTAATTTTTGTACCTGATACATTATATTATGTGTAACACACCAAATATCTTACAAATGTATTGTATTTACCTCTTAATATGGTATTTTTGCTCTACACTTCTGACCTATTTCAGACACGTTATCTAGTAACTCTGACTCAGTCACAAAACAGCTAAGAGCACTGCTTGTATATTTTAGATAATATGGGTTCCTGGTCATTCATCACCTCTCACACTGAAAATGACCACACCAAAAGGACATTGTGTTGTTGGCAATGTAATACCAGTAGGTATAAGTGAACTATGTGTTCAAAATATCATTTTTGTACAATGAACTGTAAAAATATTATGGTTTGTAAGGAACATAATATAATGTATTTTAGGAACAGAAAAAGAACTTGTAATAAAAACAGAAAAAAACATATATGCCTTTTAAAGGCCACTCTGCTATTTTAACAGTTTAAGGATTTTTTGCTACCTTACCAAAATATAACATGCCAAGTTATGTATATATTTTTTTTTCTTTTAACTTGTCTTGGAATTGCTTGCAAGTAAAGTTGAATAAATTGTAAATTAATCCCTCTGTGCTGATTGGTTCTGTATTGAGTGCTGTATTTAAAATATCAAAAATGGCTTAAATTACAAGTGTGTTTTTATATTATTCAATTTCCAGTATAGTATAGAAATATTAAGGCTAAATTTAGAATAGTGACATATTTAGATATGTTTTCTTACTTGAAAATCTCTGAAGCCATTTATAAAAGCTCCCTACAACAATTTTCATTTTTTTCCCCATAATTCTACTTAATGATGCTCTTTGAATAGTAATTTTAGCTAATGGAGAAGTAACACTATATTCAAAGAACCATCAACTACCTATCATAGTCTTACAATAAGGAAAGTTCCTAAAAATGGCTGTTAATGAGCTCAGCATTTTAGCCTTCATACATTTCTGTTGAGTAAAGTGAGCTAATTTTCTTTTGTAGGCCGCAGATAACTTAGTAAGATTTTTGAGCAGCTTGTCAAATGTAATTTGACCTAATAATTACTCTTAAAGATGTGATTAAAAAACACCTGACTCAGATGTTCTGTACATATGCAAACTAGAAGTCCTCACCTCTTCCTCTCCTTTGAATTTGGTGGCTAAATGCCAAGTCAGCAGCCTCTGAGAACTGCTTTCAGAAGTAACCTGCCAGTTTAAAGTTTATTCAGGTCATTGCTCTTATGCCAAGTGGGCCTAACAAGAAAAACCCTTTATGTACCCAGGTATTTAAATGTAAACTTTGTTCTGAAAGATCTATTTAAAAAAGAAAAGAAGAGGAATCCTCCCTTGTAAACTCTCTTTAATATGAATACTAACATATATTAACTGAAAAAACAAAAGAAAAGAAGAAAGGAATTCAAATAAAATGAGTACTTACAGCAACACAAAAGCAGATATATGACCTAAGGATGATAAAAATGTTTTTTTCCCTTTAAATTCTATACTCTTATATTGACAACGATTGTTTTTAATCTTTAAACTTGTAAATTGGTAAAAATTATACCAGTTTTGTATTTCTTTGTTTTTTCTGTTCTAAATCCAATAACACATAAGTAAAATTTAACTCCAGTCTTCTTCCCAGAAATTTATAAAGTGCTATCTGGGTCCAGTTTTTATGCCATCCCAGGACCTATGAAATATGGAAATGTTTTAAGAATATAAAACTTACAGTTAAAAAAAGTCTTTATGACATAAACTTGATGATTAGCATTATTAGAGTTTGTCTCAATATAATGAATACATACATGAGATAATAATTAGTCATTTCTATTGTTTATTTGTGGCTCAGTTTATTCTTTAGACTTTCATTCTCCAGAGGAGTTTTCTGGATGATTATTTTGGCTTGTCATCAAAGCCTAAAGCCACTTTCTGAGCTGGTGAAGATGGGTCAGAACCCATTATGAGAAATAAGGACATATCTTCATTGACTGTAAGGTGCATCCAAACAACAGAGAATACAAAATGTATAAAAAAATAGATCAAAGTGCATTTTTAGCATTCATATATTTCTTATCTGAAAAACATATTTAAAAATTTCTGAATGGCTTTTATTTATATGTTTCTGAATTTCATTTATTTGTCCATTTTAAGATAAACATATTATAAAAAAGTTAAAGAAAAGGTGTTTTAACTTGAAAAAAAACTTGAATTTCTCCTTATAAGTA
This sequence comes from Geosciurus inauris, assembly GCA_004024805.1. Taxonomy (NCBI): domain Eukaryota; kingdom Metazoa; phylum Chordata; class Mammalia; order Rodentia; family Sciuridae; genus Geosciurus; species Geosciurus inauris. The sequence continues at coordinate 150,116 of PVHX01000173.1, read as the reverse complement.
TAAGAAAATGAAAATAGAAAAGTGTAGAACAGTTATTTATGATTTCTTATCATCTGAATCCATAATGATTTTTTCAGACTTATTAATCAATAATTGGTTTATGACAGCATTTTGAATGAAGTTTAATATTATATATTATTAAAGAAAAGAATCAAGTAAGCAAGTAAGTTTGATGAAAAGGAAACTTTACATCCTAGTTTGACCCTCTTATCTCTCACTGTGAACATTTCTCACCAAACTATAACATGTAATTACATATAAAATATAATTCTCATTCTACTTACACATTTATGAATAGTTTCACTTTACTCAATAATTCTAGAACTTAGAAACAGAGATTCTAGAATGTGTATAATTAAAGAAAGGAGCTAAATGCTTGTATGATTAAAGGAAATAAAAAACTAGAAGTATTTACAATAGTTGAATTGTGAAATTATAATCAGACTCAATCTGAAGTAATATGATTTCTATTCTGGAAGTTGTTTCAGCAATGTCTTGCCTGATGGAGTTGCTATTCTTTCCTTTTGCATGTACTGAGATTTTCTGCATAGTTTATGTTATGAGGAAATACCTAATTCCACACTCTCCCAAGTGCCTAGTACAAGGTTGATGGGCAACTAGGCTTCTTTTGAATAATGAAAGTAATCTACAAATATTTTTATATAAATATATATATATGTGTATATATACATATATATATATTTCAAAATGTACATATGTCCTGGTCTCTAAAAAATGAGATTGTCCTTTTACATATAAATATAAAGGCAAATGCCAGAATCTTTATTTTGTTGGCTAAAAGAGTGAAATAGGAAGTAAAATTTAAAGAATATGATAGGGATAAAAATGGAAAGACAAAAATGGGTAATTACACAAATATGTAAACATAAGATCAAGTTTTAATCTATTATTGATGATAGTGTTTCAGTTCTCCAGAGAGAGCTGGATAGTATTTCTCTGAAACAATTTGATGTGTTAAAATCCTACGACATTACCACTGAAAGGGCCATGGAGATCACCTAATTCCAATGGTTTTAACTGATTTGAGATCATGAGATGCTTTGTGAATAAGATAAGGATTAAAGACTCTCTTACTGGAAAACACTACATTTGCTCAAAATTAAAAATTTGCACACAATTCTGTATATATTTTCAGAATTTTGGTAATTTCATGCAACACTTAGATGCAATTTAAGAGTCTCTAATTATTGAAAACCCATTTTATAAATAGCTTGAATAAACTAGAGACTCAGAGAAGTACAGTTCCATCCCATTGACCTTTTCCTATGTCTCTAAATTGGGGATTTTCACTGATAATATTTCAATAGTTTCCCACTTGATGCTTACTTTTTTAAAAATTTCTATGGCTGAATGGAAATATGTAAAATCAACTTTCTACCAGACATCCCCAGTTCTGCTACCTAATTTTTCTCCATAGGGAGAAAAAGCATTCCATCTTTTCTTGTGTGTGTGTGTGTGTGTGTGTGTGTGTGTGTGTGGTGTATGTTTCCATTTTAAAGTTTTGTCTGATCTATGCTGCCTCACTTCGCTATTAAGTGTTTGCTTCTCTATCTATTTGCCAAAGAACAATGTGCAGTAGGGAATCTGTTTTCCAGTGACAGGCACTTGGAAGATGTATTCTTATTTCCCACAGATATTACCTGATTTTCAAACAGGATAGGATGGTCTTTGTTGCAAACCACAAGGAATTATTTTTAATCTTTTTTAATCTCCTACAATAAGAGCTTTTTGACAACTAAAAAATAGCAGGGACATTCATTTTCATGAAATGCATTTCATTACAGTTTTAGGGAGTATCAATGGCAGCACTGTTTGCTTCCTTCTTGCCCTGAGTGATAGTCAAATTCTATCTTTTGCATCATTCTTGTTACAAAAAGATGCACAATGAATTTTGATAGGGAAAAATAACTTTCTGGTTTCTTTACATTTCTTTGTGCTCTTAAAAAACATATGTCTCTGAGTTCATTTCTTGAGGTGTTAGATTATCTTAAAGAGCTAGACTTTTCCTGAGCAACACAAGGAACATATTTTGTCTTCTATAGTTTTATTTGGAAATGAAATTGCAAACTATAGTAAAATCTCTCTCTCTCTCTCTCTCTCTATATATATATATATATGTGTGTGTGTGTGTGTGTGTGTGTGTGTGTGTATATTAGTTGAAAGTGAAACCTTTTACCTAAAACTAAAAACTTTTGTAAAAAGCATCAGTATAAACATTTTTGCTTCATTGCAAGTTGTTTCTATGATCCTGGCAAAGTTACACTTCTGAAACTTTAAAAGGCATCAACATGAGACAAAATTAATTGTTTCTTCTATGGTGGTTGTTAAGACTAAGTGAGATAATACATGGAAAATCCTATTGTAAACAAATAATATATCAGAAGATAATAAAAAAGTTCTTTACAAATCTATGTTAGTGCATTTGAGTCTATCATAAACTGATAAGAAGTTTTAAGTGATCTTCCCACTTATATTTTCTTCCTTTTTTCTTTTATTATTTGTTCTCTTTAGTTATATATGACAGTAGAAGCTATGTTGATATATTTATACAACCCTGGAATATACCTTATTCTAAGTAGGTAGCAGTCTTGTGGATGTATCCAGTATTGAGATTCACTGTGTTGTACTCACATATAGGAAAGTTATATCAGGTTCATTCCACTGTCTTTCCTTTTTTTTTTTGGTACTGGAGATTGAACTCAGGGCACTCGACCACTGAGCCACATCCCCAGACCAATTTTGTGTTTTTTATGTAGAGACAGGGTCTCACTGAGTTGCTTAGCGCCTAGCTGTTGCTGAGGCTGGCTTTGAGCTCGCGATTCTCTTTCTCAGCCTCCCTAAATGCTGAGATTACAGGCTTGTGCCATCGCACCAGTTATCTTTCCTATTTTTATACCCCCTACCTTTCTGTCACTCCTCATTCCTCTTTTGTAATCCGCTGAACTTCTATTCTTTTCCACCCCCTTGTTTTGGATTAGCATATCACAGAAAACATTCGACCTTTATTTTTTATTTATTTATTTATTTTTGCTTATTTCACTTAGCATTGTAGTCTCCCGATTCATCCATTTACTGGCTAATGCCATAAAGCCATTCTTCTTTATAGCTGAGTAATATTCCATTGATATATATGCCATAATTTTTTTATCCATTCATCTATTGATGAGCAGCCACATTAATGTTTATAGAACACATTCCACTTTCACTTTTCTATTCTATTTTATTTATGGTAGACATGCTTTGGAAAAATATGAATTCAAGACATATTATCCCTATGTTTAGAGATACCTTATAGTTTTCATACATATAATTTCTACCTCCTCTGAAGAGGGATCTTGATATTTGTTTCTCTAGTATCCTAAAAAATACTGAGTGAAATAATATATGTGAAAACCATTTACAAATTACTCATGACTAAAGAGAAAGCAAAGCAATAGCTCCACCTTTTCAAATCTTCCAGTAAATAAAAGTCATCAAAGTATCAAAACTAACTCAATCTGAAAAACCAGATATTTGAATTTGTGCTGATATATACAACAATTTCCATGACAGAAACATTCCAGGAATCCTGGTATAGAAATGAACAAATCTATTTGGATTTTTCATTAAAAATACAGAGAGCTGCATGACCCTCCTTCCACCAGCTATGACTTAAGGACATGTTAAAACAAACCAATGAAAGGTTCCATAAAGAAAAAAAAAAAGTTTCTTAAGGACTGAAAAATCTTCACAATGAGTTGTGAGGAGAAATGTGTATTTTATTGCTAAGAAATGTTTTATTTTATCCTGAAGAATCACAGACAGGTCATACTGAGATAACAGAAAGCATTTCTGATAAACAGAAGCAAATCAGCAAGGAACATCCAGCAGTGGGACTGGGAGCAGTTTTACAGCATCTGTTAGAAGCAAATGCAACTGGGGAGAGCTTTAGCAAAAATCCTGCCCTTCATCCAGATACCACTGATAGCAAACACATCAACAAAACATGTATGGTGGAGTTGAAGTCTGCTCCTCCAAAACATTGCCTATAGCTTAAGTGCAATTCCTTTTAAATCCTTAAAAACATGCAGGTTAAATTTTATGATCTATATCAACAAATATTATGCTTTAGTAATGCATTAGTAAGAGTTTGGGAATTAGCTTTAAATGCCAATTGACTCTGTATTTTAAAATACAAGATACTTGGGTTTAAATATTGATGGTCAAACTGGTTATCTCTTTAGTAAAGGTGTAACCATAAGGTGAAAAATCACATGCAGTTGCTGGGTTTAAATTTTTAGAAACAAAAATATCTTGGCCTGTAGGGAAGCCAAAGATGTAATAGGGAACTGCATTGTAGATCTATTAGACAGAGTATTTGGGGGGGGGGGGGTGTAACCTTAGCTTTAAATATCTCTGGTGCAATTTTCTTTCCTTTTATTTTAGGCTATTAATTGTGGTTATAGAAATTGGTCCCATGGTAAATTTTGTACTCAGGTGAAATTATATTTATCTGGCTTAGTGAGACCCTCCCTATCACCCTCACTTTTACCCTGAAGTATGAATCAGGGTATGATTAAGGATAGGAACCAAAGGGAAAGGAATTAGTTCAATGGAGGCATCTGTAGGAGGTTTTATAACTTTTTAAAAATTTCTACCAAGAATCGACTCACAACTCCCCAGAACTATTCTCTGTAGTCTCTTCAAGGAAATCTAGTTTTTTATTAGAGTATCTATGCTTACTTTTTCTGTCTTTCAAAATAAATTCTGTGTCTTTTACACGGGGTATGTGAGTGTGTGTGTGTGTGTGATAAAGTCATTCATGTTCATTTAAAAACAATTTTAGCATAGGTGTTTGTCCTGGGCCATAAATGTTGTGCTTCTGTTTAAAAATACCAGTGATTTGGTAAATCACACTGAATGGAAAATTATTGGCTTATGATTCTGGACTCTGCCAAAGTTCAAGGCTGAGGGGTGGCATCAAGCAAGAGCTTTCTTGCTGTGTCTTCCCATATTGGAGGGACAAAAAGAAAGTCAGAGAAAGCAAACAGACTGGACTGAACTTATCCTTTTATAAGGAACCAGCTCTGGTGGTAACGCATTAATCCATTTGTGAAGGCAGAATCCTCATGGCCTAACCATCTCTTAAGGGCCTTACTCCTTAACACTGCTACATTAGGGATTAAGTTTCCAAAACCTAAATTTTAATGACACCTTCAACCATGATAGTATTTATTTTAAAAAATCACAAAAGATTTCTCTGAAGGGGAAGAAAAGCCAGATCTTGGCAGAGGATGAGGCACTGGTATCATGAGACCTGAGAGTGAAAAAATAAACTGATTTTCTGAGAGGCAAATACCATCCTAACTAAATCAATTAAGAAGTACTGTACATTAGTATGGTGTTTAGGAAATTTTCTGTTAATTTGTAGCCTTGCTTAGTATTTCTTCTAATTATTCATTTAGTGTTTCTTTTGATATTTATTGCAGGATGGTTTTTTGTAGTTCACTGATAATATATTGTTATTTTGTTTAATGAATAAGGTTGTACAGAAAGTGTAAGCAGATTATTATAAATTCTTACCTATATAAGCCTGAAGCAGTCTTAACCCTGGTGATCACTGTTATTGTTAACTGCATTTTACTGCATCTCTGCTTTCCCAGATAAGTAGAAAACGGTTAAATGAAAAGAATCTGCAGAATGTTACAAGCATTTAGTAAGCTTGGACATATTGCATAACAAATTTTACTAATGCGAGCAAATCATATGTGTAAAAATCACCAGAGTATTTTGTTGTTTGTATTATATAAAATCGTTCAGATGATTCTTTTTAATTTTTAGAGTGAAAGAAAATCTATTTTATACTTACCTTTTTCCAAGTTGTTTACCTTTTCAATACAGAAAATTATGTGATAAAGCTCACATGAAAATAGAAAGTTGTGTCACTTGTTCTGGAAGGGAAAAAATAGGAAGCAATTGGGAGATATAAAAAGGGTCTAAAAAAGAATCTCCTTTTGACCTTGTCCCAAAATACTGGGTAGAAGTAGACACTCTCAATTAAATTAAAGGGTAGCAAATTTAGAATTTCTTTTTGTAGCATATAATCAACCTGTAGGATTTATAGCCTCAGAAGGTTGAATTATATCTATGTCTAGATTTTGGGAGCAAATAAATAACTGCATGTCTGTAAAAATTTGCATGATGGTATAGAAATAATCAAATCTCTTGGTTTTAGGCATAAATTAATATATGGGCAAGTAAAACCTTTTCAAGAGTAAAACATAATTAGGGAGACATTATTTACTTTAAACTTTAGATATTTATCAATATGAAGAAAAGAGCAATCCAGGTAGGAAGATTCTGTTATCTTTACTTTCTGTTGAAATATAAAATGTGTTATCAAGTTTATTGTATCTTCAAAAAGACAAGCAAAAACAAAATCCATGAGTATTCTTTCAGTAAAAGTCCATAATTGATTGTTGTGAGAATATCAGTGAATTTCTTTTTTTCCCATCAAAAAGTTCAATTAATGTGTATGTTGGGAGTAGGGGTGCATGTGCACACTTGTGTTTTCTCACTATCTTATTCATGTTTGTAGATCTATGTGGACAGAGACAGCGGGGAGGGAAAGGTAGGAATTTTTCCCATGTCTTATCCTGGTATTCACTAACAGTGACAGAAAAAAATTATACATATATATAAATATTATAAAAATATAAATTAAATATATAATTATAAAAACATTATATAAAATTATATATATATATTTAGCCATATTTTAGACCATGACATCATGTATATTTCTATTTTGTTTTTTCCATCAGCACATATTGCTTGTTTTGTGAGTGTTCCGAATATTTTTCCAAAAATATATAATCAATATTTTATATAATTTCCCAGTAAAGCTTAATGATTTCATATAAAATTTGTTACCTATTTGATAAGCCAAACTAATATATGAAATTAAATTGAACAAAGAGCTGGGCTACTTAAATGACAGTTTGGGTTTTATATACTTTTATTTCTATATTTTTCTCCTTTCACATGTAAACCATAATAAGGATATGCTCTCTTCTTAATTATGAAGTAGGAAGTTTCTTTTAACTAAGGTGGCTAACTGGGAACCAACATACTGGAGGTACAATTATTATTTCATTGTTGGTAAGGACATGTACATATTTCAAGATAAGGAGATTCTTAATATAAAAGAATGATTTTCTAGGAAATGTCTTTCAGCGCATGGATTATCCTAATGGAATATATTTGAGGGTAGCAGTGCAACTCGAAGTCCTTGTAATCTCTGCTTAGAGAATGCTTTGCTTGCTTTTCAACCCAGAGAGAAGACAAACAGAATCAGGATCTGGAGTTATGTGCCGGCAGTTGCTGATTCCACTACCCAGCTATGTCGCTGCTCACACAGGCAGGCTAGGGCTTTCCTGTTCTCATGTTTAGACTGTATTGCCATCATTTGAATTGTTTTTGCTTCTGGTTCTTATGATTGATCAATGGAAAAACTCCACCTGAATCCAAGGCTATTTTTGCAAAATGTATTTTAGTACAATTTGAGTCAGTTTTTAAAAAACCCCACACATATAAACAATTATCATGTACTGAGCACCTATTAATAGCGTACGTGTTTACATACGTTATTTCCAACCTTCCTAACAACCTCGTAATGTACATGTTATTATGCTCAATTTTCAAGAACTTAAGGAGGTGGGCCAATTTTTACAGGGCCACAAGGCTAACCATTATTTGAAAGAGTTGGGTTAACAGTGTTGTGATGATCGTGTGGGACCTGGCAACGGATGACTTGAGTTCACATCAATTTGGTCACTTTAAGTTCATGATCATTGCAATTTTTTTTTTTGCTGACAGATAATAAATATGCATTATAAATGATCTTCTTTGCTTCAGTTATCAAGAAAGTTAACCTTGTTTTCAAAAGTCACTTTTGCCTCAAAAATTGAATAGATAAACTAGGTATATCCTTGGCCAGTACTTTAATACAGTGTATTAATTTACCAGAGCTGATATAGTAAACACTATTGGTGGGCCCAACGAACAGAAATGTTTTTTTGTCACTAGTCTGCAGGATAAAAGTCCAAGGTCAAGGATTTAGAAAACTTGGTTTCTTTTGAGGCTTCTTTCCTTGGCTTGTAGACAATTACCTTCTTGCTGTGTCTACATATGACCCTCTTTCTGTGGGCTCATAACCCTGATGTCTCCTCTTCTTTTTTTTTTTTTAATATTTTTTTAGTTGTTGGTGGATCTTTATTTTTTTTTTATTCATTTATTGTTTGTATGTGGTGCTGAGGATCGAAGCCAGTGCTTCACGCATGCTAGGCAAGAGCTCTACCACTGAGCTACAGCCCCAGCCCCTGATGTCTCTTCTTGTAGGGACAACAGCCATATTGAATTACTGCCTCACTCTTACCATCTATTATTGTCTTTTTTTTCCCTTTTAATTATTTTTATTTTTTCTCAAAAATTGCATTTTAATACATGTTATTAAACATAACAGAAAAAAACAAACTTTGAGAAGCTGTACACACTGTTCACTGAAAACATTTGTTGAGGCAAATAGAAAAAAATTGTTACAATCATAATTTTTCTAACTTTGCACAAAATTATAAGCAGATTAAATTCTTCATATTAAACACCTTTAAATGCACTTTCAATGAACAGTATATATATATATATATATATTTATATATGTCTTAATGAGTTCTTTAAAGGCTCTGTCTGCAAATGTAGTCACAGTGGGAGGTTAATTTTAACATATGAATCTTGAGCTGACACAATTCAGTCCACACACAGGAGAGACCATTCCATTCAATTTAACTATAATGTGGGCAAAGCTGGTACCCTCTAATACAAGGCACAGAAATTGCCTTGGTTATGCAGCTTAGAAAAGAGCTGAAGAGAAGTCATTGTTGCCAGTATTGTGGGGTTTAACTTGGTTTGCCTTCTGGGCTAAGTGTCTTCTGAGGGCTCTGTGTAAAGGTACTTGCTTGGCCGCACACACAGATCATACATTCAAAAAAAAAAAAAAAAAAGTCAAAGTCAAGGCAGATATACATGTATCATAAGTAGTACATTTTTAAGTATTTATTAAATGTCTATTGCATGCAAGATATACAGTTGGGAAAGTGATTGATAAAGCATCAGAAACAAGAAACATACATACACATGTGTATGCATATAAACAGTCATAAAACTATTTCAGATGCATCTTTTTCTTTTGCTTACTATGCCAGAAACTGTGATATATTACCTATTTAATTCTTACTAAAAATTGGGGAGGATAATGTTGTTTTTCCTACTTCATGGTTGAAGAAATAGAGCCTTGAGAGGCTAAGAAAATTCTTCAAAACTAAACAGCTAGCAAGTGGAGTATATACGTTCTTCAATTTCTTAGCCCATGCTCTTATTCATCAACCAACTAACAACCCGAAATAATAACAGATGACTACAAGCAAGTCTACATGTGCCTTTGTAGGAATGTATCATGATTGTTTATTTACATGTGCCTGTATCTTCTTGTAGGATGGAGATGTGAGTAATTCATCTTTCCATTAATGACATTTAACTCTGTCCCTATAATATGGTGAGACTAAGGTGAATGTTAGGTAGAATGAAAGAAAGAAGGAAGCAAAGAAGTAGGGGAGGAAGGATATTAGGCAGAATGTGGCTCTTACATTCACTCCTCTGCTATGGACACAGTATGTCCACACCACCACAGGGACCACACTCAGATACATACACGTGCATGCAAACTATAACTTGACTATAAATGAAACAATAACTCTGATCTCTTTAACCCAGCAAAGTGCTCAATTAGATGATAAAAAGTTGTATTTGAAAGTGATCCAATATAGAGTTCCATGGGTAGATTGGTTAAGGAAGAACAGTTTAGTTAAGATACAGGAATGCAATGAGGAGATGGGCCCAGCCAAAACGCTTTGGAGAAACAGTAAGAAGTGAGGGAAATTGGTGTCAAGTAAAAATGCAAATCAAAGTCTAAGAATGTCTACAGGCAATGAACTTCAGTAAAACTACTAGAAATGTGCTGTTGTAAAGATCCATACTTGATATGTCCACATGATTTCTGAAATTTAGGCGGGGGAAAAATATGATGGAATATAGGTATTAGATGTGGCTTAGCCTTTCCCATATGGCTAGCATTGGAAGCCAGGAGCACAATTTTAGAATTCCTGATATTTTAGGAATAATCTAGTTTTATTTTCTGTGTTTAGAGAAATCCGAGTTTCAAATAAATTAACAGGAGGTTATCCAAGTTTAAGGAGTGGTGACAGAGCTGGATCCCAAATCTTCTGGCTCCAACTTTAGTATCTGTCCATGAAAATCCACTTTTCTGGACAAGTCATGAGTGGATGATTTGGGAAAAGAACTGCAATATAAATGGTTTTTACTTGAAATTATAGAAAAACACATTTTTATCTAGATCCTTCTGCACATGCATTTACTTATATCTTTGGCATGTGGAAAATTGGATTCATAATCTCTAGAGAAAAATTGTTAATTTTTGCCTGGAGCATTCTCCCTGCTGATTCCTATCAGAATATTTGCAAATCTAAAATTAATTTTACCCTATTTGTTATGTTGGTTGTAATGAATCATATTTAAAATCACCAAAAATTCATACAAAAGGCTGCAAAGGAGAAAAAATAATCTTGGTTTTTCCAAGCTGCTTCTCCATTGATTATTACCAGGTACTGTTTTTTATTTTTTCTCCATCTCTTATTCTCATTTATATGAAAATCCAGATAGAAATGAAAGTAATATATTAGCTGGTTTAGAAAAAAATGTTAAGTCAATTATACTCTTGCAAGATTTATAAGAACTAAAGTGAGTTTAAATTTGAATTGTCAAAGGAAATTTTACATGCATTAAGCACTCAGTAAAATCCATCATATGTATTTAATTATGTACTGGTTTCTGAACTGATGTATCTAAAGTGGTATTTTTATTTTAAAAAGTTTTTTTAGTGAACTTATTATATGCCTCACTTTAAATTTTACCTATAAGTATGATTCAGGTAGTCATATACTGTACTAAGAAGATCTAGAGGGTATGTGTGTGTATGTGTGTTACGTGTGTGTGTTACACAGTAAAACAAGATCCTCCCCCCTTTTTCCTATAAGCATGCATAGGGACAAAACAATTAGCAATTTGTCACGTGTTTGAGTTCAAGTGTCTTAAACCTTATATATTCAGGTATTCTGGAAAACATACTACTCTTTGTTATCACTTAGATTCTTCACAATATATAAATGTTGAATTCCTGCATATTGGGGTGTTATTTCTTAGTATAAAAAGTCTTATCTTAGCAGAGTAAGCATTGACCTTTAAATCTCCCTTTCAACTGAAATGTTCCAAAACCGAGCATATTACAGTAGGGCATTGAGCACACTTATTTTTAAATGCAAGGCACTGCAGAGCATATTGAACAATTCAAAGATATATGAGATGGTCCCCATGTGTGCATATTGTATCTGTACACCTCATGGTAATATATGGATGAATCGAGCCTAATTCTCTATTACAAATGAAAGGACATGATAGGAATATATTGCCTTAACAAACTCATCTCTTTATGCATGGAAAAGTTCACATAGCTCTGACCCTAATGACTTAAATATTACCCATGTGGAGCATTTTTCAAGCCTTATTAATGTTTTCATATCTGCAAGTAACAGAGAATTATTTAAAATGTAATAAGATATTGAAAATTCCAGCAATAGGCATCATTCTTAAAATTGTTATTTTAAATGAAAACTGGTATGTCTGGTAGGCCAAAAATGTAGCCACTTTTGCGATAATATTATCCTTTATTTTACTCTGTCTAACCCAAACAATACCCTAAATCCAAAGTAATAATGTCACCTGGACTCCATCTAAGCTAGGTCAAGTGAAAAATTTAGAAATGAAATGCTTTATTTTGCTAGCCTCTATAGGGCCATTGAGAGTCACAGGGAGAGGCAGGATTCTTTGGAACATCGGTGTTTTTAAGTAGATTTACTATGAATGTGTAGCAATGAGGAAAAACATTTTTTTAATCTTCTGAGGTACTGAGGATTGAATCCAGGGGTGTTCTTCCACTAAATTGCATCTCTAGCAGCCTTTTTTAGTTTATTTTCAAACAGGGTCTGGCTCAATTACCAAAGCTGGCCTCAAACTTTCTATCTTCTTACCTTATCCTCCCAAGTTTTTGGGTTGCATGTACACCACTATTGTGTGGCTGAGGAAAAGCATTTGAAAACAAAAATGGTTTGTGACAGGTATATCAGAATGACAGTCAAATATCATAGTACAAACATACGTATATATTGATTTTTTGTGTCAATTTTGGATTTTACATATTAGAAGTAATTACATCATACCTTTTAGAAATATAATGTAGATTTAGCTGGAGAGATGAATTATTCATGGTCAATAGTACATAACTTTTGACTATTAAATATTACATAGAACTTTGATAAAAGTTTATATTGGACAATAAGTAAATAACAAATTTTTAATGTTTGGAGATAAATATGTTTTGTTTTTTAACATTTTTTTTGCTTGTTGTCGATGGACTTTTATTTTATTTACTTATATGTAGTGCTGAGAATTGAACTCAGTGCCTCACACATGCTAGGCAGGTGCTCTACCACTGAGCCACAACCGCAGCCCTGCTTTGTTTTTTCAATTTGATGTTTATGTGGGTATGACCATGTGGCAGGACAAAAAGAAATATAATTTCTACAATATAATCTTCAGGCAAAATATTTACAGAGGTCTCCTTATAAAATATAACAAAGTATCAGACCAGTAACATTTACATTTTGATAATTATATTATTTGAGATATCAAATGATTTTTGTACATTTGTATATACATATAATTTTGTATCTATTTCATAGTGATGTTTCTATAGTTAGAAAGCTTAGATAGTGTTGAAGGATAGTTTGTTAATTTGCAATGCATACATTTTTGGAAAAATTTATATAGTCATTTTGATTGTATATCAAATAAATGGCAATTAACATTTATGCTAGTTCAACTTAAAAACCAATTTGATTTGGAATCTCGACTCTTCATTCTATTTAGACTCTATGTTCCCAATTTCATCTTTTAAAATTCTCTCTCCAAGTACCAAGTGTCTTATTTTTTTCTACTCCATTCTCCTCTATGATATGAAATAAGAATGTTGTCCCAAAATAGATCTCATTATAAGACATAACTATTTAGAAACATTAGCTGTTTACCACTTCACTCAAAAGTTTTGATATTTCTATGTATGGCCCTGAAGAACATTAACTACTGTGTTTTCTAATTTCATCCCCCATATAAACTCTGGTTTATCAATTCAGGAGTAGATTAAGGATCCCAAATACATATTACTTTTCATTCCTCCATGCATTTTCTTGTGCTGTTTGCTTGTCTGGAATTCTTGCCTAGCTCCTACTGCACTCCTTGGAGGGCAAAATCTAGTCATTTCAAAATCTAGATTAAATTCCAAATCTTCAGTGAGAAGTTTTTCCCTGGACATGTGTATCTACAGCATATTGCTTTGTGCATAGTGCTTATAGTTTCTAATATGTGCTTTCTATTATGTTGTAAGCTTTACAGTTGAAGAACCAAGATTGTTCTTCCATCATGGCATCCAGAGTATTGACTATAATGTCAAATCAGCACCAGATCATGTTCTATGAAATGAACTCTATATGGAGTTTTGAGATGTTGCATTCATCCCTAATTGTAGTTATATTTTCTGCCAGACATATTTAAAGCAAATGAAGAATAAAGCAACTAGTTGTCCTATGCACATTTCTCTTGTCTTCAACCTTTCTGATTTTCATTAGAAAAAAATAAGTTTCTTCTTATAGGTAAATGATAAAGTACTTAATTTGATCAATGCTTAGTTCTTCTTACCGGAATGCTATCATTTACAATAGCATTGTTCTTGTCCTCGAAAATGTTAATTTTTGTATATTAAAATACATTACTATGCACGCCATCTTTCCAAACTATTTTGAGCAACTACTTACAGTGATTTCAATTGCAGGACTGTGTGCCTAATAAGCTTTCTGTTTAAAATCCTCACTGAGCTTTCTAAGAGCGACGTGGTCTACATGTAAACTCATTGCAAACAGCATCTGAATTACAGGCAGAGACGCACATTAGGAACTGCCAGAATTGTGTTTGTTGTGGCTGCCTGGTTAGCTGCTGCTTGAACAGCTGAAGTATAAGTGTATTGATCGATTAGTGCCAGCTCAAACAAGGAGTACGCCAACCCTAAAGGGAAGTCAGGCTTGTATACAAAGCTGGATAGGAAAACTTTGGTTAGGATTAATGGTGAAAAGGTGGAATAAGCTATTTAAAATGAAGACACTTTTGTATCTTAAGAATCACATGACAATTTGCATGTAATATTTTGAAGATTTCCTTTGAACTTCATAAAATGAGAAAGGATTTCATTTGAACCCAAAGGATAGTGCTTGCCTTCATATATAAAGTAGGATGGGAAATGAAGTTGAAAATACACAACCCAAAACCTAACTCATAAGCATTTGCTCTCACTGATTGTTTGTCATACTACATTTACTTCTTTGTGTATGAGTAAAAGACACTTTTAACACAACCTTTTAATCTACTTATATTAAATAACTTTATGAGATTTGCAATGATAAATTTTTATCTTGTCAACTCATATGAATGACTAGAATAATATTTTACTTAATGCATGTGGATGAGTCTCAAGATCAAGGTTGTCTATGTTAAATTCTGCCAGGTTATAAGCTGGGATCAGCTGGAGACTCTCATAGAAACCACTCAAATATGTGTAATAAAAGCTGTAGCGTAGAAGAGTGAGACACTTGACTAGACTACCTTTACTAGTACTCTATTCTCTGAATATGCTTGCTTTTGAGACTTATTCTTCTTCCTTGGTGGAATACCATCATCCCCATGACAAAGAACTAGAGCTCATTAGTCATTTGTTTTCTTATAGCACTACTATAGTCTTGTTTTTGTGGTTAAACTTGGAGGGATGAGTGTTATAGAGTATTCTAGACCCCATTGTATGGATTTACACACAAGCATAGAATGTACATTATTTTAACTTAAAATCATATGTAGCAGGAATAGTGTGTCATTTTTATATTCCCTAAAATAGAAATTAACAGAACACAAAAACACTTAGGTTATATTGGATACAGTCGTCTAATTTCCAGTTTAGTTTTGGTTCTTTTTCTTCTTGAGGTTCTGCCATTGCCCCTTATGTTCCATCCTTTGATTGATCATGGTGTTTGTACTGGCAAGTAGCTTTCATGAGTTGAACCCTTAATATTATTTGCAGAAATGTCCAAATTTTCTAACAGTGATTGAGCAGAAATACCCTTAAAATAGAGAATTTTCATGTGTTCTGCTCCAGAGACTCTCCTTTTCTTCCTTGTGTCTGTTCAGTCTGCTGGCCACCAAGTATATGTGATCCATGGAATATAGTTGCTTTTACTATATGCAAGGCTTTTTTCTGACTTTGATGAAGGGAGATTCCCTGTGCCCTCTGGTGATGAAAAGGGGGTTTTATACTCTGTTCCTTTAGATAGAAGAGCCACTTCCTGATTGGGTTCTGTGCTAAAAGTAGATCTGCCTTTGGGCAGAAATATGAATGTCATGATATTTCCTATTTAACATGATTATCCACACTTCCTGACCTCAGAAGGCCAGAGTTTAACCATTTGCTTCACATAAATTATCACAAAATTATTCATACCAGAAAATAGATAGTGGGTATAATGGCCACACTCATATTAACAGGACCATATTTAGACTTGTCCTACTGGTTTAGAAATATAATCCATTTATGGGACTGGGGCTGTAGCTCAGTGGTAGAGTACTTGCCTCATAAGTGTGAGGCACTGGGTTCGATCCTCAGCACCACATAAAAATAATAAATAAATAAAGCTATTGTGTCCATCTACAACTAAAAGAATACTTAAAAAAAAGAAATATAATCCATTTAAAATAGTGTTCTATTTTAGGAAGTGGCATGGAATGTGATTGATGAAAGACCATGGATTTAATCTTGAACATTAGTCCACAGATTAAGATGTTTAATAAAGATGATCATCTAAGCTTCTCCTAGTAATACATTCTGATGTTCTAACCATTACTCTTTTAACTTTTTCTCATCTGACTTACACTTTTAACTTCCACTACCACTTGGATAATTACTTGCCTAAAATAACTACTCATAGTGTAGGAAACTAATATCATTTATCTTTTTCTGTATCTCATTTATTCTGTAATTTTCAAAATGTCTTTCCATAAATCCTTGTTCAAAAGTTTATCCTGTCTATAATTTTCAGATATACTTACTCAAAGCAATATATTTATCTGAATAGAAATTACCCAAGCAAGATTATTTTTTATAACTTAGACATTAAAGTATACAAGTAATGACATGAATACATGGATGATAGAATATAAATTGAAGGCTAAATGGCAATAGAAATGCATTTTACATTTGCTTTTTTTCTCTTTCTCACAATGAAGTGGGGAAGGGTGATATAAATATATGTGATAGAAGGCCCATTAACTGGCATACAGAATCGCTGAAGCAATGTAGTTCAGCAGAGAGACCAAAGACATGTAATGAGAGTGAGAAAGCAGTTTTGATAATTAGAATGAGCCAGAAGCAATCTCTTGCCTGCTTTAGCTTGCACAGATGACAGGGGAATGAAAATGTTCTTTTCTTCTGAGACAGAAACAGGACATCAGTCAAAATGACAGGAGATGTCAGTATAATATTCATCTGAGTCAGGTGCCCCTGAGTTAGGCGTTTGTGAGGAGAGTTTCCCATTTTCTCTTAGCTTCAGTTTTACCTTGGGCTTTAAGTAGATTCCATATCAACATATATCTTTAAAAAGTTCACAGTTCTTAGTTGGGAGAAATAAAATTAGTTTATAATCAAGTGGGGAAAATATAGCCATTAGAGTCAATAAAATAAAAGACTTTTCATTGTTTTCTACGTTCAAATGAATAAAGAATTTATATTTCTTAAAATGGGTATGAAATTACCCATAGGAGGTTTGGAAAGGTATTTGTAATTAAATATACGTAAAATGGCTTTTCAATGAAGAATGTAGCTGACAAAGATTTTTTATCAGTAGGTCTTATTAAATTCACTTAAGGGATAACAAAAATATTGATAATTTTTGTGCTAGCAACATAAACCAACATTTACAGTACATCCTTAACATACAAAATAGAGTCCTGCTTCATTTTTAGTTTGTTGTATTTTAAAAGGCAAAAAAATTAAAATCTATAGAAAGAGAAATTTGTGTTCACTCATGCCAGCCACTGGAAAAAATTTATTTTTAAATTATCATTGAGAATAAAATGAACCATAATCATATTTATGTTATGAAATCTGTAAGTGTTCTTCCTATAACCTACACTATTAAAAATGAATCTTTTTTTTAAAACATGAAATGAATCTTTTTTTTAAAACATGAAAAAGTTCTAATGAGAAAAATGTAAAATTCAGTCCACATATACTGACACATTCTAAAAATAGAACTACAACTACTGTAGACTCTAACATAAGGCATAGAGTAAAAAATACACTTTCTGATTATAGGGGAAAGAGAGACATGGGGAAAAGGTGCCAAGTAATTGAATAATCCTCTTAACTAAGCTAACTGTTAACTCAGAGATTCCGTGTCTGTGCCCTCTTCAGTCAAAATTTCACAAGCAGAGACTATAACTGTTTTAGGATGCCTTGGGTGCCTGCCTCACTACTGGAAAGGTAGGACTCAGCCATTATTTTTACTGGGGAGGAATTTAAATGTTATAATTTATGTAAAGTACTTAGAACATGCCTAGCATAAAAAGTGGAATAAATTGTAGAGACAAGGTATTAACAGGTATCAATTCATTTCTTCATTCTAACAATTGTGTGTTGAGCATCTTATGCATTAGTCATTTGAAGAGGAAGGATAAACTGCATAGAGAAGACCATCAGCCCTCGCTGAGCAACAAACTACCTACAGACATGGTAGTTTAAGACAATAAGTGTTCTTGTCATCTAGGCCAAATATTCTTAGTGGGACTCACTCTGTCTCTGTCTCCGACTGAGATCATTTCGAGGTTGCTTTGCTGATCTTCTGGGATAGCAGGTCCTCTGCCGCATCAGACTGAGCTCAGGCTTCTTCTCAAACACTGCCAATGGTATATTTGGTGTGCTACCTGATGCTAATAATCTAAGTGTTGGATGCATAAATTGCTTTTCATGTCTCTATAATTGACAGATACCATTACAGTCTTAAGTTAGATTCACTGAAGGCCTTCTTAAAAATTATTAATTTTGACACTAACTGGTACCAAAAAGGGATATAGTTCATCTGAAGGCTCAATACTATTAATCAGAAATGAAAGTATACACGGAACACTATAAAGCAAATACCCAAAGCAAGCCTGGAAACCTCTGTCTATTCTAAGAATTTTATATGTATTATCTATAAATTTAATACTCTCAGAAATCATGAAGCGTATGTATTATTTTGTGCCCAACCTGGGCCTGAGAAAACCAAGGCAAAATGGATTAAAAATTCTCCAAGGCCACATCTTATGGGTAAATCCATGATTCAAACACAGACACTCTGATTCCATAGTAACATCTTTAAAATCCAAAATATACTGCTTCTTCACGCAAACAACCACTTAAAAAACTAATCATTTACTATTGATTAGTTAGTGTTTTGCTGCCAAGAAAATTGATGACAAATATTTATGTGTGGCCAAGATTAAGTTCAATTAACAGATCTTTACTGTCATTGAAGTTTACTATACTTAGAGAGTTTAACAAGAAATACAGAGTATGGAATATGTTTATTCAACAAAACTGTTTAATGCACACGGGAGAAATAGTAATCAAATTTCTGATACTCTCCCAAGTTGTGGATTTTGTTCTTGATTTGCTGGCAACCTTTACACTTAACCATTTCTTCCTGAAAAATCTAAGCAAAAGGTTTATTTGTTCAATTATGGAAACCAAGTGACACAAAGCTCCACTAGATATAAAATAAGGAGTTCTCCAGATTAGCTGAAAGACGTAATGCAACTTTGTCATTGTATATACATATTTATATGTGTGCATGTATACATATATATGTGTGGGTGTTTGTGTGTACGTATATATATATATATATATGCATGTATATATATATATATTTGTATATAAACCAAGATTTTTTTGAAGATCTATTATTTTTTCCAAGCATTTCATGGCTATAAGTATCAGAGAATAAATCTTAAAGCCTAGCATGCCAAAATTTACATCATCTAGAGGTCAAGTTTGTATTAATATAAGAAAATTCACTATGATACTTTGAAAGTCATTGTTAAATTTAAGTATGTTTTTAATCTATTAAATTCCATTTTGAGTATCCCAAATTACTTGTATCATAGAGTCTCTATCAGTATGTTGTAGTTGTGGTTAACTTTTTTGCTTAGTGTATTTGTTATTCTACACATTTTCATTCTTCAATATTTATTGTAGAAAATCAACTGAATTTTACCGTTGTAATTCTTAATGTATCTTTTATGTGGCATAAAGTCACATGTATTTTGTAATGGTTTTAGAGTAAGACATGAAGAGATATTCAACACTTTCAATAACTTACCATCCTAAGTATTATGAATATTTTTATTCCAGTTCCAGTTTTATATGTGTGCACATAGTCTCCACCATGATAAAACAAACAAGAATAACAATGACAACAGACAGAGATACAGAAATGTAAAACAAGGAGGGATACTGAGAATCAGGAGCCACTAAGAGCACATAGTAGACAAAGGCTCTTTCCAACTCTAATAGGCCTCATAATAATTAACTCAGAGGCATTCCTGTGCTACATCATTTCTGCAAAGGATTATAATTCTTATATATTATTCTCTTATGCTCTAACTATCAATCAACTATTAGTATGTCATAGACTCTGGAGATAGACTAATTTAAATCCAGTGATTTGGGCAAGGTACTTAATTATTTTTATGAACCATCTCTAAAATGGGGATCAAATATTAAATGAGCTAATAATTAAGCATTTAGAACGATGATCTTCCCATAATAAACATTCTATTAATACTATCAGAAACTAAAAGTTCAGTATGGGGACAGATGCTAGCTAACTAAAATATTTTTTATTTTCTGAATATTTTTAATGTCATTTAGTCACCCTTTTAATACTAACCTACCAGCAGCAATAGAAACCCTTCTCAGTTGACTAAACTGATGAGGTATACAGATTTTTCTATGTCTAAGTGTTAATACATGGTGCAGAAAATATAAGGTCTAGGTGTTAATACATGGTGCAGAAAATCTTAAAGACCCATCATTGTTCTAACAACTAGTTTAGAACATAGTTTGGAAGGCATGTCCAGAGCTGTATCTTATCTAATCACTTTTCTTGGAATTTATGTTTGTTGGTCTATTTGATTCATATAACTGATTTATATTTCCATAAAACCTATTATAAGTATAGCAAAAATGATATTTACCAATTACTTCTAAGCACAGCCATTTTAGTCTATATTTAAGGTCTTTCATAGGTAAAATGATTTGATATGAGAATGTCTTTTTCATTACTGTATGTTCTGTTGACGTAACATGCTGTGAGCTCACAGGATGATCAGAACTCACAAATCCATGAAGCAGAGCCTCTCTGTTGTTTATAGTATTTAAAATAAATTGTTTCAGTTCTCTGTAGGATTGTTTCCTGTTGAGAAGAACCTGGTAATTAAAAACAGCAACTGGAATAGAATTATAATGCAGGTATTTTGACAATGTGGGCACCTGGTATATTATCTTGAAATAAACTGACCTATGGTTATTACCAATAGTGTTCATTCTAGGCGGGATTTGCATAACTACAAAGAATTAGTCTCTCTGCCCATTCTTTTGAAAAGAGCATAGAGTATTTAGTAGAGAGGAGGTAATTATGTTATTTGGGATAATAGTCAGATTTACTGTCTAGGACGCTATTCTGAACACTACATGAATTTCAGTGTAATTGCTCAGATCCTGTTTAGATGAAAGCTGATTCATTTTTTCGGGTCTTCCTTTATGCTCCTTTTATTCTTCTTCTTATTTTTTAAGCAAGCAGGCCTAGCATTGTAGGCAAGAGTGCTACTTAATATTATTATTATTATTATTGACCTTCTTTTGTCAGTACTTATAAATTGCTTATTGAACAATTTTTGAGGTATCATAGATCAAATTTTGTTCAAATTATGACTGTTTCATTAGCGTATCTGCCAATGCCATAATGTTTATAAACTAAATAAACTATAAATTCCATTTTGTGTATATTCTTTGGTAACCATGTATACACATTTATTAATTCTCTCTTTAGAGTGAAAGTCATCCACATCAGCAAAGTCAGGTGACAAGGTAAAATTGACTTTGCCATTAAGAGACAACCATAGAATAATTGCATTATTAAATAAGTTAAGCATATCGGTTTTGTCTTAATTCTAGTGATACTTATGCATTCTATCTTAAAAGCTTTTACTAACTAGACTATAATAGACCTGTGGGCAGAAACTGTTGGGTGTTGTTTCTCTTCTACATAAATATATTATCATTGTTATTTAATCTGATACAGAGGAGATAAAAATTAAGCATTTTACGTGATTTATTTGGTAAATAATTCATGTAGAGTGTAAGTAAATGCAAAATCTTGCTTAAATAATAAGATTTCTAAAATTTTCCAAGATCACAAAATAATGACCATTGACTCTAATCTTAACATGATATTGTACAACTTCTATACAATTTTTAAATTTTGAAAGTTAAGAACATTTAGTACTTAAGCCTCCCATCAAAATCATTTTCATGTTACTGTCTTTATTGTTCAGTTAAAAACATTTCTAGTCAACAGAAATCACTTAATATAATTACAAATATAATACTTCTGATAATTAATGAATTATTACATATATCTTTGGCATTTTTAAGTAAATAATAAGTTTTTACATTGACATTATTTTGAAAAATAGCTGGAGTCCATTAAAATGCAGTCATTTTGACAATGCGGAAATTTATTATATTGTCTTGCAATACACCCATTTACGGTTGTCAATTATATTTTTCTATATAAAATGATCATAATCCAGATACCAACCTATAAATCACCCCAAATCTAAGTGTACAAAATTGGTCTTGGACTTAAGTGCTACAAGAAATTATATGCATCTTTAAAGTATAATGTTCATCAGATCTATTTTAGCAGTTTTCATCTCAAAGTCAGTTACTTAAAACACACACTCATACACAAATACAATAAAGAGAGAGAGATAGGAAGAAAGAGAGAGCAGGAGAGAGGTGAACATATACAACTAATACAACAAGCTAATTCCTATTATTAAAACAGACCATTTAAATAAAAGTGTATGAGAGCTGTCTTTCAAAGACTTCCCTTAAAGCATGAAATTGTTATATGGCGTCTTAATTTAGCCAGTCCACAAAGCTATCTGTGATGGCAGAAAAGGGTTCTTTCTTGAAATGGATGCTTCATTCTTTTTCTCCCAGTAGCTATTCAAAGTCCTTTGTCTATTTATATTCATTATTGCCCCTCTAAGAACACTGCGGTTTTTCATTGCTTCATTGGCATGGGACTCCCTGATTCAGGTTTGCGGTCATTCTGAGCCACTTGCCTCCCTCCTCCACTTTCACTTGCTGAAAATCTACGAATAGAAGAAACAACATACACAGTATAATACAGTACAAAATAAATAGCACATCAGAAATTAAGTTGTCATGTTTCATTCAAATTTAATAGAATTACATGTATTGAACAAGGAATACAAAGAAGCTTATGAACAAACAGTATATATTGACGATTTTTTAAAATACCTAATGCTTTTTTTTAAAGTATGCTATTATCAGTCATCTGAATTTTTTCTACATTATTATTAAGTTAATTTTTAATCCTTCTATGATTTTCATCTGATAAAGAAAAGTATTTCAGTTGGGTGTGGATGAGTGATACATTAAATTCAGTTTTATGGTGAAATATATGCACTTATTTAATATGAATTATTTATTTTCAGTTGATTTCTTAATTTTCAATAGCTAGCATGATTCTTTAATTTTTTTCTTTGAAGTTTCTCATATATGTATATTGTAGAAGCTGTATTCAGTGGAAAATTATAGGATTCTTGTTTTTCCTTAAACCTACTATAAGAAATGATAGCAGTATTATATAATGAATTCTTGAGTATGGCTAACATTCCTAGGAAGGGAATTCTTGAAAAATACATATTCTATGCTTTCTTCCTTCTAATAATCATGGATAGAAAAAAGCAATATTGAATTTTAAAGCAGTTTAACAAAAGTATTGGATCTCACACAACAGAAAATCATGTTAAAATATACATTTTGCCAGCTCAGAGAATTCACTCCATTATCACTATTGAATTCCCATTTATTTGTTTTCTTGCAAAATGGATAAGAAAAACTTCCATTGTATCCAAATGCCTTAGGTGTAGCTTAAAGCTGCTTTTTCTCTCCCTTCCCCTAGATAACACTATTTATGAGAAACCTAGGGGAAAAAAATGATGCGACAGCTCCGCATTCTCTTATTCCTGGGAGCTATAAGACATATAAAGGTCCCTCTCTATATTCAGCTTAATCAGATTTCTGTAAGATCTAGTCTGGTCAGTGGAGAGGAAAGAAATGATTCAACAAGATCCAACCCCTCTAAAATAAGTGCCTCTGACACTAGAAAAGTCTGTCTTCTGCTCAAAATATCTGGAAGATCTATCTTTGTTGAATTCCTGCTGTATCACTGTATCTTAACACCCTTGGAGTGGTAGGTAATCCTCTGGAAAACCAGGAGCCATCTTTGATTTATCAGAAGTAGATTTGGTTATAAAAAGGTCTATGAACACTGTTAGCAAACTTTTCTGGTTGTTTCAGGCAGTAACTAAAATGCTGCTTTTATGAGCCTGTTTCATAGCAACTTGTAACATAACATCAGGAAAGCTTGCTAACACATCAAAGGCTGTAGCTATATGGCACAATGTCATCACTTTGGCTTTGAGGGAACTGAAGCGGGCAAACTGTCTTGATCACTTATGTAGCATTTTCAGTGGTATTAGCACTAGGATTTATACAAGTAGCTTATGCAGTGATGATTTTGTTCCCTGGAAAAATCTCGCCTGACTCTTTTCTCTCAGTGTAAATTCAAATGTAAGCTGAGTAGAAGAGGCAGAATAGAATTAAAAAAGAGAAAGCAATGTACAAATTCGCAACAATAAATCCCACTATTATGCACAGTTATAATGCACCAATAATTTTTAAAAGAAAAAGTATTAATACAATTATTAGTTATTCCTTGTTTCCATTAAAGACTTTGAATTTTTCATTGAGTTACACTCAGAACTTCCAAATTTGAAGCATGTGGCAGAACAATAAGAAGTATTATGGTATTGAGACTGTTAATATTTTAGTATTTATTAATTCATTTATTCTGCAGTTATTCATCTTGTATCTAAAATGTGCCAACCAGTTTTCAAGGCAGGATATTTATCAAGCCAACATTTTAATATATTAACATTTTTATAGTATTGCTGTTCCTAAAAAAATGAACTTTCCAGTTTGGATGAAGCTATTATTGTTGCTCTATAAAAAGAATGACAGAGAGAGTTAATTTAAATACACAAGGAAAAAAATCCCCTTTTAACATATTCAGGGCTGATAATATTTTTATTTATTTATTTATCTATTTATTTATTTATTTTCCAATTCTGTGTAACAACGGTAGAGGTCAGCAGTAGAGGTTAGCTCTAGTGGAAAGGTAGGAAAGAGGCAGATTATTAATGAATTCTGTTTTGAAGGTAGGTGGCAACTACTGTAGACCAGTGTTGCTATTTCTAATGACAGGCCCAGTGACAAAAGCCAAATTTTATTTAACTTTTATTATTCCTTCAACATTTCAGCACTTATTTTTTCGTACTTCTCTTAGGAAAGTCAGTGCTTTATAAAATGAATTTAAGTTACTTCCGTTTGTTACTTTCCTAGATTCTCAACATCATGAACACAGGAGTCATACTTAAAATAATTATGTTACTTTCACTATACATGAGTAGAATATGCACTAACTAGTTAGTGGCAAACACTGAGTGCAAAGTTCTGTATAAGATGACTCCTCAATGACTTATAAAAACCCACTATTCTTTTCTAAATCCAGGTTTGGAATTGCAAGAAAGTAGCCTAACTAAACTTGTGTAAATTGCCCTGAGATTCTGCTGTGCTGATAGCACTCAGATTTACTTTAAAAGGGGGCTGAAATTAGCCACTGGGAACACTCTAAATCCTGTACTAATTTTAGGTCATTAGTTGTTCTTCTTTTGGAACATTAAACAATTCTCAAATAACATTGTGCTAATGTTCATCTAAAATATAGTCCTGGGGGCTGGGGCTGTGGCTCAGGGGTAGAGCGTTTGCCTAGCATGCGTGAGGCACTGGGTTCGATCCTCAGCACCACATACAACTAATAAATGAATAAAATAAAGATCCATCAACAACTAAAAAAAATTAAAAAAAAAAAAATAAATAAATAAAATAAAATAAAATAAAATATAGTCCTGTGCCTAGACCAGTCATTTGGAAGTCTTTTCTTCTTGCAAAAATAAACCATTTTTTTTCAGTTTAAAAAGAATTTTAGTCAAAAACCTATTAATGTTAGTAAACCCTCAAAAAGAAAGAGATAAGGGAAAAAAACAGAATGTAAATCTGAATAGTATCTAATTTAAAGTCATTAAATTATTTTTTCTTCAATTTAAAACCATAATTCCATTACTGATGGTGCAAAAAAACAAGAGTTATGGATAAAGTAATAGGAGTCTAGATGAAGACCTTTATGGTTAGATTTAGATACTCGAGTATCAATTTTAAAAAAAAGAAAGAAAAAATCTAAATCTTAATATATGATTAACAGGCCACTCCTATTGGTTCACCGCCCCCCCCCCCCGCCACCTGCTAGGTGCTACCAAGAACATTTTGAGCGTAGGGTAGAATAATATAAAATGTTCAAGTGATCCATGTCAGTAGTCTCCAATTTTTTTTTCCTCAATGCAGTTTTTGTTTCATGCTGGGTCCATAGTGTCATATTAACTTGTCTACTGGGTTGTGGTTTTAGATTATTTCATAGGTCTTTATATATTTTTCTTTCTGTATAGTAGGAAATGCTTAATCAACTCGTTTATTCTGTTATATATCATGATGATGTGGTAATATCCTGTACAATCATTTTTTAAAGTTATGTTTTAGCTTCATGTTACAGCCTGTCTGCATGTGTACAAAAGGAAGGGGGCTGCTTGCTCAGAAGGTCTGATTGACCAAACCCAAATCTGTCTCACATCTGTAACTATTGAAAGTCAATGTTTACAATTAATCCACACACACCGTAAACCACAACTGGAAATCTAAGTAAAATTAGTGACAAACATAAATTCTTCTACAGGTTACACATCAAGTTAATAAACTCATTCCTTTGTTCTATTTTGGTTTTTTTTTTCCCCCTATCTTTTTGCTTCATTTCCCTCTTTTTACTTCCTCATACTTTTCCTTCTTTCTTCCCTTTTTCCTTCCTTCTGGTCCTTTCATTCCTTGTGTTCCTTTATTTCTCTCCTTTCAATTTCTTCCTAATCTTTCAATTTCTTTCTTCTCCATTTTGTAGCAATTTATTCATCTAAACTCCTACCATTTTTCTTCTATTCAGTCTTTTTCTTTGTTCTATTTTTTCTTTCTTTGTATGTTTTTCAGACTGTATACTATGTTTCCTATATGTTCACTCTAAATTTTGTAGAATGGAAAGAATATGTGATAAAATTAGGATTCATCCTTTATTCTTTTATTCCTTCCTTCTTTCCTTTCTTAAATACATATTTATTGAAAATTTCTCATGTGCATGTATCCAGGTACTTGAGGTGCAGAATCTTGCTTTTGCTTCACCATGACTCGATAGAAGTGGAGAAGCAATGGCTGAGCGAGGTTAACTAACATGCATACACCTACAAATGACGAGTAGGGTTAGAGAAACATGTATGTCCACTTCAGGGCCCTACTTTAGCCAAATTCTTTATAATTATGTTTCACTTTTAGACAAACTGCTCTGTCTGGTTCTTAATTTTAGCTCTCTGAGAAATGAGCACAACAACACTTGCCTCTTTCTCTTCTTCATCCAATCAAAAAGATGTCTTAAATTATACCAGGCATTGAAAAATCAATTCCAGTGATGATTATGACAACAATTATAGCTTACACATGCATGGCTTTCTGTGTGCCAGAGCTATCCTTGCTACTTTGAGGGATAAATATATGTCAGTCATAAATGCACCTTAGCTATTTATCTTAAGCAGTGTGGTTGGACTGATTGATCAGCACATAGTCACTATTCATGTGTTCATAGGACAATGTCTAAGACATGCCGGATGCTTTAGGGCTGTACATCTTTTGTACATTGTTTCAATTTCATGTCTAGTTGCTACAAGAGGAAGAAAGACATTTTTAACTATATTCAGTTTGTGTTGAATAAAATATTAATTTAAGACAAATTTTGAAGAGAAGAGGCAGCACTTATGATTTAGAAGGTTGTTTTTGTTTTTAAATAAGAGAATAAATTTTGAAAGGAAGGAAGAGTGGAAGAAACATATATGGCTATGTTTACTTCCTTATCTGTAGAGGAATGAAGAGATTAGAAGACTACCATCTATATATGATTGCTTAAAAACTCAAGAATAATCAATTTGAGTAATTTATTGATTTAAGACTGATATACCATAGTTTGCAGGAAGTGGCAGTATATAAATCTGTGGATGCTTGGCCATTTAAGATATTTTATTTTTGTGGACTTTTAATGTTCCTGTATATATTTTTAAATATAGTCAGGAAAATATGATTATTAGTTGGAATTTATAGCTGTTGTTAGTTTTCCTAATATATAGATAAGCCCCTCCAGCCCCCAAATAAAAACATGTTCAAACAACTATCATGAGTGGGAAACAACTTGTCTCTTAAAAATATCATTTATTTTAAGTTCCAGCAGCTAAGTTTAAAATAGCCTAATTTTGTTTAATGATAGTAGCTTGGTGATTCATCTATAAGAAGTTCCATTTTGTACAGAGAAAAAAACAGGGGGATCTTTTTAGATATCTACAAGATAGAAGATGTCATTATATCTTGCTCAGTAGGAAAATGTTCATGGTGCTTTTCTTTATTGGTTTGTAGTCCTGGGGTTAACTATTTGGTACAATCATCATTACAGCAGAATCACTGTTTAGATTGATTTATTTTTTTAAATTCAAAGATATAAGAGTATGTCAGATGATAACTGTTTTGGAATATTAAGCCATAACTATCTGAACACACTGTAAACAAAATATCTTGTTTTACTGTTTCCCCAAATTCGGGAATAATGTATAACTAGTCTTACTTCTCAGATCACTTTATTCTGAATCCTGAACCTGACTACAATTCTAAATATGTTTAATGATGACAAATTCCTATGTCTGCTATGGAAACCCTTTAGGTATATCATGGGAAGACATTTAGTCCTCATTTTGACTGGACAACATCTTTAATAGTCAAATGAAACATCTTAATACAGTGTAAAGGATAAATAAAAATCATGGAAGTCATTGGTAACCTTTATTCAGAGGAGTAAATTCTCCTTGATGTTTTATAAAAGCATCTTAAGATATTTATCTTCTCTTTTAAATATTCTGGCTTTTTTCACTTAAGTTCTATGTTATTTAGACTTGTGAACATACAGAGCAGAAAACTGTTCCTTAACTTTTAACTCCTCTTTTTGAAGATAATCTGGTGTGCATTAACTGGGATTCTACAGCTTTTGTATTTTCTGATGTACTTAAACATTTTTAATTTTTTAAAAAATTGCTTATATACTTTTAAAGTCCACCTGGATAATAAGGTAGAAATTATATTGTGTTGAAGGCAAACAGTCTCTTTAATTGTCTTGATTTTACCATCTTTTCAGGTTTCCATATGAAAAAAAAAATTAGAATTTAAGCAGTAAAAAATGTGATTTTAAAAATGTACAAAATAGTAATTATATAAAAGTTGTTTCTTCAGGGGAAATGAGAGATTATACATAGTTAAGTAGATGACAGAGTACTAATTATTATTTATAGTCTTTATTATTACATACCTGCAAGTCACAAAAGATTAAGTTTCTGTTAACTTTGAACAGCTAGTAATTATAAAATACAATGCAACTGTCAGAAAAATCATTAACTTATGTACACCTAATCTTTGAAATTAAATTGCAATTCTTCTTCCAAGCTTCTTGTAATATACATGTTCAACATTTATTAATTTAAATAATTTTAAAATAAGCAACTTTAAAAGGAGTCTGTTTCCTCTACTTTTCTGGAGGCTTATTTAAAACAAATGTATTTGGCATTATAAATTAAAACACAAAGACATGAATCTGTAATCTTTCGTATATGTTGTTTTCCTGTAGTCAACATGTAAATGTACAAAAAATTTTAGGAGGCTGTCATCTTTTTTTAATTTATGTGAAAAAAGAAAAGAAAACATTGAGTAAAAACATTTGATTTTCAATAATTTAGAACTAATCACCTAGCATTCAACAATATGAGGGAAAAGGGTACACAAAATAGTTGAAAGCAATACTTGTGGAAACAGCAGAAAAAGATGCTGAGTGCCTCTTTATGTAGACCATTATATTAAGCACATGACCTGCATTTTCTCTTATAATCCTCAAAGCAACCTAGTAAGGTGAACAACTGGTGAGTGGCAGTTTGTGAGCTCAAATCAAACTTTCTTTGCTCAAATTCTAGGGTGTTAACCACTCTGTTCCTTTAAGCATTCCAAATGAAAGCAAATGCATATACAGTGCATGGTTCTTTGTTCTCTATGTGCGAAGTTACAATGATGAAAAAGTACTAGAGATGTACGTGAACTTGGAGGCACCACAACCTTTTTACCTCAGCATTTAATATTACTCCACTATTTAATATGAACATTTAACTAATGCTAATTAATATAAATATTTTATCTCAGTATTTAATATTAATATATTGCTTAGCTGGGTGCAGTGGTGCACTTCTGTAATCCCCGCAACTCGGGAAGCTGAGGTGGAGGATAGGAAGTTCAAGGTCAATCTGGGAAACCTATTCAACCCTGTCTAAACATAACAAAAAAAAGAAAAAGGAACTGGGGTTGTAGCTGAATGATAAAGTGCTCTTGGGTTCAACTTGCCTTCTGAAAATCAACGACAACAACAAAATCACTTTTCCCAGCCTATAGATTATACTTTGGTTTGGATCGCATCTATAATCCTGAAACAGAATAAAATTTTAGACATTATTCAATGACTAGTTTAATTTAGGAATTCAGGTAAGTTCAGCCCAAGTATCATTTTGTGCACATTTTCTCTTAAGAAAGATGGTCAATCTTTCTGATTAAACCAACCAAATCGTGATTAAAACATCCTACATAAACTCTTTGATACCTTACCTGCCCAAAATAACTGTCTAAATCATACTGCTTTTTACATTTTAAAAGCATTTATTTCCATTTGTCAAATCCAATTCACCAGGAGCAGCTCGGCATCTTCCTCGCACAGTTCAACCCAGTGCACTGTGGTTTCCAAACAGCTTTTCTATCTGTGGAATGATGATGATCCAAAAACCTCATAATTGAGCAGTCTTCCTGCCAGGTAGAATTTAAAATAGACCTATACCATGAAGAGGAGACTTTTTCTTATCTGAATATGGCTTTAATAACAATAGAAATTTGAGGCTTTTTACCAACACAATAATTTAGGCTCCTTATTCGACCTACATGGGAAATTCTTCATTTCATTCAAAGACCAACAAAGGGACATCCGTGAATGAAAACCCCAAGGAGAAACAGGTAGGATACCAATAGTCATATCCAGGGCTACTCTAGTCCTGAAATTTCCTCCCACACATTTCCCACATTGTCACCATTCTCTCTCTCCAAGCTAAATAACAATCCCCTATTTCAAGCTAAGACTTTAGCCACAGTTAACACTGTGTTTGACCCCCAAGACACTGCTTTTTCCTGCTTTCTTCTTCCTTCTACAAAGGAATGCTTTTTCAGTTTAGTTCAACTTAGAGATAATTATGTTCTAATTTACACTCTGAATTTATAGTACATTGTTGTGTTGTTCATTGAGGTATTGTATAGTATAGTGGTTAAGAAGTGTTCTTAAATCTGAATGTCTGGGTTTCTAACCTCATTTTACCACTCAATCGACATAAGCTCTTCTGTAATTTAGCTTAACTTCTCTGTGCCTTAATTTTCTCATCTGTAAAATACGGTTAATATACAATGAGTTACATGTGCACTTTCTAGAATAATGCCTGATGTACAAATATTTCTTGAATTTATGAATTAATATACTTTTGGAAGATAGTGGGAGCTATCTTCCCTGAGCTTGGAAACTTTATGTCAGTTCCAATTCCATATTGGATTTTCCACTAAGTTCCTATATCCTGCCATAACAAGTCTCAATTCCACTAATCCTCATCTTATTTGCAGAACAGAGAAGAACCACAAGTTAGAAATCAGAAATTTCCAGCTTTTCCCATCTGATGTACTTAAGTACCAATAGTATAATCCAATGGTTAATGCAGTTTTCATGTATTTTAAGTACGTCATTTAAAGGAAAACTGGTAAAACAGCTTTTATGAGAAATTTCTATTGTTACAGTACTTCCAGTTTTATCTTTTCTGTTATAGAATTGTTGCATTTGAGTTATACAAGATCCTGGCCAATACACAAAGGCTTGCTAAAATTAATTCCCTCCAGCCATTCTTTGCCTAAGAGCTGCAGAATAGCCAGCAAAGCTAATTCATTGCACACATGGGAAAATCTGTTTACACCATGAAACCTATTTTTCTACGTGATGCTTACTGCTGGCAAAGTCAAAACTGAAAACATTGGCAAAAACAAAAACGCAAAAAAAAAAGACTTAAATAAAGAGCATGTATGGCAGATGGTGGAGATGAATAGTTGATCGTCACTGTCTGCTAGCCTCACTGTACTCCTTTGAATTGTTGCAGTACCATAATTTTGCCGCGATTATCTATGAAATTATGTTGACGGTTAAGCTCTGATTCATGCTTTTCTTAAATCATCTGTGGGAGAGATGACATTCTAATTGCACTCCTGAATTTTTTATACTATGAGTTTGTTAAGCACAGACACGTTTTACTAAAGAAAAGGCCTAAATGTATGTAATTTGACATTGTGACAGATTAATACTTAGGCATTAGACCATGGTACAATTAGACAGTTTAAATGTGCCCTACATCTTAATGTCTATATGACTTTAAAAAGTCACATTAAGTCCTCCTTTTTAAAGGGTCTGTTGCCATTTTGCTGATTGAAATAAATCAAAGTCTATCAGAGGATTTAAGTAGATTAGGAGAAAGCTTGTCACAATTATATATAATTCTAGAAAATTGAAATCTAGGAAATTATCCATAAATTCAGAATATGTCAAGGTAAGCAACTGTATTTACAGTAGGCTTCCTAAAAAGGTTTTTGAGCATATGGCTGACTCTTAATCTTTGAGTTATCTGAGTTATTTTTTAAAAAATGATAAAACTTTAGTCTACAAAGGAGAACTCAAAATGGCAACCCAAATATACTTTAAAATCCCCATGATACTGTGTGTACATGAGGTTGCATTGAATGTCACATCATAATATATAGTTTACTCATAAATACCCTAGAATACACAGGTTTCTGTTTCATATGGTTTGCTTATACATTTATTTATTTATTTTTGTAGTACTGAGAATCCAGCTATGGGCCTCATGTATGCTACAAGCTCTCTATAACTGAAATACACACCCAGCCCTTGATATAGTTTAAATCAGATGCTTCAAGCTTATTCAGTGTGACCCATAATAATAAATTCTTTTTACATGGGCATCAAATACTTGCATATACATATTCATACACAAACAAAAATTTGAAACACAATCTTCACAAAACAATGTGAACTTCACATAAAGCTGGCAATAACTCTTTAAATGGATTCAGTCAACTCATAGTTTATGACATTTAGTTTGAAATCACTAATCTAAAATGCCCATCCTTTAACATGTATCCCTTAGGTTGCTACCACAAGGCAAATAAAATTTATCAAACCAAATAAGGTTGCCCGTTGCCTATAATAATTCTTATTAAATGGAATTGAAATGCATTTTTAAAAAATAATAAAATAAAATTTTAAAAATGTGCCTGTATTACATGACTGTGCTTTGAAATTTTTGTCATGGAATGAGCTGTGTAAGTCAATAACGGATTCTATTTCCTCAATTTATTCTTAAAATACGTGTACAAGAGTCAATGAGAGATTCTGATAACACTAAGGTAACTACAGAATTGCCACCAGCCACAAGCAAAGAATATTCACAGATTCATATATATGTCTGTACAACCCTTTGACCACTAAGTTCAGGATTTTCCTATTAGATTTTTCCTTAGCATCCTCTACTCTCTTCACTGACAGCCTTCTACCCATAGCAACTGAGTATAAAGTTTGAACTTTGTGCTATGAAACACATGTATGGATTTTGTCCAGGTAACCACAGTGTCCTCTTAAAAA
The DNA here is from genome assembly GCA_004024805.1 of Geosciurus inauris. NCBI lineage: Eukaryota > Metazoa > Chordata > Mammalia > Rodentia > Sciuridae > Geosciurus > Geosciurus inauris. Next base: position 116,403 of record PVHX01000173.1, on the reverse strand, counting down.
GAATCTCAATTAGAAAGATGACAGGACAGGTCCTGTAAGGGGGTGAGGAGAGTGAGTGATAGAGAAGTTCATTCAGATCAGCACATAACAAACTAGCAAAACCCACTTCGCTTTCTCAGTTTGGCCAATGACATTGCACTTATGATTAACAGATATGTTGTTAATTCTTCTTCCTGTGGCCATGAAAGTATTCATAATTGTCAGGAATGACATATATCTGTTTCCCTACCATGTCTTTCAGATACTGCATATGTGACTGGCATGGTGCTAGGATCCAGAACACACAGTTAACTTATTCTACCCATACAGAGTTACACTTTAAATAAAGAAATCACATGAATAGCTGTCAGAATACAGTGCAAATGTTAATTGCTGTGATAGAGACAAAGGACCAAAACTGAAGAGGTAAAGAAAAATAAAAGTCAATCTGGCCATGAGAAATATTCAAGGAGATGTCGTAGAACTGGATTTTGAAGGATTCACAAGAGATAGATAAGAAGGCAAAGAACAGTGGAAGAAGCAACATAAAAATATCATGAATATGTGCAACGGCACAAGGCTTTCTAGAAATAGCAACTCTACATTAGGTTGTTCTGCTCCAGTGTACGTGGGAGAGTGCCAAAATAGGAGGAGATAAGAATTAAGTGGTAGGCAGAATCCAAGTCCAGAAGGGCTTTCTGTGCTAAAACAAGGAGTTTTAAATTTATGGTGAGGTTTATGAAACAAAGTTTATAATAGGGAGAGACTTGTTACTCCATTTACTGTTCTTAAAATAATCCTTAATTTTCTTATTATTAGAGGAACTTTCCTTTTAATCACAAAATGGGAGATAGTCCAGCTCAAGAAAAAATAGGTGACAAGTAATAGAAACCAGAAAATCACAAAAATACCATATATCTTATAAAGTACTTGTAAGGGCTGAGCCCTTGTACCTGCCTATCTGCTTCATAGATATTATGTCAAATTCTCTTTCTTCTCTCTCCTTTGGAATCACCCATGGCTTCAAATGAGCCCTTTGGAAATAATCCTCAAGGGAGCTATCACTGAAGAGTGAGGCAAGAGAGGTATTACCCAGGACAATGAGTTGTTTATACTTTACTGGACAAAAAGAAATTGCACTGGGTTGATTGATCACATGAACAATTAGATACTCAGGTGAAATGAAATTTTCAAAAGTGCAAAGGGAAAATTCTTAGGTGAATACTCAAAAACTAGATGCACAGGACTCAACTGCAAAATGAAAATTGAAGTTTTTTCATTTCCTTTCTTTAATGAATGATATCAGTAGAAAGATCAAGTGCATTAAGTCTATGTTGCTCCTACTCTGACCAGAAAAGTGGTAGGATGAGCATCAGATTCCTATTGCAGCTGTGAAAAATTACTACAAACTTAGGGCCTTAGAAAAACATATTCTCTTAAAATTCTTTAAGTCAGAGTTTGCCATGAATCTCAGAGGACTAAAATGGAACTCTCAGGAACATTGCATTCCTTTCTGGTGGCTCAGGGAGACAATCTGCTTCCTTGCCTTTCACATTTTTAGACTTTCTCATCATACTTTTTGGTCTGTAGCCCCCTCTTTCATCTTCAAAACTCGCAGAGACCTTGAGTCTTTCCTTCATCACTTTACTCTGATACAGACTTTCCTTCCATCTCCATCTTCCACTATTAAGGATCCTTGTGGATTACCAATTGGCTTAAGTGGGTAATGCAGTATAATCTCCTCTTTGAAGGTCAGCATATTCGCAATCCTAATATTATTTAAAAACTTAATTCCTCTTTATCATCTTAACCACCATGCCTACAGGTTCTAGGGTTTAGTATGCAGATATCTTTGGATAGGACCATCCTGTGCACCACAGAGGGATCTTGAGAACAAAACATATAGGGCAACGCTGGAATCTACTCCCGAACCATGTACTCAAAGGGAACAATGAAGGCATGAGGGCACCTCCAGAGACTCCCAGGGAGGTTCAGCAGTGAGATTTTACCGCTCTCCAAGGAAATAGGAAGTAAATAAAGGAAAACATTTCAATGAGCAGCAAAAATCAATGGAGCAAACTGATCCAGTGTTGCTTCATTGATTTCCCCTCCCGTTTAGCTGTTCATTGAGTTTTCTTAGTTGGTCACCAGAGATCATTTCCTTTTCCATTTTATTTCTCTGCTCTGCAGTCCTGAGCTCTTCAACACTTTTTTGGTCCTAATTGTGATTGCCAATTTTAGTCTCAATTGATTAGCTTATTGAACAGAGCGAGGAGCTAGCATCTAATATGTTTTAAAACTCTCCCCATACATGCTTTTTTCAGAACCAGCGAAACCTCTCAGAACCCCCTTTTTCAATAGTACTTCAGAATGCAATGTTTATGGGCTAGGGATATGACTTAGTAGTGGAATGTTTACCCAAGCATGGGCCAGACCCTGAGTTTTAGCCCCAGCATAGCAAAACAAAACAAGAACAAAGTGTTTACTTGAAACCTTGCTAAAGTTGAAATCTTTGTTCTTCCCTCAAATCACAGTGACTAATGGAATTCTCTTACTATATAGCTTGTTGTTATTGTAGTGTTTCCAACCAGATAAGCTTTTCTGTGTTACTCGTAAAACATTTCAATAGGCAATCCCAGACAAAGAGTTTGAGGATGTGTTTGGAAAATAGTTGTATCCTTAGAATAATTGTATAGTTTCTCAGGATCTCTATGGTAAGAAAACGAATGGATATCATGGCTTTTGCTACTTAAATATAAATTAAAATTGCAGCAGTAAATCTTAATTGCTATGATTTGCCCCTGTGCAAAAAATAATCATATTACAGTTCTACTTCATACATGATTTGATTATTAATGTGGTTCATTTTAGATATTCACAAAAAATAATAAATAGAAAATACACAAAGAAATACCTTGTATCATGATAGCAAAGCATTTTTTTCTTAATATATTTATTCCCTAATGTCAAATTAATTTGATTAGTATTTAACATAATTGCATTTATTAAATATCTAGAGATTTGATAAGAACTCTATATTGCAAAGAATATTTTTTAGCTACTCACTTCTGTAAAAAATATTTTATACTGGTTTTTAATTAGAGGTAAAAACATTTTGTAAAAATAATGTCTACTAATGAATCTTTTTTCAGTTTTTATTTTTCAACCTCTTTATATAAAATTATATATATATCATTATAGACATGTATACACACATACACACATATATATGAATATACACACATATATACATATATAATATATATAATATAGAGAAGAAAAATTAAATTCTCACTGCCTTCAGAATGATGATGCTCAAAGATGATATTTTTACAATTAAAAAACCTTTATATACTGTAAACATTCACTTCTAAAAATATTATTAATGTTTATTGTAGGATATATATTCTGCAACTTTATGTCAGTAATGAACATTTGATTGATAATTGAACTATAGTACTAATGAGTAAAAATATCTTGCCAGTAGATGATAATTACCTCATTAAATCAGAACTTTAATGATTTAAACATTACTATAAAGTGTAACTAATTTAAACTGGTACCTACAACTTTTTTAGTGCTATCCATGTCATGCCTTCCAGTAAAACCAATATAAGGAAGCTAACACACTTTATTAACTTAAAAATAACTATCATCTGGTTCATTATTGTTTTTTTCTAAACTTTCAGTATCACAAAAATTTATTTCCATTCTGTGCAAAATAGATGGCCATCCAGTTATTGACAATTCAGACACTGTTTTGAGACAAATGTTGAATGCAGAGTTTTAGGGAATTAAAATTTTAAACTGGTGATCAGCAATTAGTTTAATCTACCCCCAAGTAGTATGTTTCTATTTAAACAAAAACTTTTTATAAATTACCAGGGTTTTTAGATTTGGGCATTTCAATACTAACCTAAATTATTAATATAATTGAGCCTAAGTTATCTTTCTCATTTCTATATATGTGTTTCATAATTCTGTGTTTAAAAGTGCTTTTTGTCACCAAATGACAGTTCCCACATGTGATTTCTATTTTTGAGGGTGGGTGTTGAATTGTTAAATACATCTGAACCTTTGATTCTAACCCACGGAGGAGAAATAGTATAAATGTAAAAATATGTCTTCTTTCTCCCAATATATACCTTCTTTCTCTCTCTTTTTCTGGCATGTTGCAAATATACTGAGACTATCATTCAGGTAACTTGAAACTCACTGAATTATTTTTTGCAAAATGTTGTAAATACATATCTGCATTAGTAAGAGGCAGCAGTACTTCTCATTTTCGTCAGATTAATGAAGTCTTTGACCATTGAAGCAAATTATTTTTAATATAAGAAAATTCAAGATGCTAGAAGGAAAATCATGAAAGCCATGATCATTACAATAGAAAAATAAATAGCAATGTCCACAGTTGTTTCTATTCCCAGTGAGAAAACCAGTGGATATCTTATGCAATAGATGCCCCTAGTTTCTTCCAAGGTTTTATATTCTCTTCCAATCAACATCAGATCATTTGCAGCATTTTCTTCTTCTTCCACTCTGCCCCTCAATTTGAGAAGCTCTGTTGGCATGGTGAAAGGGCAATCCAAGGAAGCCACATCTCTGATGTGCATAAGCAGACCACACCTGAGCAATCTCATTTTTTGGGTGCCATGCAGTTTTTGTGTACCAACCAGCAGGTTCACTTGAGCTGTTTCAGCAAGCCTGCTTGAGACATGGTGTGCATAGTCTCCACTATATGTGCAAATGCCACATTCAGAATGACAGTGGCCTAAGCCTTAGGACAATAAATGCTTCTTGCAATATTTTCAATTTCTCTTTAACTGAGCTTAGCCTAAGGAATGAGAAAAGTTGCTGATGCTTTCAAACATGTTTAAGCATTTGAAATATTGTCTGGGCATGTCAGAACTGATTGGAGCTCTCTAAGGTATAACAGAGTATATAAAAGAGTAAAATCCTGTAATTAAAGGACAAAAATTTCAAAAGTTTATATGCGAGCCCTCTGTTTGAACTTCTTAATTAAATGTGCTTATATCTCCAAAAATGTTAGGTCATAGGGTTATATTTGCATTAATATTGGTCAGTTTGTTATCCATGATAAGGAGACTTAAAATAATTAGAATGCATTGCTTCCAGAACTCTAGCTATGGTTTGGAGCAGTTTATTTTATTGAAGATAACATAATAACTCAATGATCATTATTTAAATGATTTATTACTATATCACCAAACTCTCCCCCAAACATAAAAACAAGCAAACATAACTTAGTGGCTACAAACAAGAAAGATCTATTACTTCTTACATTTCTGTGGATTAGCTTCTTGGTTCTCCTGCTAGTTTTGCCTGTCCTGGTTAGTGGTACAGACCTAGAAAGCTGCCTGGGGAAGAACTTGCAGACATAGTTGGGATAGCCAGGGCTCATTCTCAAGTGGTATTTGATCTAAGTGGTATTCATCTTCAGAGAAGCTAGATTATGCTTTCTCTCAGGATGGTGTTCCCAGGACTCCCAGAAAAAAAACACAAGCTGCTAGTCCTGTTGAGAGATAGGCTAGAAACAGCACAGCATTACTTCTGCCACATTCTTGTTGTTAAATCTAAGCCTGGTGTCAAAGAATGTGAAACAGAATCTACATTTGACAGTAGAAGCAGTAATGTCTAAAGTGTGTGTCTAAGGATGTTACAGGAATTTCTGGTCCTATTGCACAATTTAAAACAATCATGTACATACCACATGGAATCTTCATAGCTCAGGCTGAATAAGTTTTGTTTAATTATTTTTGATGTGAATGATACATTGCATTTCAGGTATTTTTTCTGCTTTTCCTGTTTTGCTTAGTTTTGCAGTCTCTCAGTTTTGGAAAAATTTACTGCTCATTTTTGACACACTTTTAAAATGGTGCTCCTCCTTGTGGTGCCCATTTGGGTGATACATGGTAACAGATAAGCAACCTAACATCCCGTGAGAAAGTTTCAAGTGACATGATTAATGGTTTAGAGGGTCTATTTAGGCTGTAAAGATAACTCCAAATAATAAATGATTTGCATTTGAGTTTTGATACTAACTAATGAATATTTAACAAACTTCTAATAAAGAAGGATTCTGGGGATGGCTTATATATAGTAACTAGAATATGGTGGCCAACATGCTTTCCTAAACAAATGGTAACTCTGCTGTGTTTCAGATGCTATCAGCATGACTCTATTATCATTACTGGGAAAGTAATACAATTATATGTTCTTTTAATTGAAAATTGGTATTAATTCACTATTAGTTACCTGAAACCTTTGGGACCAAGGTTCAAAATTCTTCACATGTGAGAAAAGGTAATACTTATTATCTTAACTAAGATACTAATACAATAAGATACCATATGTATCATATCTTAAAGATCTAAAATAATCTAAGACCAGGCCCTTAATTGAATCTACTGTTTCTATAATAAGACATATACATACAGATTGTGTAAGATAAAGATGAAAATAGTCTTGTTGTAAAGTTACACACACACACACACACACACACACAAGAAACTTGATTTCTTTTTTGTGGACTGAATTTGGGTAAGGCATTGTGTACCTTAAGTTACTAATATTTATTGAGGGTTGCCTGTACAGAATTAATACTGAGTATATTACACCTATTAATGCATTTAATTCTCCCAGTAATTCTAAGAAGTTAGCTCATTATTAGATGAGGAAACTTAAAACAGCTAACTTCTTCACAATCACATAGCTAGGAAAACAAAATAAGGCTTTGAATCTATGTCATTTAGGTTCTGAGTCTGTTCCCTTAAGCAATTCCCATTCAATTACTGGAAGACTGCAGAGAAAGTATTATATGTATATGAATACATATCCCTAAATCTGTGCAGACATATAACCTACTATTTACTGAGTGCCTGCAGTACATCAGAGACCAGATTGTGTGCTGTATATATTAACTCCTTTATACCACAATAAATGGAAAAGTAGGTATTATCACACATAAGAGGAACTTGAAGTTGGGAAATAGAACAAAAGTCTTGCAGCTGGTGAGTGGTTGAGCCTAGAATTAAACTTAGTCATGTCAGTTCTCCAAATCTGCTCTTTCTGGATGCTCACTGCTTTTGAAGAAAGTGCTTAGGAATGATGCTCAAACCTGAAGTGATGTTTGAAGAATAGAGTCCTGAGAACCTCCTCTAATTCGACTAGGAGTAGTGATGCTGTAATGAGTCACAGCACATGCTAGGAATCCCAACATACTGTAGATTGTGTGAAACTTACAGAACTATAAATGTTATCCTGTTCCAAGAAGTGCATGTTTAGGGGAGCATCAATTGCTATGTGAATCAGCGATTCCCACCTCAACTGTTATCTGTTGTTCTTTTGCCTAAGTAGCCTTCATAAATTCCCTAAAGAGGCAAATAGTAAGGTCCTTCAGTTACTGACATAAAAAAGCCAAGTTCAACTTAGTGCCCATCTTTTGGATCTTTTCTCCTCAACACTAACTACGTTGTTTATGATAATTTTCATAAGACAAAGTTGCCGCTGACATTTATTTAATTATTTATCTTTTCATACAAGGCCAAAATAAATAATTTTCTGAAAGTTATTTAAAATAAAGCACTTGACTTAATTATTGGAGTGATAGAGATGTTTTCATTTGGACTAATGAAAATAAATGTATAAAATATGAAATGTTTTATGTATTGAATACATAATATATAAAACTATTTGTTGGAAAAGTTGCCACTTATCTTGCAGTTTTTATTTATCCATTTGTAAGACCTTTTTATACTCTACTCAAGTCCATTAGATTTTACAGTGTGCTGGGCACGGTGGTGCACACCTCTAATCCCAACACTTTGGGAGGTTGAGGCAGGAGGATCGTGGGTTCAAAGCCAGCCTCAGCAACAGAGAGGCACTAAGCAACTTAGTGAGACCCTGTCTCTACATAAAACACAAAATAGGGTTGGGGATGTGGCTCAGTGGTCAAGTACCCCTGAGTTCAATCCCTGGTACCAAAAAAAAAAAAAGATTTTAAAGTGTTTCTAGAAAACAAGTCTTATCTATCCAGAAGTCAAAAGGAAAAACAAATACTTTAAAAATAAGAGGAGGAATGGTGCCTATTATTTTCCTCTAAGAGAAAGAAGAAAGTACCACAATTTTTAATTTGCATAATGTTGTTAAGTAATGTGAAGAATGGACTGGTGCTTGATTTTAAACAAAAATTGAAGGGATGGTGTGAATATCTGGGAAGTCTCAATTATAAATAGCAATTTATATTATCTGGTCTACAAATTAAATATTTTGCAAACAAATAAACATAATGCTCCTACCTTTAGGCATCTGAACTTTAAGAAAAAAAAAGAAAAACTCATTGGAAATATGTTAAAACTAATTTCAAGATCGCCATGCTTTCTCTTAGTAAGTGGAAAGATCTTTGTATCTTCAGTCCATGTCAAGGCCCTAGATTAGGAGATGCCAGGTTTGCCAGAATGCATCACTCAACACAGTGAAAATCCGCTCTAGAACACTGCTGTCTTCAAGAGTCTCGTCTGCTGTGCTCTCTTGTAAGAATTATGCCTGTGATGGTTTCTGAATAGTGTAGCAGAGCTTCTGGAAACATCAGGTTCATAAATCTGGGCTCTCCTTGTTCTTTCTAATGATGCTACATATTATCTGTGGTCCTTTCTTGTTGACATCATTATAGCAGCCTCTAGAAACATCTGTGCATCAACTATATGTCCTGGTGGACTAATAAGAACACGAACTTTCTTTTAGGGAGAAAACCTGACTCTTGAATTAGTATATAATTTTCTCTATTTTATGATATTTATAGTTTTAAGGAGGTTATACCATTCTTTTTACTAGGCAGTAAAATTTGTGACTTTGTGGTATCTCTTTTCTGTGCTGCTCAGTTATTTTTTTCCCCTTTCTTTAGGGACTGCAGCTTTTTCTTATTGGTATGGGTAGCAGTAATTGACCTCTAAATAACTCAGCTGTTATATTTTAGAAAGAAGCAATATCATGTAATGGGAAAACATTAAAGTGGAAGTCAAAGCACTTATCCTTTGGCCTCAGATCTCCCATGGGTTTGACCTCTCATGGCTTCCATCCTCCTGTTATTTGATTGAGCTGATAAGTAAAAGGGGTGAAGTATGGGAAAGTGCTTCTTATGTTGTAAATTATTCTAGGATTACTTTATGTTTTGATGGCTTATAATTGTGCTTATAATTGTGCTTTTTTTTTATGTCCAAGAAAGAACTTAAACTCTCCAAAATGATGCAACGATTCTAGTAAGCGACTTAATTAATTCAAAATGGAAACCTGTTCAAGTAAATTGTTAGCAGGAACAGGATCTGATGGGTATCATTTCTGTTTCCAGTCCTCTCAGTTTAATATGATTGAGTGAGAGGAACAACATAAAAGCAAACAAACAACAGAAAAAATAAAACTAAAAATAACTGAATTTATTGTGGAAAATGTTTATAGAGAATACTATTATATTTCCATATAGAACATTCTATGTTTATATTTATTTGCTCCATTCCAACCAACAAGATTTCTGATTAGCTGTTTTCCATTTTCATTCAGGTCAAAATTAAAGAGAATGGTATTAAAATAAAGTGTGAATTCATTTTCTTAGATATTGCAAAATATATTCTTTAATGAGAGACTAAGAAGTTACTAGTTGTAGAAGATCTGGCTCTATAATAAAATCCCAAATAGTAGATTTTAAAATGATATCTTTTATGGAAGTATAAAGATCAATATTTTATGATTCTTGAAGACCCTAAAATTTCTATGTTTTAAAAATTAATATTATATGCCTGCATAATTAAGAAAATAAAATATGTAAACAAAATATATTATTCCATTCATGCCTTCCCTTAATAAATTGGATCTTAATACAAATTGCATTTGTTAATCATTGACATTTCTTTTGAAAATTCATTTAGTCATCTAGATTGGAAGCTTTGATTGCTCTTGATGATTCTCTTATAGCCTTTCTTGATTATTTTCTAAATTTGATGACAAACACTGCAACATGTCTCAGCCAATTAGGCTTGTCAACTTGCACTGTGGTCTCCAATCAAGTGTTTGACTTTGGAAATGACAGGACATCCTTATAAAAAGTCATGCCTCCTAGATAGAGATGTGGCAGCTCACATGTGGATAAGGGCACAAAAGACAAGCTGCCTTTTATTAAAAGTGATAAAAGGAAATCAATTTTAGCAGGAAACACTCCAGATTATGAAGACCAACAAAAAGGATAAGCAAGCACCTCACTTAGAGTTGATTGGAAATTGAATCAATCTACATGAACACAATTTCTTAAGAGTTAAAGGCAGTTGATATACATGAGTAAAACAAAAGTTAGAACGTGTTTTTAGAGCATCAATATAGCTTTACAAGCTATTTCTAAATGCATATCAAACAAACGGAAAACAAGTACAATGAATTTCAAACTAGAAATACAAATTAATCCCTGAAAAACAGCTACCTGTGTAAGGCACTGTGTAACTGACACATCATGTGAGACATAAATAAACTTACAAAAATGATGAGAGACAATTCTGGGTCATTTCTGCAGAGAATGACAATCTCATGTATGAAGATTTTTCCTAATTCAGTAGCTAAATTTCTGATTATTTTTATGTGTCCTTGATAAGCACTATTATAATAGGAAAATACAAAGTTAGAATGTATTAAAGAGGTGAAGACAAAAGGAAATGCTTAGAGTAAAAAGTAGATCTGATCTTAACCTTTATATTTTTATATCTTTTTTTTTCCTGTTCAAAGCATTTAGGTCAGCTTCAAACAGAGTATCCCACGATAGAATATATTCCCAAAGAATTTGCAGTTTGCTTATTTAAATCAATGAGATTATAAAACATATTCATAAAATGTATCAATAGTTTGATTTTTTAATGCTTCTAAAATACATATCTGAGAGATGCAGCAAAAAAGGACTTCAGCATTAAAAAAAGAATGGTAAATGTTTTTTTCTTTTGATGATAAAAGTAAGAGGATCTGATCATTTAGAAGTCAAATAGCAGCATGTGTGTCTTCAATAAATAATTGCCTTGTATTTCACATTTAAGAAAGTGTAAAATAATTCTGGATTTCTCATGAACACCACTTTCATTTCCTTCTGACCTCTCAGCACTTGGCATAAAAATTCCAGGCCAGCGTGGTTCAAAATTGATGGGCTGACCAATGTCAATATTTCAGTTACCCATCACAGAGCCTTGATATAGAAGAGTAGAACTTCTAAACTACTTTATACAATGTTAGAATAGAGGACATGATATGGGTATAAAAATGTAAAGGATACAAATACATTGAGAGTAATTTAAATAACTCTTTTCTTTTCTATCTGAAACCTTATTCACCAAGGCTTAGGCAAACACAATTCACTGTGAATTTATTTGCAGAGGTCAAAATTTGTCTGTTTTTAAGTCCCAAGTTTTGCAATAAAATGATACCATATGACATACATTGGAGTATATCTTTTACGTAGTGATTATATGTAAAATAATTTAAATTAAATCCAACAGGTTATTCTCTTAGAATCTGTTGAGCAGGTTTTTCTCTCCCTCACTCTTTCTCAAAGGAAAACATTCTACAAAAAATATCTTTAATGTAAAGAAATTATATAACCTTTTTCCAGAGACAGACACATATCACAATTTAATTTATTCATACAGTTTATTCTTGACTGCCAACTTTAATCTTCATCTTTACAAACTCTCTAGAAAGGACTTAGCTTTTTAGAAATGGAATATATTTCCCATTCCATTGGTTGCAACATTAATTAGGAATAATGCTATTTCATCAATGGGTTAGGAATTTACCTATATTTCCCTGATACATTACATTCAGAAAATATTTCCATTCATCAAACACACTGGCAAAGGTACTTCTATGTAACTCTCAGGGAATTATCCTAGGACACACACAAGGTCATTTTGACATGCGGAAGGGGAATGAATGGTCCAGGATGGGGAAGGTGGTGATATTGCTAGTGTGCGCATATGTATAACCCGCTTGTAATTTGTGTTATAATTTTTACCACATAATGTGCCATAAATTTTGGTTCAACTTCTCAGTCACCTTTATGTCTTAGAATGTATTTTAAATATAAGGTTTTGCATATTTGCATTCTATGAGTAATGTAAAAGCAAGAAGAAATCCAATTGGCAATAGTTTATCATTTCTGAAATAATTTATAGATCCAGAAAATTATCTATTTGGATTTAATAATTTCTCTAGTGAATGTAGAAAAAATTACATCCATAGTAATATACATATCTACTTAGCCCTTTTTCTTGAGAATATCTGTATGACACTGGTACCAAGTACGTATATGTTTCTTCTATATACTTAAATTTAGCATTTTGTCTGTTCTCAGCTATAATATTTGTTTTTGCAAAACCTTATCTTTAATATATATGAAATTAAAACTGTTCCACAGAATAAGCTGTAGGGTATTGGAAAATGGGAAATAAGATTGCAAGGCCTTACCCTCACCCCCAAGGGCAGTCTCATATGGGGAAAACCTGTTGAGCAATGTCCAACACTAACAGCTGCTTCTGCTTGGATTTCAGATTCAAGGCCTCTTCCAGATGTAGCCCTGACTGGGAAATGCACTCGAGAGTGTGATGAGTACGGCCACTCAGACTCCTGCTGGATGCCAGTCCGCACTTCCCCGGAGAGGAAGAAGAGCCAGCCCAAACTCTCCACTTTCATGCCTGTCGATGAACGAGGGAGCCAGGAAAAGCTGGCCAATGGCGAGGCCGCCATCATGGGTGACCGCAACAGAAACCTCCTGAACAAAAAGTTGACCTCATCCTATGAGACCTTCAATGCAGCCAGTTTCAGCAAAAATGAGGAAGCCAATCCTGAGGATATTCCCCTGACAAAAACAGGGGAATATAAGCCATCTCCTGTCAATACTCTCACTAGAAGAGAAGTGTACCTGTAGGCTGTCAAGGAGCAACAGCAAAGTGCTTTTCATGTATGAGAAGGAGAATAAGGGGCAAAAAACCTTACAAAGGAAAACCATTTAATCACAAAGAGGGGGCTACCAAAGAGACAAAGCTTTGCCTGCCACTTCTGCCTCCAGATCAGGCCTTTAGCGATACTATTAGCCTGATTACAATGTACAATGTAGACTCCATTCTTGTTACTTGCATGTCTAACCCTCTCACTGGTCCCCAACACCCACTTTCTCTTCCCCACTCCCCTCCAAAAAGAAAAAAAAAAAGATGGTTGCAAATTCCTTTCATGGTAACAAGCCTGATTAGCAGAACACAAACACTCTCATTATCCCTAAGCTGAAGCACGATTTCAGTCACTTTGATTTTGTTTGAGCTTCATCTGGCTGGTTAAAAAAAGCAGAAGGTAAATTATATTTTAGACATACCATCAAAATATGGTTTATCAATATCAAAGGCAATCCTTTGAAAATGATAACATCTCTCTAAAGATACAGTCCTCACAAAGGTGTACTCTCTTCAAATGCATTCTGGGAAGATCACAGATTTACTAGTGTAGCAATGACTAAGAGCAAAGCAACACTCAAGGGGGATCACAGTCCCAAACTAGCATATGTTGTTATTTTCAGGTCAAGAGCATCAACTTCAGTTCTATACATTCACTCAAGATTCTTACACAATCTTGATTACATATATCAATTACACTAATTATTACTTGTAAAAATATTTTTTTCAGAACAGGACCACAATCAACTAACTTGAACAATTATGTCATTATGAGGCCAAAGATCATATGGCAGATCAGGGAAATCATGAAGTTGATTTAGTCTTGACATGGAAATCCATTAAACAACAAAAGCAATGGAACCCATACACAAACAGAAATACTCAAATACTAGTTAACTTCATATGTCTCTATGCCCAGAAAACATCTTAATTCTTTTAAAATGGATTTTATTTGAAAGCTCAGAAAATGAGAAACAAATGGGAGACATTTTGTTATTGTAATAGGCAACATGTTGAGGTTCAAGTTTAATTTCAGATAGTAATATCAGGGAAGATTGCACTTTTTAAAGTTCTATATATGGGTAGTCAGGTAAACAAAGAAAGATACATTGGTATATAGTCTCAGTAGTTAAGTCCACTGTTATCATTTCAGAATCCAAGCTATGCTTGCTGGTTTTATTATTCACATTTAAAATGACAATTGCATTTGCATTTGTTCAGTAGCACTTTCAAAATTAAGTGCACTAATTTTGAATTCTGTACAATGTAAAAACTGTTTTAAGACTCACAGCATTGAAACAAGGTGACAAGTTAATCAATTTTGTCACTAATATGATTTGACCATTATTTAGTATATGTCTTAAACAAATCCAGACTGAACATGAAAGAAACGAGTTCTGGGCAGTGACATTTTTCACAGTATATACATCTCAAAGTTGGAAAACATAGGGTTTTTTTCAGTGCAATAAAAAGAAAGAGAATATGCAGATATTTAGCCATTTGCTCTACACAACATGATATTAAAAAATTGAAAATTGAGCTGGGACATTCAGATGAAAGTGACAATCCACGGACAGAATAGGGGATGACCGGTAAAGAGAGCAAAAGTTCTCATCGCTGAATGTGTGTAACCTGGTTAAGGCATAAGCTTTGATGGATGTCTAGCAAACTGTAGACACAATGTAGCTTTGAGTAGTTTCATGCTTTGGAGAACTTCTTAAGACTACAAGGTGAAGAAGCAGCCTGGAATATAGGTTGATAATTCACTATAGGTCATCAAAATACTTACTTCGAAAACCACTTCTCTGTTTGGTGGGGTACTCTTTTGGAAACATTTCCTTATGATCTTTCTTAAATGGAGTTTTCTTTTTGATGTTAGTTTGTGTAAAATATGTAGGATGAAAAAAGATAGGTAATTGAAGCAAAAACATTGGACTAAAATATCAGTAATTGAACATGTTTATGTTTGATTATTATTTACACTATGGAAAGATGCAATTCTAGTACTTTGTTAGGAAACTGCATTAAAGCAGTTCTGCCTTGTATAATCTGTAAGTACCTATTAAGACAAAATACTTCTAAAGATACTTATGAAATGTATACATATTTTTTCTTGCACGTTACAAAGGAAATAATTGCATAACACGGATGTTCAGCAAACTTTTTAAATGCATTTTGTTTTCTTTCTTTCTTTCATGAGACACTTGAAACCATTTAGGTAGCTCATTTCACTCTATCTTAAAACCCTTCTGTTGTCTAAGAAGCTAATATGGGTCATGCTTGACCTTCAGATTAATTGGCTCCACATTTCCCAATGATGTTTGCACCACATTCAGGACAGTCATGTCATTGTCATTTAACTCGTGAACCTCTCTTTAGAACTAAAATGGGTGTGAAAGAATAAAATTCAGTGTACTGTAAGTATTCGCAGTAATTCTAGTAGAATTAGCTATCATAACATGTTTATTATATAATGAGCTGGCATGACACAGAAATATATTTTGTGTTTGTATGACTTTTATTTTGAATAGGTTAAATCTGGTGCCACTCCATATATAGAGTGCTTTTGAAAAAAATTAATAAAAAGAAATAAAAAAAAATGAGTGAATGCAAAATAAGCAACTGTGCCTTTTATACCTGTTGTTATGGTAAAAAAACGGTTGTTGGGTTTGGACAATGAGGGGAAATGGGCTATTCCCAACTTTTTGATCCTGTATATTTATCCATGTTTATTTTCTGAAGATAATAAATAATATATTAAAAATTTGCCTTCTGAAAAACTCAGATAATGGACCAGTCTTAAATATTATTCATTCATAAAATGAAATTCAGGCATTAATATGGGCTGCATAAACTCACTGGAAGAAAGCATTTATTGTACAAGTAACACAAAGAGATATTAGCAGGGATATTAGCAGAGATATTAGTCAGTCCATTTTGCTAGATAAAATGTGGATTTAGAATTTTTATTTTTTTTGTTTGTTTTACTTCAGCTGCTCCTTCAATTTGGTTGTACAGTATATAAGCTATACTCTTTTTCTGTACACAAAGATTTCAAGTGGACTTTTTTTGCATGCATTACACATCTGAACACATTTATAAATTAACTATATAAATTTATGTGTATTAAAACATCTGTAACATCAATCTAAAATCTACTGCTCTTTCTGATTCTCCAGACATCATTTTCGTACGTTTTTTGACTGGCCTGCTGCCTGAGTTTCAGAAAACAAGGGAGGCATTATTTTTATGGGAGGAGGAACTAAGATGGGACTAAGGACGCCTGTCTGAAAGGCTACCCTGGGAAGCTGTTATAGGAAAATAAAATAACACAGAATCCAGAAGAAACTGCCAAGAATGCAACAGCCATCCTAAAGCAGTTATGAAAAATGTGAAGACTTAAGTCATTTTAGGTATATTATATCAGCAACCAATAGGTAAATGTGTCCTTAAGAAAAAGAAAAAAAAAAAAAAAGGAATGAAGCTGATCAGGAAGATAATAATGCTTGTTAGTCATGACCCAGGCGGAAGTTTATAAAACATCTGGAGGAGGCATCATTTTCTCAGCTACCTAGGGTTACTTTCAGACAACTTTTCCTACATTTTAAAGCACTTGCATTCAGTGTGGTACGATCTGTTTGTAATGTTGGTCATTGACTATTGTTCTGCTACTTGGATGTTGATAGTGAAGCAGAGAACAATTTATCATCGTTTATTATGAGTCACTATGCACGCAACTATGCTAAACATGACGAAATGTATTAAACACTCGTCCAACTATTTATGAACTCTTTACATAATTTAATTTGCTTTTGTAAAGTTTTATGTAAATAAATTGCTTGTCATTTTTGTCTCTGCAAATTAAAATATAACATGGTCAAATGGTTTCACACTTGTAAGTGTACTTCTGTGTTGACAGGTAATTCAGTTGTGATTGGACAAGAAGTGAATGAATGCACATACCAGTTTGACTTAAGATGGTTTTCTTTCTATTAAATGAAGATAGAGCAAGAAGATAAAGTAGCTGTAATTATTGATTTGGGGGACACTGTGAATAACTGTCACATTACTTGCCTGATGATAGACTGGAACTTGGATTCTTTAGTTTCATCAGAATAATTTCTGAGACACTTGTTTAACTAGCTTTGTAATCTTAGACAGTAAGAAAATTCTCACTATTAATATGAGATTGATTTTTTTCAGTTATCTTTAGAAATTTCATATTTAAGGTAAAATTAATTCTAATTATCATCATTATCATTTTACAATTCTGGACCCAGGACCTTATAGATTATACTCTAACACTGAGCTACATCCCCAGCCTGCATACTTTATAATCTAAATTAAAGACAAATAGAAAAAAGAATTATAAACTAAAAGAAACTTAAATCATAAAATAAGAAAAATAAATTGAAACAAAGGATTTTTCCTTGATCAACTTATTTCTTTTGTTTGGTCTTCTCTACATATTACATTTCTTTCATTTATTGCCTTTTATGTTTTAAACATTCCATTTGCTGTTTGTTGAAAGATTGTATACAAAACATAATAATTATTATCATTAATTGCAAATTTAGCATCTATTCAAATTAGAGTCTTCTCTAATTTCTCAATTGTGACCTTCTTCTAAGTATGATCCTTAATAAAGGAAGAGAATATCTTCTAAATATAATAAAGGATACTTTTGGTCCCAACATATATATGTGAAAAAAAAAGGCATTGTAGAGATCCTTGATTTGAAGTTTCTATATATGTTTTTCTCCCTTATTTGAAAATTCAACATACTTTACGAAGGAAAACTATGTGTTCTTGAATAAAAGATCTTTTTGAATTGATTTTGACTGGCAGCCTTCCTTCCCTAAAGAAGGAACTAGGATGAAGCAGGGTGAGGAAATCTACCTCAAGTGGTAATGGGGTGAAAAAATGGCATCGACATTCACTGCTGCTATTGTTCTAATTGTGAGAACTGAATGCCAGTACATAGTTCAATCAAACAGCCTATAAAATTAAATCAGTATGTATTTCATTTTAAACTCTTGATGTAAAATTTGAAGAGCATATACTTTACTGTACCCTGAAATTGCATGCTTAGGTTAAAATATTTTAAAACAAAACACAACCCTCAAACATGTAATTATAGTGATGCACTTTAGAGGAAGATAAACATGAAATGATCCACAGAATTTGCACAGTATTGCTTGCAAGACCTAGATTTAACTTTCCTACCATCTCTGATCCATTGAAAGAGTTCTGTCTTGTAACTTATAAGCTGCACCAGAACAGTGACCTGTACACAACCCCTTACATTTCCAACACACATTATAGTTTACAAAGTATTTTTAGATTTACCTCAAAATGCTCATAACATGTGCAATATAAATTGCAGAAATTTTTAGATCAGTCACCTTTAAAGGTGAACTTTACTTTTATTACATAATTCTCAGATTGATAAAATTCAGACACATATGTCTACCTATATTAATATTCTTCCCTCTTCTGGCTCATATATCAACTAATGAATTTCTGCATAAGTTAGTATAGTGACAAGAAAAAGACACTCTCCACATTTACCTGAATAAAATAGTCCTTTGGTAAAGTGAGCATTTAGGTAAAGGGACACTAATTATGCAGATTTGCAGATATTTATCTTCAGATGATATTCCAATGTGCCCTGGAAGTATAGCTTACATATGATTTCTGGCACGAAATCATAAACCAAGGGAACATATAGCCTTATTTCTACCTGTTGAATGATCTGGCCTGGTCTATCATACAATAAGGTTTTGGTGAATCTTTGTTGGAAACTCTAGCTTTGGGGATTTGAATTGTCACAACTGACAATCAGCCCTATCAAAATTGACCAAATAATTGCAGAATTAGCAAATTGACTTTAGTTTTGATAGACTGACTTCACAAAGAAATTGTCTATTGAGGTTTTGCCTCATCCTTCTTCTCTTTTCACAATTCAGCTTTTTTCTGTTCCAATCCCAAAGTGTTTTGCCACACTGAGAAGTTATTTCCTCTGTATTTTCCCCCTTTCAAAGCAAACCTGGTTTTCCCAGGAAAGAGAGGTGATGTTATGTAGCTAACCAAAGGCTGGAGGATTTACAACCCAATCATCTTTATTTTATTGGAAATTTACAATATCAACTACTTGAGCTCTTAGGAATTAGAGTAATTGGAACCAAATGGCCATTTGCTTGTCTTCTTTGACCGTATACCCTACTTTAGTATTTGTTTATAAACTGAATGCAGAATGGTGATTAAACACTATAATATAAATTTTCTGAGCTACAGCAAATAATGAAAGAATATGACTGCAAATGTGGAAAGCTGAAAATGTATGCTATCCTTTAATCCTTACCTTTATTTTTTCCTGTTGTGTTTCTGTTAAATGTAAATTTCATTCATTTGTAGAATTTAATATGTGTGACTCACACAGAGATAGTTTTGTGTACTTATTGAACTTCCTGAGGGATGATATAGAAGATAGTTAATAGTTCATAACTGTAAAAATTTGCCCAAATTCTTTTTGATTATGCTAAACAAGAATTATTGTTCACTATTGATGTTCAGTATTATTTTTCCATTAAAAGTTATCATGTATCAAATGATCCATTATCAGAAAGATCATAAGAAAAATGCATGAGTTCAACAAAGTAATATTAGATATAATCTTAGAGATTAGGATGGGATTTGAAACTTAAAATATTTATTAATGTGCCTTATTTTAAAAAAAGAAAAACTCTACCAAAGAAACAACTGAATAAGCTAATTTAAAGCAGGGAGGGTTAAAGACACATTTTTTTTTTACTTTGGCAATTTATTTGAAAGTGTACTACAATCTCCTAGACTTAGTAAAATTAGAAGTAACTTCATAGGATCATGTCAGTTTTTTCTAAGTATACTTTATACAATATTACACGGAACATTTTTATTGTAGTTTTATAGATTGCTATAAAATTTTGACCACATATTTAAAACATTTTATAATATATTGACATAAAGGAAGTGAGGGCAAAAAATACTAGGAAGCAGCAAAGAAGTAAAGTTTAACTGGATCATTTACTTAGAGTTTTAACACTTGCCTCTAAAAGGAAACCATTCCTTGAATGCTTTTCCACACCTTATAGTATAGCTGGACTAAGTTAGAATAGCCTTTCTTAAACTAGAATTTGAGTTCACAGAGATTTCAGACTATAAGGAACACAGGTTTTCTGTAAGAATTTTAAGTGTTGTGCTTTATTAATATGAAGTTCAAAGTGATCTTTTAGCATAATTTTCAGTGATAATTCTCACTTGAAGCTGAATTTAATGTTTGCTTTATCAGTTGGTGTTTATACATCTATTGTTTGAACAACTGAATTTTCTGGAGTTTGAAAGCTTTTTTTCTTTTTCTTATAGGGATTAATGTTTTATTTAGTTGAAAGAAATGCCAAATCAGAGAATTGGATAAATAACAAAGTATTAATGTGTGTAATTGAAATAGAAAATATATTAGTATATACAGAGGTCAACAACACACTTTTTCTGTAAAGGACAATAGCATTTTGGGGTTTGCAAATTGAGAAATAAAAGATATTGTATAGGTACTTGTATGACTAGAGAGATCAAATTATGATTTTATAAAAGTCATTTCAATGTGTAGACACTTTAGAGCTGAGAGAGACAAGAAAGCAAGACTGAATTTGAACAACAAATTTTAGGTTGCTGACCTTTGTATATACCCAAAACTATTTCAACCGGTAGTACTTTAGAATCCATCTATAAAACTCCTCTTTCTCCTTTTTAAATGTTTCCTTTTTGCCTAGAACAATGATAGTTTATGGTTTTGTCCATCAAATTCATTGTCATCATACGTTAAGGTTTCATAATATCATTACCCTAGTTATCAGAGTTACTTCTTACATTGACCAGCTTCCCTTTGACCAGTTTTGTAAAATTTCCATCCTTAGATCAAAAAAGGTGGACTCTATGAGAAATGCAGGTTGATGGGTAAGGCCATCAGACCACTGGATAAAAGCTCATATCTTAATGCAGGAAATATCATTGTTCACACAAAAATAAATCACAAAAGGGTGCTTTATTCTGGAAGTGCCCAGTTGGGTTTAGAAGTAGGAGATTTGCTATTTTTCATTGGATAAAAAAATTAGTAAGAAAAATAATTTAATTTTAAAACACAGGATTTTTAATCTAATAACATTCCAAAGAAAATTGCATTAAAAAAACTTAGATTATCAATGTCTTGTGACATTTGATATTAGTTATTTATGGTATGCTAAATAAATTTAAGATTATTATTATCAAACTAGTGCAAAGGAATCCTTCATATATAGCCTAAATCTCAAAACTGTCCAGTCATTGCTTTAAATATGGAGTATATATTCTGAGGAAAGCAACAGATAAACATGCAAAAAGAAAATGACAGCTTTTTAAGAAAATATGCATAGGGATTTAGTATGTAAACTGGATTATTTCTGTGAGAATTACTTAATACAAGTATCTCTAAACTCTCAATCTTGGAATTATAGATTTTGACTTTGTCATAGGGCTGGTTGATTTTGTTAAACCTCTAGAAACAAATTAAAAGAACTACCATAGAAATCTATATCTAGGAAACAATTGCAATTCTCATTAACTAAAATAATCCGGGAGCATAAATGAAGAAAAAGGATATATTCTCAGCATCAAGAAATGTTACTTTCCAATGGCTTTATAGTATTCATATTTAGGCTTTATATGAAGGTTTCCTTTCTATTAGTTTGATAACAATAATCTTTGACATTATTGGATGTAATGAATGCTATCAGTTCATAGACATTTAAGAAATTAAAAATGGCAATTTAGAGTCCCACCATGTTGGAAAATTTGTTTCAAGGCTATGGATGATATTGGTAAAGAGAGAGTGAATAGGATGGGCTATATACCGCCTATCTAAAGATACTCAATCTCCAGTGAATCATTTTTTCCCCTAATACTTGGACTAGCCCCATGCCATGTCAATTACTGGGACACATGGAGAGATGTTTAGTATACTGCCTTTTGAATTATTTCCTTAAATTGTCTGGAATTCTCTAGATTCATTTTTTTCTATATTTTTTATTAGATGAAAACAAATAGCATAACAGATGCTTTAAATTTTTATCTGCTTTGGGATTTATATGTGTTTCACAGCTAGCATTTTGTTATCTTCAGGTTTAAAGACTCTAAGTCATCAGAGAAACACTCCCACTTGACTATAAATGCAAGTCAGGCGATTATAATAATAGTGTCACAGGTGGAAAAATAATCTTCCCTTTATTGTAATCAGATGCAGCTTTGATACATTGCCTTAATATTTCAGTGAAGATGAAGAGTCCAATTTAACTCTTCAAGAAGGGCAACGAGATATGTAAACAGAAGGATATGTTCAGGCTTAATTTCAACCTGAGATACAAATATAAAAAGATTATTTGAGAGAGTGAATTGAAGCCAAATTACCAGAAGTCAGGTTGGATATAGATTTGCATTGATTGTTTTCATCAGAATCATCAGAAAACAGGTACTTAATCTCTGCTCTACTGGTTCCCCCATAGCACTGAGGCAACATATTCTCAGAGGTATTGCTCATCCCAGGTAGATTTAAAATCACCAACATCAGGTGAAACATAGTTATTTTATTCAATCATTATCAACTACTATCTATGAAAGTTTAGATGTCCCCATTGACTTCAAATTTATTTTTCAACTGTAATTCTATTTAATTTAACCAACATAAAGTTTTACTTATAACTGTGTTAGGCATAAAATGATTTGCAGGATGAGATTCAAACCAGAAAGCATATTTCAATAAGCAACACCTTCTCAAAGATGTGATACCACTTAACAGTCTCTCCAATTGTGCAGAGAAACAACTAATTGGAAAAGTTGCCTGTTAAAGTGGTCATTTTCCTGCTGCCTTTCACAGGATTTTTCCTCATTATGACACACATAATAATGTAATTCAAAAGAAAATTTCTGAAAATGTGTCATATCTTTGCAGTAAAGGTGCTCATATGTAATCCCTCCAACTTTTTAACTGTGTATTCCCTCCAGGAAATGAAGATATAATTTATTAACTTAACAAAGATGTATAAGTTATATCAAAGTCAAAGCTGAATGTTGAGGATATGGCCAGGAGAAAGACGTGGCTCTTTCATTATAGAGTTATGATCTAGGTGAGTGGCATAAGATATTGAAATTTATGTAAGCAAACACCACTTGGTACTTGGTATATTCAGTGATTAGAAAATAAAAATTCTTTGGACCAACTTGAATGCTATCCATCTTGATCTATTACAGTAGGTATAGGCATCCAAGATTAGGGATGAGGATGAAGAATTGAGAGTGAGGAATAAAGAGGTTTCCAGGCAAAGATAACTCTGGATAAATTCCAAGGGATCTGAGAGAACATGAAAGAAGGTTCCAGATGGGGAAGTGATAGAGAATGAGTAAGTCAGAGTATGGAGGGTGGCAGGTGAGTGGGAAGTAAGTGCAATGGAGGTAGTTGTAAGGATATGAACCCACAAAATGTTGATTTCTATTCCTCCTTGAAAAAATGTGAATATTTTATAGTTAAAGAATTGCTTTATTTGTCATCCTCTATTTTAAGGAACTGAAACATTCTCAGGTTGTCTCAGTACTTGTGAGAAGTACAAATGTTCAGGGTCCTTTACAACTGCTGAGTTCCCTCACAGAACTGAATGTTTATTTATTCTACTATCCTGTCTAAAACAGGACATAACTTTCCTGTGCTCATATATGAATACAAGACCAGCATAACTCCACATTATGCAAAAAAGTGGAATCCTAATTGGCATGGGTTGTACTCCATGTGTGTATAATATGTCAATAACACTCTACTGTCATGTACATCTAAAGTACATCTATAGTAGAGCTTGTGTTCATCCTTGTCTTAATACATTTGGGCTGCTATAAGAAAGTACCATTGACTTGAGTAACTTACAAATATCAAATTTATTTATTATGTTTCAGAAGACTAGAACTCTGAGATCAGAGAGCAAGAGGGTTAAATACTGGTTCAGGCCCTTTCACAGTTGCAGACTGTCACTTGTACATTACAATAGGAGGGTGAGAGAATCTCTGGGGTCTCTTTGGTAAGGATAATAATCTCATTCTTGATGGATCCATCCTCACGTCCTAATCATCTCCCCAAAACCCCATTTTCTAATAACTTCACATTAGGGCTGAGGACCTCATTATATTAGGTGGACACAAAAGTTTAATCTGTACAAACCCTTACTGTCATGGACCCCTTCATCTTTCTGGTGGTCTTTACCTTGGGCTATCTCTGCTTCTGCTTCCATTTTTTCTTTGTGAAAAATAATTGTTCTCTTTATATATACTTTTTCACTATGATAGCCTGCTAACTACATGTGGCTATTTATATCTGAATTCAATACTATTTTATACTTCAATGTTAATTCTGGTGGATATTTCTGTTACATTCTGACTGAATCAGACAGAATAATTGAGTTGATAGGTGGATGATCTTTCTACTACCTGCTTTCAGGTCATCCTGCTTTATCAGTTAAGTACAGAGTGACATGAAAATGATTTAAGAAAAGTGAGGAATAAGAGATTATAAATGCAAATGTTCAGTATTCCTAGAGTACAATAAGGAAAAGAGTGGCAGGAGTCCTTCACCATACCATAACACAAGAGTTTGGTAAATGTCAGTTTCTGAGCTCCAGTGTTCACATCTATATGATATATGATTAAATCTTTATTTCATACTGTTTCAATAAATAAATTTCAATAAATATGTCCAATGGCAGACATATTCTCTTTTTATCAACCAAGTATCTCTTCTGCCCTCTTTTGGGATTGAGGGAACTACCAGAAACCTACTTAAGAACACTAGGCTAATACCATTATTTTTAAAAAATATTTGTTATTTTTAGATGTACATGACAGTAGAGTGTATTCTGACATATTATACACACATGGAGTACAACCCATGCCAATTAGGATTCCACTTTTCTGCATAATGTGGAGTTATGCTGGTCTTGTATTCATATATGAGCACAGGAAAGTTACGTCCTATTCTGTCTTTCCTATTCCCATCCCCCTCCCTTCCCTTCATTCTCCTTTGTCTGTTCAATGAAATTCTATACTTCCCCTCCCTACCCCACCTTGTTGTAGGTTGGTATCTACATATTAGAGAGAACCTTAAGACTTTGGTTTTTTGGAATTGTCTTATTTCACATAGCATGATATTCTCGAGTTCCATCCATTTACCTGCAAATGCCATAATTCCATTCTTCTTTATGACTGAATAATATGACATCATTCTTAACGTCTCTTTCCATACCCACTCCTCACCAAGTCTCCCTTCAAAGAAGAGCTGGAAACCCCCAAAACATGTTTCTCACGTTTGAGATGGCATACATTTTCCTGTGAATGAGTATTTTTGTTTTACCTCCAACAAGATCTCTCTCTTGAGATCTTCCTCATTATTACCTGAATGTGTTTTTATTTCCTTAATAAACCTCTATCTATATCTCTGACCAGCATGTGATAAAATTATATTCTGTCACATAAGCCAAGAACTCCACTTATCCTTAGTTTAATTCCCATTTCTCTCTGGGAACTCCTCATACTTTTCTTCAGAGACACCTCCTTTTCCATGACAATTCTAATAAGAAAAATTTTATATTTATATACCACAGGATTTCCAGAGTGATATTGCGTGTAGTTATGAAATAATTCTTGGAAGTAATTGAGCACATTTTATGCTAAGTCGTTCAATATATTTCAGCAGTCTCAACATTCACTAATGTGTTAATGTTAAGTGACTGATTGCTGATTAATAAGTCTTTATTCCCTATTCATGAAAAAGTACTATGATTTATAGTAATGGAAAAGGCTAAAATAAAGTGAATCATAATATCTCTTCACTATTTATGATATCCTTTGGCAGAGTATCGATTATATGCTTCAGAATCTGTAATATAAAATAAATAATGCTTACCCATAGTATAATTCAACATATTCTATCATAATTTTTGATTTAAACATCTTTAGAATTGTTAATGATTATGTTCCATGTTTTACATACAGTAAACAGCTGATAAAAATGCCCAAGTACAATCTCTACACGTTTTTATTGTTTTTATGTAGTATATAAATTTCTACATACATAAGACAATATTGATATTGTTAATTGTTCAACTGATAATAAGTAGGCATCAAAATGCTTAGCTGTAATATTTTTTTCTAAACCTGAGCCTTGGCTAAAGAGTTTATAAGAAAAAGAAACATATTTTGGTGCAACAGTAGAAGTTTAGAATTACATAAAGAAATATAAAAGAGGGAGATTATGGTGTGTCCTGTGGTTGCAATAAAAATATTTCCTTATATTTCCTTTTCTTAGATATAAGTAAGTGATGTAAATTTTAATTCATTTGTGGGAGTAGTAGGGAAATTTGTCAATGGCCTGGACAGTTATTAATGCGAGCTTAATTTTATGTTTTCAGAATTATGATAATTGACAGACATTATTTATCAACTATTATTATTCTAGGTGAGTTTAATACCTTATCATTATTATGCCTATCGAATGTATGAATTAGTTTTCATTATCTCGATTTTCAGATGGAAAACTGAGTCTCATTCAAGTCAAATACATTGTCCATCTATAAACTGAAAAACTTAGGAACTCAAAATCATATCACAAGTATGTCAGTATCCACAATTCTATGTATACAACCATTATCCATATCATATTCCAATCTAGATTTTATAATCTGAAAAATTACTGTATCAAAATGACTGCCACTGGTATGGAGAATTTTTCTTAATTAGTATACACTGTTAGAAAAATACAAGTTTTTTCCTAGATCAGAATTTCTCAACAGTGGCAGTACTACTGTTTTGGACTGGTTAATTCTGTATTATGGGTACTCCTGTGGCATTGGAAAATGTTTAATAGTGTCATTGGCCTTCATCTTCTGGATTCCAGTAGTAACACCATTTCAGTAATTTTAGTAAAAAAAAGAAAAGTCGCCATACATTGTAAATGCCCCTGGGGAGATAAGGTGTGCACCAGGTGGTAGAATGGGAATAGTTGGAGAGGGCAGAGTGAGAACAAAATTACCTCTAAGAACCAATGTGTCAGGTACATTTGTTCTTCAATTTGCTCTAATCCCAGGCCATACTCTTGAGTAATTAGAGAAACATGTATTGCTGTGTCTTACATAGTATACATTACTATAGAATTTTATATATTTCATAATAATATATATAATATTTATAATATTATAAATTCATATAAATACAAATGTTTTTACCTAGTCCAGATTGCTGCTTATGAGCAAAAAAAAGATAAGAGGCTAAGTTCAAAACCAGAATCAATTTTATGTGGTTACATTAAAGAAGTGATTTTAGAAACATCCTTCAGTTCTATTCCTTTCTTCCCTGGTCCTCCTCACTGTTTCTGTGAACCCCCTATGATCTTCCCCTTCTTCCTCTCTTTCTTTATCTGTCCCTCTCTTCCTCCCTCCCTCTCTCCTTTCCTCCCTCTATCCTCCTTTTCTTTCTTCCTTCCTTCCCTTAATTTTTTCCTTTCTTCATTTCTTTCTCCTTTTCCTGAGACAGGTTGAAAAGAAACAATCACTTTTCAAAAATATCTGATTTTCCCTTTGCCTTTTGGATTTTCCAATCAGCTTAGTAAATGAGAATAAGTAATGTTTTAAATTGTGACTTTGTATGCAAGTTTAGGCTCCAGAATCATTCATATTGTTTTTTACACATAATTTGGAAAAAATTATTTTAATAGGAAATTACACTTTGCAATTGAGATTAAAATGAATCAATGGCTATAAGTGATAGATGAATTAAAAATCTTCCTGTACTGGTCTTGTTTTTCTATAGGTCACACTTTTTTTATATTTTCACTTTCTTCACAAAAATTAAATACAATAGTCATTGCTCAGGTCAATAATTTAAAAATTATGTATTAAATATCCCTATACCAAAGATATTCAGAATAATTTAAAAATTCGTTTTGTTCCTTTTATACACAATTCATTTAATTCAATAGAAGCTGTAAGGTACTTACAATGACAAGAAATCGATTTTTTCATATTTCTGTCTTTTCTTATTTGGTGAAACCATTAAGTATTTTTAAGTGATGACAGGCTTTATGGTTTGGTTATGAGGTGTCCTCAAAAGTCTTCAGTGTTAATGTAGGAATATTCAGAGATAAAATGATAAGATTATAAGACATGCAACCTAAACAGTCCATCCTAGTTTGAATGACATAACTGAGCGGTAACTGTGGACAGGCGGATGTGGCTGGAGGAGGTGGGCCACTGAGGGCATGCCCCATAGTGTGCACCTTCCTGGTGGCCCCTTTCCCTTTTCCCTCTCTATGCTTCCATGAGCTAGCTCAGCCGCTCTCCTCTGCTGGGCTTTTCAATCATGATGCTCCACCTCACCTCAGGGCCAAAGCAATAAAACCTACAGAGGGGCTGGGATTGTGGCGTAGTGGTGGCGTGCTCGTGTAGCACGCATAAGGCACTGGGTTCGATCCTCAGCACCACATAAAAATAAAATAAAGATATTCTGTCACCTACAACTAAAAAATAAATATTTTTTTAAAAAAGCACAAAATCTGTGAAGAAAAAAACTACAGAAATAGACTAAACCTCTGAAATGGAGTCAAAATAAACTTTTACTCCTCTAGTTTTTCTGATTGGGACTTTTGGTCACAGCTATGAAGAACTAATGGAAACAAAAGGAATTCATATGTAGTACAGAGCAATCAAAGGCATCAGTTAAAACTAGGCAATGAACACAATGATGTGGAAAATCATAAGGGTATTTTGTTCACTTTTGATGATCTTAGCTACTTATCCACTGTTATGGTTTGGATCTGGACTTTCTCACAAAGGCTCATGTGTTGAAGGCTTTGTCACCAATGCAGCAATATTCAGATGTGGGGCTTTGGGGAGTGACTGGATCATGAGGACCTCAACCTCATTAATGATTAATCCATTTATGGATTCATAGCTGATGGACTAGTGGGATATGGTGGAAACTGTAGGAAGTGGGACCTAGTTGAGGAGAGTGTGTCCTTGGGGCCTGCCCCTGGGGTCTAAGTCTTGACCCTGGCCCCTTCCTCTCTCTTTGCCTCCAGCTGTCATGAGGTGAGCAGTTTTGTTGCACTCTAGCCTTCTACTATGAAAATCTGCCACCGCACAGGCCCCAAAACAGCGGAGTCAGACAATCATAAACTAAAACCTCAGAAACTGTGAGCCATTAAATCTTTCTTTTCTTTTTAAGTTTTTTAAAAAATTTTCAGATATTTTGTCACAATGATGAAAAGCTGAGTTATGAACTTTTAAATGTGTTTTATTTTTACAAAGAAACAAGATACATGCAATGATCTAGTAACAAAATCTATCCATAGGTTCTATAAGTGATGGCATTTTGTGAAAATAATTTGAAATCTTAATAAGGTGTTGAGGGGAGAAAGCTGTCTTTGATCACAGACAGGCAAAAAGACTACATAGCTCTATTATTAATCTATCTGCTCTTCACTTAAGCTTTGCATGAATTTAAGTAAAGAGTTAGTTTCACTTACGTATCAAGGCCGGGAGGGAAGCAGAGGTGGCTTCTTCTATATATTTCTTCCACCAAAAACAAGTGTCAATTAAACTTCATTTTGAAATTTCATGTGAATTTTGCTTAGCTGCTTCTGTGTCGTAAGAGTGGTCAGTAAGCACATCACATTTGTAAAGAATTCTTCCACCTGGTGTTAACTAGGCTAAGAGTCAGTATACTCCCTCTGATCCACATTGGGCAAAAATATAACCTATTGATGCAACAAAAGCATGCATGACCTGTGGTACTCTTTCAAGGATAGATGCATGGTGAGCCTTGACTCTCTTCCCTAGCACAATGGATGATTTGCAAAGGAGAGCTTTAAATAACTTTTTCAAGGTAAATTCCATATGGCTTCTCTGTTGTTCTAGGCTATTTGGCTGTAACATTAGACTTTCTTTTTCAGGTCCTTTTTCCTTTGTATTTAAGTTCATTCAACAAGTATGTACTACATCTATAGTAAGAGAAAATGAAGTTTAGACATGTGATCATATGTTTATGCTTGGGTCTCTCTGATGAATTAAATGACAGCTAGTTTAAAAATTAGCATAAAGTAATTTAATACACGTGTATATAAATTTACACACACAGAGATATATACATAAATACATATTACTTGCTTTATGTCTGGTACAACTCCCAGAGCTTATTTAACCTTCAAAACCATGCAATGGAAAATAACCAAAATCTCTTTCAGGCCAGGAAACAGAGACACAATAAGCTGTTGCCTAAGGTCACCAACCATAAATAAAAAATTCAAACACATATCTTTGGGCTTCAGAATCTGGACCCTTCACTTCTCTTCTCTAACCTCTCATTTATGAATAACATAAATGATTTGCTGCTGCACAGAAGGATATTGACTATTTGTATACAACTTTTCAGTTAAACTTTTTAAGGAGATAGATTTTTTTAAAGTTCTGAATGAGTGTCTCTTTAAAGAAAAAAAATGTTTCCTGTAAACCAGAGGCATTTCACTGTCTTGCATAATCTTTGACACTTCAAGAGGCCAGGGAGCACAGACTTGAGAGGCTGTCTCAGGTGACTGGGGTACACAGCTTTGTGGTACTGCATCTTTGCAAGAAACCTTAAATAATTCTGGATATTCTATGAGCACAGTGTTTGGACTACTTTTGACTACTGATTACTCTGAATTATAACTTCTATATATATTTATTTATAATTGATATAGTTCAAACTTCAAAGCTGAAATTTCTAAAATTTCAAGATACAGGGTTTGAAAAAATTATGTCCATCAATTTGAGTATTTAAGACTCAGAAGTGTGTGCCATATGGTGAATTTTAGAACCATAAATACTTCATTTAAATATAAGCCTCATGGAAAGAAATTTAAGATAGTTAAATGGTTTATACTCTTTCAAAGGCTGTTTTACTTTTATTTTTACTGAATTTCTTGGGTGAGGGCACTAGGCATGGACTACTAGTACATGATCAGTCTTTGAGATAAAGTGGAACAGATTTTATGATTTATAAGTGATGTTGATGTTGATAAGGGAATATTTTGCCCTACTAACTCAATGCTCACTAACTTGAAAAGGGAAGGTGAAATTTTTATTTTCATAGTCTCAAAGATGGATTTACTTGGTCTTCAAGATCAATAAAAGTTATATCCTATGCCATTCCTAACATGTTAAATATTTAGATTAAACATATCTAGCCACTCAGATATTTATTATTCCCTTATTATGAAAACAAAATCCTTTCATCTAACTTTTTGAAATATACAGCAAGTACTTGCTAATTACACTCTACTTTGCGATAGTAAACCAGAACTTCTTACTGCTTTCTAACTCTAACTCAGTATCCATCGATCAATATTGTCCCATCCATTCTTTCCTTTCCTTCTCTCCAGACTCTAGTAACCACCATTCTATTTTTAACTTCTATGAGATCAACATAAAAAAACAAAACAACAAAAAACTTCTATATCTTCTACATATGAGATAATGCAGTACTTGTTTTCCTGTGCCTTACTCATTTCACTTAGCATAATGATTTCTAGTCCCTTCCATTTTGTCACAAATGGCAAGGTTTAATTCTTTAATGACTAAATAATATTACATTGTGTATATGTATCACATGTTCTTTTTTTTTTTTTTTTTTTTTTGGTACTGGGTATTGAACTTGGCGTACTCAACCACTGAGCCACATCCCCAGCCCTATTTTGTGTTTTATGTAGAGACAGGGTCTCACTGAGTTGCTTAGCACCTTGGCCTCGCCCTTGCTGATGCTGACTTTGAACTCGCGATTCTCCTGTCTCAGCCTAGCAAAGTGCTGGGATTACAGGCGTATACCACTGTGCCAAGCTGTATCACATGTTCTTTATCCATTCATCAGATGGTGGACATTTAGGCTATTTCCATTTCTTGGGAGTGCAGATCTCTCTTCTACAGCTGATTTTATTTGCCGTAGCTATATATCCCTTAGTGAGATTGTTTGGTCATTTGGTAGTTCTATTTTAATTTTTTGAAGAACATATTATTTTCATTAATGGCTGTACTAATTTACATTAGCACCAACCCTATGCAAGAGTTCGCTTTTCTCTACCTTCTGTCCATCACTTGTTTTCTTCGTGTTTTTGATAGTAGCTCTTCTTTCTATGAGGAGATTTGAATTTCCCTGAGGATTAGCGATGTCAAACACTGTTTCTTTCACTTGTTGGTCACATGCCTATTGTCTTTTAAAAAATATCTATTTAGGCCTATTACTCCTTTAAAAATTGTTTTGTTTTTGTGCTAATGAATTTATGATGTTCCTTATATATTCTATATTTGACCCTCAGCCAGTTGTGTAATTTGCAAATATTTTCTTCCATTTTGTAAATTATCTTTTTACTGTTGGTTGTTTCCTTTACTATGTTGAAACTTCTCATTTTGATGCCTTCTCATTTCTCTATTTTTGCTTTATTTTCCTTGCTTTTGAAGTCTTGTCTTAAAAAACAAAACAAACAAACAAAAACCTTGACCATTCGAATGTCCCAAAGCAGTTTATTCTGGTAGTTTCATTATTTTAGGTTTCATATTAAGTCTTCAATATGTTTTGAGTTGATTTTTATAAATGGCAAAAGAGAAAGATATAGTTTCATTCTACTGTATATGAATACTCAATTTTCCCAGCAGCATATATTAAAAAGACTATCCTTTCCTTAATGTGTATTTTTTACACTTGTGTTGAAAATCAGTTAAGCAAAGATTCATGAATTTATCTCTAGGCTCTCTATTCTTTTCCATTTTTCAGCTTGTCTGTTTGTATGCTGGTACCATGCTGCTTTAATTACAACAACTTTGTAGTGTATTTTGAAGTCATGTGTACAATGCCTCCTGCCTTCCTCTTTTCTTCAAGATTGCTTTGGTCATTTTTTTTCTTTTGTGGTGCTACCCTATGTATTTTAGGATAGAACTTTCTATAGTTCTGTGAAGAATGTTATTGATATTTATTTAGAGATTGCCATGAATCTGTACATCACTTCGGGTAGTATATACATTTTAACAATATTGATTCTTTTAATTTCTGAACACAAATGGAAGGTCTTTTCACTTTTTGTGTTCTTTTTAATTTTTTAAATCACTCCTATAGTTTATATTGTAGAGAGCCTTCACTTCTTTTGTTAAATATATTCCTAGGTATACTTTTGTAGTTATTATAAATGGTATTGTTTTACTAATTTCTATTTCAGATAAACTGTCATTGATATACAACAATACCACTGATTTTGTATGTTTAGTATATTCTGTAATTTTGCTAAATTTGTTTATTCCAATAATTTTGTGGTGGCTCCTTGTGAATTTTCTATTTATGAGACAATGTCATTTGCAAATAGTGACGTGAACTCCTCTTTTCCAATTTGGATGCCTTTAATTTCTTTCACTTTCTTGATTTCTCTAACTAGGCCTTCTAGCAATATTGAATAAAGTGGTAGAAGTGGATATTCCTGTCCTAGTCCAGATCTTAGAAAGTTTTCATTTTCCTCACTCATTATGATTTTATTCTTTGACTTCTTGTATAAGTCCTTTATTTTGTTGAGGTATGTTCCTTCTATAGCTAATTTTTTCAGTGTTTTTATCATGCAATTGTGAACCTTATCAAATGCCTTTCCTACATCTATCAAGTTGATCAATTTTTGTTCTTTATTCTGTCCATGTTGTGTATAATATTTATTGATTTGCATATGCTGAACCATCCTTGCATTACTGGGATGAATCCCATTTGATGATGGTGAATAAGCTTTTTAATGTGCTGTTGGAGATTCAGTTTGCTAGTATTTTGCTCAGGATTGTAGCATCTATTTTCATTCAGGATGTTGATCTGTATTTTGGGTTTTTCTTGGCTGTGTCTTTGTCTGCTTTTGGTATCAAGGTAATACTGTTGTGTTAGTTTCTCTTTATTGTAAAAAGTACCTGAGATAATTAGTTTATAAAAAGAAGCGATAAGTTTCTTATAAGAAACTTTATAAGACTCTTTATAAGAGAAGCTCATAGTTTTATATTTATCTATCCATGGACTGGTAGACCCATTACTTTTGGGTCTATTGGATGCTGGAATCTCATGGCAAGGAGCACATAGTAAAGCAAAGCTAATTACCTGATGGCTAAGTACAGATTTGGAAGAGAAAAGAGACTGGAGTCTGACCATCTTTTTTTTTTTTCTGATACCGGAGATTGAACTCAGAGGTACTCCACCACTGAGCCACATCTCCAGTCCTATTTTGTTTTTTTATGTAGAGACAGGGTCTCACTGAGTTGCTTAGTGCCTCACCATTGCTGAGGCTGGCTTTGAACTCATGATTCCCCTGTGTCAGCCTCCTAAAGTGGTGGGATTAAAGTCATGTGACACCACACCTGACTTGACCACTTCTTTTGAGAACATGCCTTCAGTGGCCTCCCAAGAGGCCTTACCTCTTAAAGTTTCTGCCATTTCTCTGTATGCTATGGCCAGGGACCTAGCCTTCACAACATAAACAAGCCTTCAGAAATCTTCCTGATCCAAACTTTTTTAAAAAATATATATATTTGTAATTGTAGGCAGACACAATACCTTTATTTTTATTTTTATGTTTTGCTGAGGATCAAACCCAGTGCCTCACTCACACTAAGCAAGCCCTCTACGGCTGTGCCACAACCCTAGTCCTGATCCAAACTTCAACAGCAGGTTCCATCAAATGTGTTCTAAAGAATTACCTCCTCCTCAATTTCTTTAAAATAATTTAAGGATTGAAAATAATTCTTTGGAAAATATTTTGAAGAACTCAGCAGTGGAAATCTTTAGTCCTGGACTTTTCATAGATGGGAGAATTATTTTTATTTTCAATTCAGCATTCCTAATCGGTACTGTTGTTTAGATTTTCTATTTCTTTTACAGTTTAATCATGAGAAGTTGTATGTGTCCAGGAATGTGTGCATTTCTTCTAGGTTATCAAATTTGTTGGCATATAGTTGCAAAAAAATGCATATACATGTATAATTTCCCAAGGGGATATGCAAAATTATTGTAGTTAAATATAAAACTTTTTTATTGGCTCCAAAATTATAACATAATTTTTCATAACATTCAAAACTGAGAGGATAAACATGACATATTTGACATTTTGTAGAGACAATGAATACGGCAAGTTGCATCTCAGTGAATTTTGATGTAGGTTCTA
The DNA here is from genome assembly GCA_004024805.1 of Geosciurus inauris. Classification (NCBI taxonomy): domain Eukaryota; kingdom Metazoa; phylum Chordata; class Mammalia; order Rodentia; family Sciuridae; genus Geosciurus; species Geosciurus inauris. Next base: position 81,123 of record PVHX01000173.1, on the reverse strand, counting down.
GGAAGATTCTTGTTAATAGTCTTAAACCAAGTTTGAGTTCTTCCATATTCTAGTAAAAATTCCATTTTCTTATTTGTTTCATTCCATTATTTAGGCATGCTCCAGGACCCCATCCAAAATTTGTTTGGAAGTTTTACACAAATCGTTTCTGTATTCTATAATAGAAGCTCTTTCCTATGATTAAAGATATATATGCAACTACAGACTAGGCAGGCTCTTTGGGTCCATTTTGCATTCATGAAACCCTTCAAGTCCTTTACGAAAATGCCATCTTCTGATCCTAGCATGACTAATGCATTCGGGATTGTGGTCACAATACTTGAGGCAAAAAAATGAAAGAAAAAAAAAAGTAAAAAGTAAAGAAAAGAAAATCAAGCTCTTAGCTTTAGATGTTTTGACTTTATGCTATGCCTCCATTGAAGATCTTTTAAGGCTGATCAGAGCAGCACTTGTTTTACATGATTTCCTGTGCAAAGATAGTGAGTGGTTCAGTAGATTAGATAAAGTGGAATACAGGGAAGGGAGGGAGATTAGGAAAAAAGGGGAATGAATCTGACATAATTTTCCTAAGTAAATATGTGAATACACCACAGTGAGTCTTACCATTGTGTACATGCACAAGAATGGAATCCTATTAGAATAAGAAATATTCCATGCTAATATAATTATATGAAAATGGATTCTACTTTCATGTAAAACTAAAAAATAATAATAATAATAAAAAAATTTGTCCCCCCAACAAAAGAGAGACCGCGAGTGGAAAGACAGGAAAGTTAATACATGAACAGAGGTCAATTACTGCACTTCTTATAGCCAGGCTTTTTATTTCAGTTATTTACAAATACCATGCACACATTAGATGCTCTGTTATTTTGAATAAGTGTCTATTTTTAATTAGGCAAGGTACATAAGCATTTTAATTAGATATCCAAATATATTATCTGAGATTTCCCCCCAAAGAAAATAAAAGTAATTTAATTTCTTCTTCATTAAATACAGAAGCAGTAAAATCCTATGAAGAGATTTTTAGCTCAAGGTATTGGGATCTTTTTTATATAATATATGCACAGATAATTTCCTCTTAAATTTCTCTAAGCTAATGAAGTGTATAAAAGTAATGAAGTTCAACCACAACTTTTTGAGTGTGGTGCAGTACTCTGACAAAGGATTTTTAAAAAAATGCTTCTAGGTTAATGCTGATACTCTGAATTAGAGCTCCCTTTGTTCACTAGCTTTAAGAATTCAGTAAACAATGTGTGTATATCTCTGGGTGTGTGCATGTGTGTGTGTGTGTGTCTGTGTGTGTGCGCAAGCGTTTTATATGAGATGAAATTAAAAACAGTTTCCTGGTGTACTGTTGCAATATATCTGACCTGTCTTTGTTGTCACCGCACACATATTTAGCTATACTAGGGACTAAGGGAAGAAGAAAATATTTTTTATCACCAAATTGGACACTGCAGACCCTGTATTTTTCATAATGGCTTTAGCATATCCACATCACAGGGGTTTCCAAATATTTTCCTTTGCAATCAACCAATTAAAATTTACTGTGGTATAGCTTAGAATCCTTAGTTTTATTATGTAGAAGTTAGACCTACAAAAACCTAATAACCACAGCAGATGCTCTAGCTGGGGGCTGCAATGAGTGCTGAAGAAACATGTCTGTGAAGTCCAGCTTTCCACTTATTGTAAAGCCTGAGAGAAGTTATTTCACCTTATGGAAATTTAACATTCTTACCTACAAAATGGAAATTGATTCTACACTTTGTTTGTTGTGCAGGCTATAAAAAATATGAAGAGGCATCCGGTGTCAAATGCACATTCGTTAAATAATAATTATTATCATTGTTTCATTTTTATTCTTGAATCATGTCTTTCATTGTCCTCTTCCTGTTTTCTTTCATTTCCACTGGATCTGCTTCAACAAATAGTTACATATCTTGTCTATCTTACACTTACTTTACAAAAGCATGATTTTATATTTTTAACTGTAGTCAATGGGAATAAACTTGAGTTATCTGAGATTGACTACCTAATTCCTTCCTGACGTGTTTAATCTGATAAATTTGACATGGAGTTTAGGGTAAACATAATCTTTAACATATTTCACCATTTTTTAAATATTTAAACTCCAGAGTTATGGGTTGATAAAAACACCATAGCCACATATTTTTGGAGGGGGCTGTAGGACATGCCAATTTTTTTTCTCCATCCTCTTTAGGAAACTTGCTAAGAGAGTGAAGTTATGTTAGATTTGGGGGTTTATCTCCCAAATTAAGGAAGAAAATGAGGAAGATCAGAGTGTCTCTCTTGCACCTGCTATTTTCTTAATGCCTTTAGCTCAAAATAACCCTTATGCCAATATGGCATATTTTGAAATATTACATTCCATTTTCCTTCAAACTAATCAAATAATTTGTGTTTTGATCCATTTTTTCCCAATTTTGATGTATTCTGTCTCAATTTCATTGAGTGTGTTGTGAAAATAAAATTTATTTTTATGAATGGGAGCATTCTTTCGTTATCTTGGTGTGACTATGTGTCTTTGTATGATTATTTTCTTGGGGTATGTGTGCTTTTCAAATAACTGTGTGTGCATGCAAATGAAAAAGAAATGTGGCCATACAAACCAAATAAACCAAAGTAAATTATGACAGATCTCAGACTCTTGGGATACCTCCTCTTTGATGTGCGGCTGGTGTTTTCCTGCTTATCAGGAATAAAGAGACATGGGACTTGGAGGAGCATCCTTTGGGAGTAAACATAGTGTATTTCACAATACTACTTTTAGAAGACATTTTTCTTTTCCTGGATTCTTTAAAAAGACATCTTTCTCTGAAAGCATCCTGGTGATGCAGAATTAATTTCTCCCTCAACCATACACCTAAAATATATTCTCTATATATTTGTTGAAATACTACATCGCATTTCAATAGTTGGTTGAATGCATCTTCCTTAATTGATTTAATCCCAACTGAGATAAATTTTTCCTCTTCTAGGAGAACATCCAGATTTCCTCTCTGAAAATTTATTAACTAATGCATTGCCATCATGGAGAAATATGTCATCCTCAGAGGATTATTTTATAAGTGTCCATTGTGGATTGTTTTTGCAATAAGTAAGAATTTGTCCAGGACTACATAGTTTGGCAGATTTATTTTACTAGCATGATATTATAAACTTATTGTATTTCATATTGTTATGTTCCCTAATCCTTTTGGCCACCTTAAATTGTCTAACATATTATATGTTTAAATAGCGTTATTCCGTTCAAAGTCTTGGATTAATTTCAGTTGGTTTCATTTCTCTTGTAGTTGTAGAATGTGTATTTATTGGTAATAGAGGGGAAGGGTTCCCAAAATGTCCTCTTATCATTTACCTGAGCTGCTTGTTCAGGAAAAAGACAGGTTACTACACATTTTTAGCAGACTCTTGACTTGGAAAGAAACTAGAAGCGCCTTATTTTAGTATCTTTAAAAATATTCTATGGGATTATATCCAAGATTGAATAATCCCTCTTTAATAACAGAAGGAATTAAATTTGATCAGGGGTCTTTGACTACATAGAATCTGGATAAGATCAAATTAAGCTATTTTGCCTTCACATAGGGCATACTTACAGTTTTTCTTGATGCCCTTGAAGATTTAGTTTCTCATATTTCTTATGGTAGATGATATTCTGCAAAGTGAAAAATCTGATATTTTATTGGTAAAAATCTCAAATATGTTAGTACACTTAATCTGATTGAGACTTTGGACATGACAATTTTTTCCTTTATATTATGTAAGGGAAAATCAATTCAACAAGCACTAGCTAAATTTATACAAGATCCTGTGACTAGGTTTCAAGACTCTGTAAATCACCAGGAGAATATTTGTGGTCAGAGTTGCTTTTGTGGTTCATGTAAAGAAAGCATCCATTTGTGTTTGCTCCTTTCCCTGTTCTTCCCTGTGTGTGTGTGTGTGTGTGTGGGTGGGTGGGTGGGTGGGTGTGCATGTCTCATGTGAAACACTAGAACACTAGAGCGTTCTTATCTCCACTAGTTCAGCTAATTTTGAAAAAGACAGCAGTAGTCATAAATAACATAAGGAGATATTTTTGGATTCAGACACTGAATCAAGCCAGATATTTCATGTGGTGCAGTATGTTCACATAGAGCTGAAAAACATAGTTTTTGTGTTTCATAGTGTCCCTTAATGTGAACTAAATTTAAAATAGGCAGCAAACTTATGTCTTTTGCATATATGTGAATTCTCAGTTTGAGTAAAGAATTATCATGCATGCCTTGTAATATATAAAACAACTTAAGGAATGATTGCATATTATACAAAAAGAGTCAATGCTAGGAGTGAATTGCAAAATACAATAGTTTTGAGTAAACTGAATGACGAGAATAAAGATTTGAAGCTATGATAAATAACTAGAGGAAGAGATAAAGAAACCATTATTGATGGGGAAAATGTCCTTTCAGTTCATAATTAATTTGCTTGTTGTTTTCCACAATTATTTGAAACTATTTATAATTAATTAATGTATTTTATCATTAGCTCGTAAAACAAAACACATGTTGTTATACTTTATCCTAGGCATTATACTAGATGCAAGTGATGTAAAGGTATAATCCTTGTTATTGTAGAGTTAACAGTCATTAAAGTGCACGTGCACGTGTGTGTGTGTTTGCGCGTGTGTGTGTGTGTGTGTGTATACTTGAAATGGTTATAAAAGATGTTGGGGAAAATACAAGGTGCTGTAAAATGGTTAAAACAATAACACAACCAACACATAGCCTGGTCCAAGGAAGCAAGGACAAATCCCTGAGGAAATGACTATTAATCTGAGATTTTGAAAACTGAATAAGAATTGACCCTCTGAGGGTGAGAGAGGAAGTGTGTGGGTTCAGAGTAATATAATTGGTTGGCATCATGGGTCACGAATGAAATTGGCTAGTTTAAGGAAAAATTTAGGACTGCAATAGCTGTACCATAGTAACGTCAGATACTATGTTGAAGACAAGGTAGGACAGTTAACTATTAGTACATCATAACTCCTTAATGTGGAAAAGCAACAAAAGGATGACAAATGTACACAGTTTTAGCATGTACTCTCATCTTTCTTGGCAGAACATAAACCGATTACCTTCACAAATTTTGGGTTTTCCTTTCACAAAACTTCCCTGAAACTCCAGGCACTTTAAATTCAGTGTTATCTTGACTATTGTACATATTTATTAAAAAAATTATATAATTTATTCATTTGTTCAACCAACTTGTCCAGATACTAATACATGCAGAAACTATGTTAAATGTCTGTTGATACAGAGGAATGGAAGGGTATACAGAGTGTATTTGCCTTCAGAAAACTTACAGTAGAGAGAGGGAAAATATATCTAACTTGTTTAGAATTATGAAGATTTACAGATAAATTATGAAGATAGTACAGAGAGGTCCCATACACTCCACGTACAGTTCCCTGTATTATTAACACCATACAGAAGTATGATACAATTCTTATGATTAATGAGATACTATAGATACACTGATTCATTAATCAGGGCTCTACAAAAAGATGGAACCAAAGGGAGATATATACAGATAGAAAAGGATTATTAGGAGAATTGTCTCACATTTTTGATTATAGAGAATGAGAAGACCCTCAACAGACCATTTATACGCTAAAGACTCTGGTATGCACAGAGTATAGCTCAGCTCAAGTTATAAGGGCTCTGAAACAGGCAAGGCCATAAAGTATCTGAGGTTGAATGCCTGAGAACCCTGGGGCTACTAGGGTATGTCACAGAGTCCAAAGCCCAAAGAACTGAGAGTTCTCATGCATAAGGGTAGGAAAAGAGGGGTATCTCAGATCCAGGAGACATAGTCCAAAAGTTTGCCTTTCCTTCGCCTTTTTAATTACCTGGGTCTGCAGCCAAATGGTACCTACCTACATTGAATTGTGATCTTACACACTTCAGTCCATGGACTCATGCACCAGTTTTCTCTGGAGACACCTTGACTGACACACTCAGAAATAATGACTCAGCAGCTATGTACATATTCATTAATGTAGTCAAATGTTCACATGAAATTAACTACCACAATTACTGTTAACTAAAGTTTACAATTTATTTAGCTTTCATTAATTTTTACCTGATATTCTTTTTCTGTCCCAAGATACCATATTTTTCCCTAGGCTCCATTTAGGAGTAAAATTTTCTTGTACATTCCTTGCTTTTGAAGATCTTGAAAATTTGAGGAGATCTAGTCAAGGATATTGTAGAGCATTCATCAATTGTTATTTTACCTGATGCTTTTCACATGATTAGGCTGAAGTTATGAGTTTTAGGAGAATCAGAAAGGTGAATGACATTTTCATCACATCTTACCAAGAGTGCATACTATCAGCACTGTGTAACTGTTAAGGGCTAGGTATTCATCAGATATTTTTTACTGTAAAGTTGCTATTTATTTTCCCCTTTTTATAGGGTAATTATTTTATATTTTAGGTTATAATATAGTATGATTTTAGTGATTTTGTTGCTCAAAATGTTATAACTTTGCCCACTGGGAGCTTTATTTTTTTATCCCTAAGTAGTGGGGATCTACCCAAGGCCTCGCCTATGTTCAACAAAACCTTCTATTACTGACTACACCCCTAGTCCAAGAGCTCTTTCACTTGATGGTCACTTTACTTTAATTCACCCCTACACTCTCACATGAAATCCACTCCCCTTCCTCCATAATCATTTTAGCAAAGTGACATTGTTCTTTCCCCCTGATTATGTCACATTATGAGACACCATTGAGATCAAGCAATTTATCCTCTGTTTTGAACCAACAGCTAGAATTCCTGAGACCTCCAGATGAGCTAACACTCAGTTTACTAGACCTCTACCCTGACTGGAAATGATTTTCTTATACATTTCCCTATCCTTCACCCTTTTGAGAAATATTTGTGAGTTCTTACATTTCTAATCAGTCTTTGTATTAAAAATCCTGAGCAATTGCCCTAGACTTTTGAAGTGTTCTACTTTCGGCTGTGTGGCATTTTCTAGAGGGAATTTATTTTTCCCTCAAGATTTAACTACTTAGGATAGAAAACCAGACCATTTTAACTTTGCTTTTTTGTCAGGCATCCTTCAAAATATCTTAACATTCCTGTCAATCTCTCTGATTGTAAAAGAACAGATGTGCATGGGGTATGTCAGGAATGCAGCTTTTTGAGTTTCCAGTGGATATAATACCTAATTACAACCCTCTTTATTGTCTATGTTTTCCCTTATGAAACCCATTGAGCTTTTAATTTTGATCTCAAATTTTTTTCTTACCTCACCCAGGACTGGAATTTAATAAAAGACATACTTTCAACTGTTTATGGAGCAGGGTATTGTTTTGATTTTTATATTAGACATACTCTGAAAGGCCAAAACATTTCACAAAATACTTGTAAACAGACCAGTAATTTTTAGTCTTATAAAAATCACCCAAACTATCCACAGTCCCAATAAATCTTATGGCTCTCATATCTGTAACTGAGAGTTGGTTGGAGGATGCTATGTCCCCCAGGGATATTTTGGACTAAAATGTGACTTTTAATTCCAGACATATCTGGCTACGCATGAGAGCTGATGTGAGCAGTCACAGGGCTTGACGATTTACTAAGTGTCTTCTCTGTTTTGGACACATCCACTCACTGGATAAAAACTATTTATTCAAAGATAGCTGTTCACGTAACTAGAAATTTCTGTTACAATCAGTAAGCACCCAAAGTGTCTACATTAAATCACTAAGGCAATATTTTCCTAAGGATATATGTGTATTTTGTGAAACCCAAGGTACAGTAGGATGGGTAATACAGTGGGAAACTGGGAGTTTTCCAGAATTTGTAAGTTTTCTTTTTCTCTTTGTCCTCACTCTGTGCTTCTCTCTTGTGTTTCTTCCTGAGTGTTTCCTTCTTTCCCTGAAGATCATTCTTTCCATGCTATTCAGTCCTTAAGGAGCCATGAGGCTAATCATGTGTTTCTCTTCTAGCTCAAGACACTAACCTCAACTGAAACTGGAATTTCTTATTCTTAATTCTAAATTTCAAAGAAAGGAACTCTGCTTTAGCTTAAACATCTGACTGCTCCAGTTGCCAAGGCCTCAGGTGCAGACTTCCTTCTGGGGACTAATTTGTTGTGTCAGAATTTGGTCAGAACAAGCAAGCCATTCTAGTTATTTGAAAGCTATTAAATAGTGGAGGAAGAGAAGGTCAGAAAGGATACCCTTCACAACAGGTATGACAAAGCAAATACACGTAGAAAGTGCAGAGAACCTATCATCCTTCCTTTTCTCCACAGTGCCTGTGTGAATGTGTAGTAAACTATGCTTGCTTGACTGATATACAACCAGTGTTATTTCTTAAAAATGAGTAATTAAGTTCTATAATATTTGGTTGAATATAACTGGTAAATTATACTGCCACCATTGCTGAGGTAGTCAGATCTGGGCTTTCTAGAAAGCACAGGTCTTTGTTCAACAATCAGTGATTACTAATATATCGTAGCTCTTCAGCCCTAGATTTAGCAGCATGAAGTATTACTCACAAGAAATAAATGCTGCAAGGAAGAATGGAATTTAAAAAATGGGGAAAATATGTAGGTAAAGAAAAGCTCATGCTAGACTTCTCAATTTCATTGTGATTTGATGACTAGCATACCTAGAATTATATACTACCAACAATGAAAATAAACTCTATGTATCCAATTAATGTTTTCAGTTACAAGTTAGATATATGTGTCTTAATAGTGTTACAAATGAATTACATGTAGAAAATTTTCAAATAATACTCTGTATGTATATAAACATGCAAATTAGTACTTTATATTTATTATCAGCAAAATATTTATTGCATTGCTTTAAAAATACATGTAAATATAATTTAATTTTATTAATGTCATGTTTTACATTTAGTTTTTAGATGAGTAAGCAAAAATTTAGAATGTTAGATAATTACTGAGTTAGTTAAATACAAAGTTTTAATCCACTGTTTCTAACACACAAATAAGTAATCTCAGTTTAATTTTGTTTTTCTCTTCTTAGGCACAAGTAAAATACCTAGTACACACAACACACAAGAAACCATATTTCTTCATAGCAAATATATAAATTTTAGTATATTTGTCAAAGAAGACATCATTCTTAATGCAACTGAAATTGTATCCTAGTTGCATTTCACTTACAATAATTAAAATTATATCTCTCTCTCTATCTCTCTATATTTCTCTCCCTTTCTTCTCTCCAAAAAATACTTTTATAAACTGCGCAGGCTATTGCACCAAACATTCTACTCAATAAACTTAATTAGCATGAAATTAAAATATGTGATTAATTATCCATTACTTGGCTTCAGTTGCCACATATGTCTCACAATGTAAACTGACCAGTATATTGAGTGGGTTTTTAGTATATGGAATTTTGCCCTTTTAATGTTGTCACCCCTAAATATAATCCAACTACATCCATGCTCCTCCTTTTAAAGAAATCATAATCTGGTCTAATAATGGAAAATGCATTCTCACATGTACGCTGATTTGAACTCAGAGGAAATGTTTGGGAATTTCCAAATAAATTACTGGGAAAGAATGTGTGTGTGTGTGTGTGTGTGCATGTGTATGTGTGTGTATGGATTTATTTTCTTATTTATTTCATGTTGTAGTTTGAATCCTGTGGATCTTTTTTTTTTTTTTTGGTATCGGGGATTGAACTCAGGGGTACTCGACCACTGAGCCACATCCCCAGCCCTATTTTGTGTTTTATGTAGAGACAGGGTCTCACTGAGTTGCTTAGCGCCTCGCTGTTGCCGAGGCTGGCTTTGAACTCCTGATTCTCCTGTCTCCGCCTCACAAAGTGCTGGGATTACAGGCGTGCACCACCACACCCGGCTGGATCCTGTGGATCTTGAATGTGCCCCAAAGTACCATGGGTTGAAGGTACAGTGATGCTATTTGGAAGTGGTGAAACTTTTTGGAAGTGTTGCTAGTGGAAGAAATTCAAAATTAGGTTATCGGAAATGTGCCCTTGAAGAGAATATTGGAAGAGCTGGGGACTAAGCTCAATAGTAGAGTACTTGCCTAGTACTTGCACGAGGCCCAGAGTTTAATCCTGAGTACCAAAAAAACAAAACAAAACAGAACAGAACACTGTTTTCTCTCCTTGCTTCTGGCTGCTGTGAGGTAGATAGACCTTCTTCAATGTAATCTCACCATGATATACTATGCTACCACATTCCCAGTACATAGAGCCAAATTACTATATTCTGAAACATCTGAATCTGTAAGTCAAAATAAGTATTTTCTCCTTTGAAGTTGGTTATTTTGGGCATTTTGTCACAGTAGTGCAAAGCTGACTAACACTCTAGGATTCACTGTACAAAATCAGTACAAACTGCAAATCTATAGACTATTGGAGGACATCACCTGAAAATAATATATAAGATACAATGATAAAATAATTCTGTTAAGTTTTTGGCAATCTATAAGCTCATTTATGGACAAATGGTATCTGCTATCTGCAAATATGGCTCCTATTCACTTATTTCAAAAGTTGTATATATTTAGATCTTTTCTAATTTCTTCTTTTGCCATATTCTTTGAAGCTTGCCAAAGTTATTTAAATTTAATTAATCTTGGCATATGGCCATTTTTAGCAAGTAGATTTAGCTTCTGGTAATAGTCCACATTCATCTCATGAAAATGTTAGTCACTTTATATCCACAAACATATTTTAAGACAAAATGTGTTGTGCCTCAAAAGTAATGACTGCTTTACTTCTATGGTTCATAATGTAGCCCTGACAGCAAGTCACAAAAATGAATTTCAAACTGAGGAACATCAGTGGTATTAGTAAATAATATGAGGACCAGATGAAGAAGGCAACACAGATTTGAATGTGATCATTTTATACAATTACTTATGCCTTTACTTTCTAGTTGCTAAATCTCCATTACCTCTAGAAAATACCTTAGCTTCTTACAAAACAGGAAGTGTGGAATGGCTTTACACCTTCACCTGCATGCTGTTTCTAAACTCATGAAAATAGAAAAGGCAATTATCTTTCCTCTGTTTATCCTATTTTGTTTTGTAAGAAATATATACAAGTATTTCAAGTAATTGCTTGCTATGACTTTTTTTGTTTTTTCCTGTTGCAACTCTCCAAAATAGTAGTTCTTTGATGACTTTATATAGAAAATGTCTGCTGGGCATTTCTGTAACTGTATAGTCTGAATCCTAGTATATGACAGTAGAATAGATTCATAGAGAGTAGAACTGAGATTAGGTTGGCATGATGATCCAAAACATTCAGTAATTAAGATAAATAATATTTAACACAATATAGTAAGCAAATCAAAATTAATGCCAAAAATTTCATGGGGTGCAAAAGAGCTAAGTTTTAGATGAACACAGACTAATAGCTGTTTGCCAACTTATGTTGTTAGGCAGGGACACATCCTTTACAATCAGCCAGAAGTTACTGGGCTGTGAAGATGTTGCATCCTTGCTAGGTGGGTTTATGAGGGTCTAAATTGATGGTGGAACAGATTAGACAATGTAGACTTGACTATGTAGTTTGTTTGTTATTGCTGAGAATTTATGAACTTTTCCCAGTTGTTTCTAAATACAGGATGGTATTTTGATAAATGTGTGCAAGGGGACATGTGTTCTCAGCTGCCTTTTGCTTTTTGCTGCAAAACAGTAAACAGACACTCTTTTAGCTCCTAAAAAGTTATATGTGCAGCATTGACCCTTATTTAACATTGCATGGGAGAATTAAGTGTCAGATAGTTGTGTTGGTAGAAATCAGCTTGAATATCTAGGCAAAACTGTTATCATCTTTACATTGTTACGATCTTTCTGAGTAAGTGAGGGTACATAACAGGCAAAGACAGTGTGGAAGCAGAAATATCAAGAGATAGAACTATACTGTACTATTATAAGTAGAAAATTCTCTCTGTTCTTAGAAATTTAAATGAGCTTACTCTTTATTCAGTGTATGATCTGATTGAAATTATTTACATTTCAAGTATTTGTGTCTACAGTGGATCTTGTTTTGGCTGTTTAGCCTAAAATGATGGCTCCCCTTGTTATTTCTTGTATACTATATACAACCTCTATTAGCATAATCACCTTGATTAACATTAAATGAGGAGTAGAAAGGAATATGGTTGCTGAAAAAACTGGCTGGTATTTACAATGATAAAAGTTTGTATTACATGAGTCTTCAAATCATAGCATTCAACTTCAATTCTAAAATTGTAGAAGCATCATTGGAAAATAGAATCTTGGGTATAGATAAATATACAAATATACAAAGGTACTTTAGACAAAAATGCAGACCTGTTCCATATAAGAAAAAATACTGCTGTACTTATATGTTTACTGGAAAGCACTATAATAGGGTCACTGGAAACACAAACTTTAAAATTATTTGGAGATATGTGTTAATCCTGGCTTTAATTATTAATTGTATAATTCTAAGTTGCTGAACTTCTCCAGTTTTGTCATTTGTAAAATGGGAATAATGATATAATATACTTGATGGACTGGTAGAAAAAAATTAATGAAACCCTATATATAATGTTTTTGACACAAACTTAGGCAAATGAAAACATGTTTTCTAAATACAATCTACAATGTCTTCTCTGATTTTTTGTGTTTCATTGCTTGATATCATTATCTGTTCATAGTTCTGCATTTTATTTTATACTATCTTCACTAATACCTTTCACTGCTTGTTATGCTATTGGCGTTTGTGACTTTACATTCCTCCTTATTTATGTAGAAAGATTTTGAAATTTTCTTTAGATATTTTTCATTCTTTCTGTTTATATTGTCCCATTTCTAATATGAAATGATTTGAATAATTTCAGGACTTCTGTCTGCAGTATTAAATAGAACTGTGTTTAAAGTGAAAAATGTCTTCAGATTGAATATTTCAAATGCAAATTAGATAAGCTTACCTTAACAAAACAAAGATTATCTACATGCAAAATTTCAATTTTGATATAAGACAGTCAATATAGTTGATTACAAATGGCCAAAAATAATAATGTATTATGATAGTAACATTCTCATTAAAAATAAAAATAGTTAAAAATTAATTAAAATATTTTTTGATAAGATTTTCCTGAAAATGTTTTTTTGACAGATATCAATAAAGGCAGAGAGGATAGTTGTTAGGCTATTTGTTATCTGGGAAAATGCAATGAAATTCAGCAATGTGATTATATAAGAGCTGATCCTTTTCTGCTGCTGCCAATCATAAGGAATAATTACAAACATTTCCTAACATTGTCTTCTAAGAATATACCATTAGGATCAAATTCAAATGAAGTGAAATTTAAAAATGAATGTACTACAAAAAATGTTTATTTTTCTTCTTTTTCCCTACACAATAATTACATTGGAAGTGAAAAGTCTAGTATCAGCAGTTCAGTAGGATCAAAAAGAACCCAGGATTTTTCTATCATTTTTTTCTATAATCCTCGGAATTTGGAACTTTTAGTCTTATGTTTGTTATCTCATTGTTACAAGAAGTGTTCTGTGGTTCCAAATATAAAAACCTTATTCTCAAGCAGAGATACAAGCTGGGGCAATCTCACATTTCTTCTTTGTGCAATTATCTTTCCATAAAAATACTTAGTAAAATTGTTCTTTTTCTCTTCCATGAGAAATTGTTAATTCTCATGACCATTCTCTAAAAATGAGATTTGAGGTCCACTTTCTGGGGGAACAAAGATTTTTGCTTGATGCCTTAAGGAAATCAAGGATCTATTAGCAAGGAAGTACTGTGTCAGTAACCATTGCATCTGCCACATAGGTATACACACACACACACACACACACACACACACACACTTTACTCTTTAGGAAGAAATGAGAAATTATTAAAGGCACATCATCTTTCTTCACAATAAGTTCCTATTTGTTCATTTGAACATTTGCTTATAAGTCACAGTTAATACCTCTTTGGTCAGTTTGAAATACATAACTAAGTTTCAAGGTAAATAAATAAATAAATACAGGATCCCAGGCAGGTCCAGGACAGATCAGCCTATCCGTGCAGAGACCAGGCAGACTCAGAACAGCCCCAGCAATCCCCAAGGAGCCTAGACCCAGGACCACAGACCAAGGACCACCATGCCAACCAGTGAGAAGCCCAGGCCCAGGCCCTGGCACAAGACTGCCCATCATGTTGAGAACCACGCCTGCACACCACAGTGCTTCATCTCCAAACAGGCTACCCAAAGCCATCATTGGGCTTGCCTATTCAGCCCCATCTCTAAAAGTGGTCATTGCCATCTTGGGATACCTCCAGCACCGTCTCAGGTTACCCCTGCTGTTGCCACCACCCTCTTTAGTTGCAGCAGCTTCTATCTTGAGACACCATCTGGTGGCTGGAAGCCCAACACCAAGGTGCTATGGGTTTAATGCTACCCAACCACCAACCATGGTCATGGCCACTTCCATCTAGGGACAACAGCCAGGACATGGAAGACCATCACCAAGGCTGCCCCAGAGATGCCTGACACACACCACACAGCCCACTGCCCAGGAGAGGCCCGACCCATACCCCGCACCTCTCCTATTGAGAGGAACTGCATGAGGCTGTTCCCTATTTACTAAAATGTGGGCCCTCCCAAACCATCTCCATTTTGTGACACAGCAGCCACCACCATAGCCCTCCCCATATGGTAATCTCCACCCTGGGACATCAGAAAGGGCAAGAAAGCAGTTGTCCATTGCAGCACCTCACACCATACTGCAACATCACCAAATAGACCACCCAATGCCATCGTGAAGCCCATCCTTCCAGCCCCATCTCTGAAAGTGGTTGCCTCCATATTGGGACACTTCCACCACCATCTTGGGTTACTTCCACTACTGTCTCTGCCATCTTTGGCTGGGGAAGATTCCACCTTAGGACACTGACTGAGGCGTGGAAGCCCAACATCAAGATAACTACTGGCTTGAGACTACTGCCAGCACTAACTAGGGGCCTGGCCATTTCCATCTAGGGACAACAACCAATTCTTGGGAAACTATCACCAAGATCCCTGTGGGCCCAGCAGCACCAGAGGTATTTCTCCTCAGTGTACTAACAGACACCATCCTGTTGCAGAGGCAATAGGGAGCTTTGCATGAGGTAACCTCTCCCTCTTTTTTATCATGCTAACAGCCAAATTCTTTTGATTACCCTTTCAATAGCCCTATAATCTAATACCTCTATATTCTCACATCCTATCTCATAAACACCACAGCCTACTCACCCCATTGAACATTAGAAATGGTAAACCCTTATGCATATCTATTGGCGATATGGTACAAGATAACAAACACATAATTTCTGTTTATAGTGATAAAACTATAAGTGTAAAATTGGAAGCTAATTGATTTATGGCAACACATTGGTTGCATTGAGTGCTGTAAACATTGCTATCCCTCCTTAAAGGTGAGATATTGGTAACCTGCAGGGACACCACAAGATTATAGTGTAGAAGCTGCAATACCTCAAAACTGCACTGCAAGGGAGGAAGACACATAGACAATATGAAAAAGCAGGGAATAAAGTGCCCCAAATAAAGCAAGATAGTACAGCAATAGAATCCATTGGCAGCACAGTGGATGCCACATAAAGAGTTCAGAATGTACATAATTAAAATAATCTGTGAATTCAAGAATGACCTAAGTGAGCAAATACAGGCAAAAATAAATCACTCCAACAAAGAGATAAGAGAGCAAATATAGGTAGCAAAAGACTATTTCAAGAAATAGAGATTCTGAAAAAAATTAAAAAAAAAAAAAAAAAGCACAAAAAACCAGAAATCTTTGAAATGAAGGAAACAATAAACTAAATAAAAAACTCAATAGAAAGCATCACCAACAGACTAGATTATTTGGAAGACAAAAGCTCAGACAACAAAAACAAATTGTACAGTCTTGAAAATAAAGTTGACCACACAGGAAAGACGGTGGAATGAGATGGACATCATTACCCTAGGTACATGTATGACTGCACATATGGAGCAACCCTACATCATGTACAACCAAAGAAATGAAGATTTGTGCTGTATTTGCGTACAATGAATCAAAATGAATTCTGCTGTCATATGTACCTAATTAGAGTAAATATATTAATTATTATAAAAGACGTCTTCAAATAATCAATTAGGGTGGAAGTAGTGATGTTTGACTCTTGACTTGGTTGTTTTCAACGAGAGTGCATTTCCCCTGCCCTTCTGCTTATGATATCTTGAAAGTTTTCATAAGTCCCTTCTGAGTATCTTTAATTTTGTTTCCTCATTTATTTTGTGCATCTGGTGGAAGTTTATAACACTTTGACAGCTAAGTTTACCATTCAGATCAGAAAGAAGCTATGAACAGGTCTGCTGAGGGATTTGGATCAATCTCTACTCAGTGGGGGTGTAAATATGGAACAATTTTGTTTGTCCAACCACACCTTCTCAAGATGAATAGTCAAGCATCTTACCCTATACCTTTAGGAGATCTTTAGCCAATTTCATTATTTTCAGGTAACTCTGATTGTTAAATATATGTCTATAAAAGTACATGCAACTATTGCCCTGTTTGTTTCAACACTTAACTCTTAGGTTTCCAAACTGTCATGTGAGAAGTCTGGCTACTCTGAGGCTGCCATAAGAGAGAGATCATCTGTTGATGCTCAGATCACAAATGCCGTTCAGCTCAGTCTTCCAATTTTACCTGTCAGTTGACTGGTTATGTCAGTCTTGGAACTCCTGTCCAATCCACTTGCTTGATGAATACAACAATGTACCGTCCATTGCCATGTGAAACTAATATTAGCTCAGGCACTCCATCCAGATTCTCACCCACAGAATTGCAAAGAAATATGAAAGTGTTATTTTATACAATCCATTTCAAGGTCGTTTTTTGGTAAAATGGAAATGAATAACCGAAGATTACAAAGAAATCATAAATTGTATATTTTAGAATGTAGCATTATAGGATATAGGAGGATATAGACTATATGAGGATATAGACTTTCAAGTCTCTTAGGGTGGGAGTGAAGGAAAGAAAAAAATACATAAATTCCTTTTATCTGTCCCACCACTTTTAGGGTTGAATTGCACTGATAGTAAAGGCAACTGTCTGAAGGCCAAAAATAAATAAGTAAACAAATAAACAAATAAATATGGAAATGGAAGAGCAAGGAGAATATATATGCAGGGGAATCAGATGGGGAATAAATGAAAAGCATATAAACATGCTATTCTGTACTGAAAGGCTGATCATAATGCTAGCTCTAAACTCCTTGGCAACAAAGAAGAAGAGAACAAAAAAAGATTGAATGAAGACATTCATAATATTCATAATACAGAAATATACTTACAGCTCAGGGGAAACAACTAATCTGGAAAAGTCCAGAAGCATTTTCCCCATGGGTACTAATAAAAAGAATAACATATAACCCAGTGAATCATATTTTAACTAACTTACTGCCCCATTTCTCAGGGGCAATTTCTTATGAGCGTGTTCAATTTTTACAACAAACCACCTGTGCATAATTCTGCAAATATAATTCTTGATCAGGGTCCATAGACCTGGCAAATCCAGACACAGAATCATAGAACAACATGTAATAAATCAATCCTTCTCTCATTTGCAAGCTGAAGTTCTTAAGGAAAGTAACACATCCAGGGAAAGCAGAAGTCAATATATCTGGGCCCACAATAAACGACACATTTGATCAGTTAGGGTTGGTTGTTATTTTTAAAGTTGTTTTTAAAGCTTCTAACATTCAAGGCCTCAATGAACTAATGTTTATCTTAGTTTTCCACTTGTGGGATTTCAGCATCTAATAAATAATAACAAAAAAAATTAATTTGAGACAAAATAGAGACCATGGATTCAATTATGCTCAGGGAAACCAGGATTGCTATTTAAATTTCTATTTTGTAAAATTTACTTTCTTCTAGGTATTTCCTAAAAATCAAACTTTTTAGTTAGGAAATGCCCTTCTGGGCAATCATGTCAAAAGATTACTTTTGGTCCTGACCACTGACTTTTGTATCTCTAAGTAATTAAATATTTAGGAAGTTAATTCATTCTCAACCATTAATTTTCATCTCAGGTTAAGTGGTTTGTCTTTTGACTTCATTTCAAATTACTAGGACCTGAACTTAGACATCACTTCATAAAAAGTCTCAAGGTTCCAGGAACCCCAATTATTATTCTTCTCATGAGGTGACCATTCAGGCTGCATAAAGAACATCTTTTAAGTACAACCTTTGAACCTTCTATGAGACACATACAGACAAAAACAGAGCTAATTTGTAAGATTTAGAAGGTATGCTATTGTTTTTTGAAATAGCATTTCCTTTCCTATGAGAAGCATATCTAACAACTTAAAATAATTCTCAAGTTTTATTTTTATTCATTGGTAAGGATTTCTCTGGATAATGTCACCATGTTTTTAGTTTACAAGCAAACAACAAAAAGGAACTTTTTAAATTAAATCATTAGTTTATTTATTGCTTGTTGAAAAATTTACCTTGAAAATACTAAGAAAATATTTGAAGAGTTTAGATAAGAAACTACCATTTGATTAGCTTACTAAGTTAGGTGTGTGAATAGAAACATCATATTAATTTCAAAAGGTCATCAGAGTGTAGATGCACAAATACAGGTGCAACTAATTAACCTCTTGAGCAACTGATTCATTGATCATATGTGCACATAATGAAATAAAAAAAGAAGAAATTTAATCTTAAATTATATAAGTTTTCAAACTACATTGTAATCAAGTTAAAGGTATCAACCTAGGAGAGCAGAGCCAAGATGACTGAATAGAGATACCTTTCATGCAATTCTTTCACAGAAAAGAGTTAGGACAACAAAATAGAAACCAAATTTTGAGGAGAATAAAAAGGGGATAATTCTGGAAATTAACAAAGAAATGATATGAAATCTAAACTATAAGGAGAATTAGAAGGACACCCAAGAGTAAAGAATGAAGTTATTTACAAATACAATTTCTAATGGCTCCACAACCTGAGGGCAGGGGACCCAACCCCACAGCAAAAGGTAAGCAGGAAAGTGCCAGTAATCCTGATTATAGTAGCAGACTGGTAATTCTAAATGCAGAAGAACCCCATGGTACTTACACATTTTAAATATACTCTGGGGAGCTGGATGGTCTAAAAGTGACTCCTCTACTCTAAAGAAACTACTCACTTTGGATCTCCCATAACTCTCAGACCATAATTGACCACAAAAGTCATTTCCAGAGTTCATCTGGGCTTTAGGACTAGTAGACGAATGGCTGATAACTTTCAAAAGCCTTGGATTGATATATGCCTCACCAGGGAGAAAAAGATCCCACTCAGTGTATGTACAGCAATTGTACCATCCTCAAGTCAGAGATTCATTTGTGCTTGCCCCACAGAATTAGGGAATATGTGCTCCCTGGTCCATTACCTTGGGATTGTAGCCACTATTGCACATTCTGAGAATCACCTACTTCTGTTCATTAGGATCTAGGAAAGTTCCCAGCCAAGACCCACACCTCCAGGAACAGGCTACCAGTGTTTTTTGTTTTTTTGTTTGTTTGTTTTTTTGGTAGTGCTAGATATTGGACCCAGGGCATTGTGCATGTGGGGCAAGCACTCTACCAACTGAGCTATATCCCCAGTCCCCCTACTAGTGGTTTTATCCCTCACCAACATCTGAGCTCATCTGACAGGTCCTAGAGAAGATATGTTCTCTAGCCCACAAGCTGGGGACTGTAGCTGCTTTTGTAAAGTCCTGTTTTCACCTGCAACTGTTCATCAGGAGCTGGTAAACTTCTACCTAGCCCCTCAGCTCCAGGAATGCATATGGCAATCAATGACTCCATGATCTGCCAAAACCTGCACTTACCTGGCAGGATCTAGTGAAGGTATTCTCCCTAGTACATGGCATTGGGATCATTGTTGCTGGTACAGAAAGCTTTTGCCTCACTGAAGTTTGTACCTGGGGAACAAAGGAAGAGCCCATCCATGTTCTTCAGCTTTAGGACTCTAACTGCCAAAGCCACAAAATCTGTATGATCATCTTAACAGATGGAGAAAAGACATCTGATAAGATTCAACATCACTTCATGACAAGAATTCTCAACAAATTAGCATAGGAGGAACATAGTTCAAAATAGTAAGGGTTGTGTATGAAAAATCCCAAGACAGTATCATATTGGACAGGAAAAAGCTGGAAGCATTTCCTCTAATATCAGGTACAAGTTTCCTCTTTTTTTGATACAGTACTAAAAGTCTTATCAAGAGAAACAGGCAAAGTGCATTCAAAGAAAGGAAGATGCTTAATTTTTCCTGTGTATAGATGACATGATTCTATACATAGAAAAACTTCAATACTCTATCAAAAAATTCTTCATACTTATAAAGAAATTCAGTAAGTTTACAGGATAAAAAAATAAACATACAAAAAATTATAGTATTTTAAACATCAATAATAAAATTGCTGAAAAACAAATTAAGAAATTAATTTCATTCAAAATATCTGTAAAATATTTAGGAATATATTTAGTCAAATGAATTAAAGATATTTATGAAAGAATTATAAAACACTGATGAAAAAAGTTATAAAACAAAAAATTAAAAAGATATCTTATATTCCTGTATTATAATAATATATTAAAATAACCATACTACTCAAAATGATTTATAGATTTCATGCAACTCTTCTCAAAATACCAATGATTCCTTTCACAGAAATAGGAAAAAGAATCATGAATTCATGTGGAGCCAGAAGAAAGCAAAAATAGCCTAAGTGATACTGAGGGGGTAAAACAAAACAATTCTGGAAGATCACAATACTTAACTTCAAAGCATACTACAAGTACACCAACTAAGACAGCATGGTATTGGCATGGAAGAGATATGCAGACACATAGATCAATGAGACAGAATGGAGAACCCCAAAATTAATACATGTTCATATTGTCAACTGATTTTTGACAAAAGTTCTAAGAATATACATTGGAGAAAAATCTGTTTTATAAATGCTACTGAAAAAATTGACATGTATGTGCAGAAGAGTGAAACTAGATCTATTTCCTTCACTGTACACAAAAATCAGCTCAAAATGGACCAAGAGCAAAAATGTTAAACTTGAAACCATGGAATTGCTTAAACAAAAGAAAGAAGAGACACTTCAAGACATTTATGAAGGCAACTGATCTTTACATAAGACCACAAAGGCACAGTAACAGAAATAAAAATAGACAAATGGAATTATATAAGAGTAAGAAGTAGTTTTTCTTGTTTTTTTTTTTTTTTGAACATAGGTGAAGATAAGATTGGCAGACTAAATCTGCTCTACTATCATGATTTCACACACCCTCAGTCCATTTTATAAATTGTATTGTTTCTTCTGGTGTTTAGCCTTCTTAAGGTCCTTCTATATCCTGAATATGCATTTCTTATTGCATAAAGAGTTTATGAATATTATTTTGCTGCACAGAAACATTCTTACTCTGATATAGATCCATTTGTCTATTCTTATTTATTTATTTTTGTCTCTTCATGAGAGTGATATTATTGTATTTGGTCCTATCAGTATTATTTTAGTGAAGTAAGATTGTTTTATGAAATTAAAGTGCATTCAGGGCATAAATATTTATAAGTATTATATCTTGTTGTTAGTCTGTACATTTTACCAATATGTAATGACCTTTATCTCTTCTGATTAATTTTGGCTTATCATCTGATTTATCTGATATGAGAGTAGCTACTTCTACTTGCTTTGGATTCCATTTGCATGGAATATAATTTTTGGTCCTTTCATTTTCAATCTACATGTATATTTCAATATGCGTAAAGTGTTACATTTTGGAGACAACATTCAGTTTGGTCTTATTTCTTTAATCCAATTTGCCATCATATGTATTTTAATTGGAGAATTAAGATCATTTATATTCAGCAAAAATAAAGTTGACCATAAATAAAATGAGTTACGAAACCATAACCAGAATACTTAATAAATTTTGGATAGAATGAAGAGGCCTAATTTAGGAATTATTAGGGTAGATAAAAGCTCTGAAATACAAGCTAAGGGAATGCACATCTTTTCAATAAAATATCAGAAAAATATTCCCAATCTTAAGAATGAGATGGAAATTCAAATACAAGAGGCATATAGAATTAAAAATATACCAAGTCACAATAGATTCACTCCAAAGTACATTATAATGAATAATTTTAAAAGCTTCAAGAGAAAAACAGTAGGTCACATTTAGAGATAAATCAACTCAGATTTAAAATAATTTCTCAACCCAGACCCTAAAGTCCAAGAAGGCTTAGAATAATGCAAACCAAGCTCTGAAAGAAAATTTATACCAATCAAGAATACTATACCCATAAAAATTAAGCTTCATAATTGAAGATGAAAAAATGTTTCCATAGTAAACAGTGGCCAAAAGAACTCATAACCAGAAAGACTGTACTATAAAACATACCCAGTAAATTTTTTCATGAAGAAGAAATAAAAAATTAAAATCAGAAAAGAAATAATTGCACCAGAAAAATAGTTTATTTGTGGAGAATCAAGTCAGGTTTAAATACTATAAATAAATCACAATGGCAGGAAATAAAACCATCTCTCTATAATAACATTGAATGAAAGTGATCTAAACTCTTCAATCAAAAGATATAAATTGGCAGATTGGATTAAAATCCAGGATTCAACATTATACTGAATTTAAGAGACTCACCTCACAGGCAAAGTTGTCCATAGACTAGAGGTGAAAGGATAAGAAAAGACATCCATTGAAATGGTACTTATAAACAAGCAGGGTTAGCTATTTCATACTGGTTAAAATGGGCTTTACGTCAAAATTAATCAGAAGAAACAAAGAAGGTCATTTCCTCTGCCTAAGGGAATCACACAACAACTATATAAAATGATTGCAAATATCTATGCCCCAAATGATGGTGTATCTGCATACATAAACAAACGTAAGAATCAGTCTACAAGGCAATAAACTAGGCAATTTTTTTAAAATTTTCATTTTTTTAAAAAAGTTTTTATAACTTCTTTATTTATGGAGGATTGAACCCAATGCCTCACAAATGCTAAGCAAGCGCTCAACCACTGAGCCACAACTCAAGGTCAACATAGGGCAACTTTAACACACTTCTTACCATTAGATAGATCATCCAGACATAAACTAGTAAAGATTCTATGGAGATAAAAATCACAATTAATAATATGAACATAATAGAGATCTATAGAATATTTCATCCAGCAATAACAATTCATTTCTTCTTAGCAGCATATGGAACATTTTCTAAACTAGACCATATTTTAAATGACAAAGCAAATCTTAGCAAATAAAAATTAGACATAACTCCTTGTATCTTATAGCATATTGGAATTAAATGAGAAATCAACAACAATACAAAAAACAGAAACCAATTAAACACCTAAAGACTAAATAATACACTTTTGAATGATAAATAAATAGCAGCAAAAACCAGGGGGAAAATATTTTTAAAAATTACAAATTAATGAGAATAGGGATACAACACATTAAAATCTCTGTGGAGGCAGTTCTAAGAGCAGAGTTCATAGCATTGTGTTCATACATCAAATGAATATAAAGTCAGCAATTAAACAATCAAACATTACATCTCAGGACCCTAGAAAAAGATCAACAGAACCAATAGTTGGCTTTTTAAAAAGATAAGCAAGATTGATGAACCTTTAGCCAAACTAACTGAAAGAAAGAGAATGACAAAAAAAGAAAAAACACTCAAATTAACAAAATTCATGATGCAAAAGAAAAATCACACCAGACACTACTGAAATCCAAATGATCATCAGAAACTATTTTGAAAATTTATATTCCAATATGATAGGAAATCTTGAAGATATTGAGAGATTTATAGACACATATTATCTATCCAAACTGAATCATGAAGAAATAAAAAACTTAAACAAATCAATATCAAGTAATAAAATTGAAAGGACACTTAAAATCCTCCCAATAAATAAAATCCCAGAACCAGACAGACTCTCACCCAAGTTCTACCAGATTTTTAAGGAAGAACTAACACAAATCCTCCATAATTATTCCAGGAAGTAGAAAATGAGGGAATACTGCCAAACTTATTTTAGCAAGCCAGTATCACCCTTGTAACAAAACCAGACAAAGATAAATCAAGGAAAGACAACTTCAAGTCAATATCCTTGATGAACATAGATATAATGATCCTTAATAAAATATTGGCAAACTGCATCCTAAAGCATATGAAAAAGAACACACCATGATGAGGTGGGTTTCATCCCAGGGATGCAAGCTTGGTTCATCAAATCAATAAATGCAATCACCACATAAATATATTCAAAGAAAGGAATTACATGATTATCTCAATAGATGCAGAAAAAGCATTTGGCAATCTACAGCACTCACTCATGTTTAAAACACTAGAAAAACTAGGGATAGAAGGAACTTACCTCAATATTATAGAAGCTATATTTGACTAACCCAATGCCAACATTATACTGAACGGAGAAAAACTGACAGAATTTCTTCTAAAACCAGGAACAAGACAAGGATGTCCATTTTCACCACTCCTATTCAACATTTTTCTTGAAACTCTAGCCAGAGCAATAAGACAAAAAAAGAAAATTAATGGGATACAAATAGGAAAAGAAGAGTTGAAATTATCTGTTTGCTGATGGCATCATCCTATATTTAGAAAACCCAAAACTCCCTCTGAAGACTTCTAGAGCTCATAAATGAATTTAGCAAAGTAGCAGGATATATGATCAATACTCATAAATCAATTGTGTTCCTATACACCAATGATGAGTCAGCTAAAACAGAAATTAGGAAAACTATCCCATTCGCAATAGCCTCAAAAATAAAAAAAAATAAGATAAAATAAAATACTTGGGAATAAATCTAACAAAGGAGGTGAAAGACGTCTATAATGAAAACTAGAGAACAGTGATGGAAGAAATTGAAGAAGACCTCAGAAGATGAAAATATTTCCTATGTTCTTAGATAGGCAGAATTAATATTGTCAAAATATCTGTACTACCAGAAGTGCTATACAGATGTATTGCAATTCTTATTAAAATTCCTATGATGTTATTCAGATACTGTCTTCCTTTCAAATAAGCTCTTAATTCCTCAAGGACAAAATCTCTCTATACATAGTTCTAACAAAAACTGCAAAAGAATAAAGTTTGATATCTGTATCAGTGCTTATTATCATTATGAAGAATTCAGATGCAACAGTAAAAAAAGATTTATTTCTCAATTTTTCCAGTTGTCTGTAGTTAACTTTTTTTTCCTATATAAACTGTAACATATGGGGACTTCCAGAAGAAGCACAGCTGTGTTAATGATCATCTGTCCCTCATCCTTCTAGGAGTTAAAAAGAAATCATTTAAGTAAAACTAGAAGAAAGATATAATTTTCAGATTTCAAAATAAGAATAAAGCTAACTAAAAACAACTTAATAGGACAAAACAATGAAATCAGAAGAAGTAAAGTAAGTTAAACACATGAAAAATGGAGAAAAGGCTAAGGGGTGGCAGATTTCAGAATACATCAGCAAAACAAACTTCCTGAAGTTGAGTGCATTATCAAAAAGTGAAAATATGGGGCCTGGGGTTATGGCTCAGCGGTTGAGCGCTTGCCTCACATATGTGAGGCACTGGGTTCGATCCTCAACACCACATAAAATAAAATTAAAAAAAAGATATAAAAAAATAATAGCACATCATTAAAAAAAAGAAGAGACATTTAAAAAAAAAGTGAAAATATGAAACCTCTTCAGGGAAATAATCACAGTGGATATCCAGGTGCAAAGGGCCAGCAGAAAAAAAGCACTTCCGAACACAAAGTAATAGGAAAAGAAAAGGCAGAGCCACAAAAGGCACACAAGAGCTATGTTTGCTAGAAGTCTCCCTCACAAACCAAAAGCAGGTTTGTTTAGTGAGTGCAGAAAGTGACCCCTGTGTTCTTTCACACACTCCATGGAAAGTCAAGGAAGTGACAACTGTTCCATTAAGAAAAGTAGCAGCACAACTTCTGTATAGTTAGGAAAAAAATGTAAATTTTAAAAAGATAAACCAATATTTCCCATAATCTCTTGTTTTCATAAAGCAGATAAACATTATAAATTCAAATTCACCAAGCTTTGTTTTGTTTTGTTTTGTTTTGTTTTTAAATAAAGCAATCGGGGCTGGGATTGTGGCGCAGTGGTAGCATGCTCGCCTAGCACGCATGAGGCACTGGGTTCGACCCTCAGCACCACATAAAAATAAAATAAAGATATGCTGTCCACCTACAACTAAAAAAATAAATAAAATTAAAAAAAAAATAAAGCAATCACTTCTGCAAAGGAAAAAGAACCAGGGTTGCAAAACCTCAAGAAAGTGATGCCAAATAATAGGATGAGATGAAACAAAAGTGTTAAAATTATAATAAAAGATGAGAAAAAAAATAGTGCAAGAATAAAATGAATAACAGAGATTCCAATTTTAATTTATGTATTGACAAAAATGATATCTATACACTATTAAATTGGGAGATAGCTTTTATACTCTGAATGCAGAAATATAAATTGGTGCAATATTTATGGAGGTCATTTTGACAAAATTAATTAAAATTGCACATAAATATCTACTTTTACAAACAATTTTATTTCTAAGAATACATTCTATAAATATTTTGGCACTATAGAAATAATTCATGAAAAAGGTTATTTCCCCAATATTATTTGTCAAAATACTAAGAAATAAAGCAGATGTTTATAAAAAAATTTAAAATGCAATTTAAATTATTGTATATAAAAACAGAATAGAATGACATTCATCTATAAAAAAATAATGTTGGAATCTCTCCATGTTACAAATATTGAAAGATCACTAAGATATATTAAAAATAAAAAATATATTAAAAAATATAAAAAATAATCAACAAAATAGCATGAATACTACTTTTAAAACTTTTTTACATAAAAAGGATAGATTTCTATACTTCTGTGAGCATAACCATAAGGAAGACTAATGTTAAATAATGGTTACTGTCACTTTTAGAGGAGGTGACAAGAAAGTAGGTATATATAAACATATCTGACGGAAATTCTTTTCACTTTACATATTTTAAAAAGTCAGTAACTTTTTCTGAAAAAACTCATTGAAAAATATAGAAATATAAATGAGTGCTATTACAAAATCAAATCTGATGAGTGCTGCTGTGAATGCTTAGTTTTATAACATAAATCAATATAATTTAATATTGAGAATTGTTCGGCAGCATTCCTAGACCCCTCTCCTGATGAAGCAAGATTATTCCCTTCAATTATTTATATAATTTGACTTTGTGTCTTAAATTTTATAAAAGTTCAGCAGAATATTTTTATGTGGATTATTTGCATAATACCTCATGATTTTGATTTATATGGGTAAGAATACCCTAGTAGACTGCAAGCTCTAGGAGGGCAACAAATTTGCCTGCTACTTTCATTTCCTGTTTTCAGGTAGTGGGGGAAAATCTGCCATACACTAAGAGCTCAATAAACATTTGATATAGTGAATTCATGTGGGAGTATACGAACAAGGACCTTTAATGCTTGGGGGCAAATAGAGCATTTGCTTTCTTTCAAGCCATTATTTATCATTTGCTTTAATGGAACATGTCTCCCTGGGGGTGTATCCTCACTCCAGCGTTTTTTACTTTTTACCTGCCAGCACTTACTGCTACTGTGTTCAGCAGTATCAACATTGAACATGCAGCTATCTATTGAACAACTCAAACTAGGCCATCTTGCCTTTGTGGCTTGTTTTTTCTGAGTCATTCTCTTCTGTAGTCACTCTGTATTTCAGGAAAATCAGGTAAGACAGATAAACACTGTGGAACAAGAGACACACCTACTACACAGGCAGCAGCAACTTTGTTTTCTTGGACAAGGCCCTCCTTGACCAATCCTGAGATAATGACCACAGTCTGACCAGAATCACCACCTATGGAAGCCCCTACCTTTTCCTATATACCCTAAGCCTATTAGCTCCTAGGAGAAGCCAGAATTCCAGTTCCTTTGCTGCTGTTTTTCTCCCCAGTGTTGCCACACTTGATAATTTCTTTCTTGCTTTTACCATGATTCATTTCTTCCATTGGCTTTTAAGATGGATGGATGGGTGGCCAGACCTGGTCCATTGGAACTTCCAGAGTTGGTCCCCTGACTGAAGGTACCAGTATAATTTGAGGATGAACTTCAAATCAAGACTTTTTGTGGTTATGTGGCTAGTATTATTTTGGCATATAGTTTAGTTCATATAGTTCAGGCCTCATTCAGTCTGACCTTCATGTCAATGGAGATCTTTCAGAAAGTCTCAGGATCTTGGTGCTCATAGGATCCTCAGAACCTTGCAAGAGAATCAAACACCTGGACAGTGATCCATAGAAAGCCCTTGTAATAAAACGTAATCATTTTGTGTGTGTGTGTGTGTGTGTGTATGTGATTTCTATGTGTTATGCTTAGGCGTATTATTGAGTCTTCACAACAAAAGATCCTCAGTGGAACATCTCTTTCAAAACCACAAAGGAAGGTACTGTGTCGTCTGTTAGTCCTTTCTTATCCCAAGTGGTATCCTGTGTCCTGTACCCTTCTGTTTTTTTTTTTTAATTTTAGAAAAAATAAGTTTCACTAATTTTGCAAATTTGTGAACATATACACACATAAATGTAATTAATAATTTTTGATTGGTTGTATTTTTTGCTAATTTGGCTTTGTAAAAATTTTATATAGCAATTTCATAGAACCATGAAAATTGGTTTATATGAAAAATGCTAATGCATTTATGCATGCCTTTCTAATATAACTAATTTCCATTTATATGCTTTTAGTATATGTCAAAGACAAGATCAATAGAAATGTTATCCCTCTGCAGTGTATTCTTCATTTAAATGTTTGACATTTGCTGACAATTCACAAAATAGAAAGCAAAATAACCTATAGTCTTAAATTTGTTTTAAAATATAATCTCAAGAAAGAGAAAAGAACTGATGTCATCAGCTTATAGCTAGTAGGAACAAACATTCATGAAGAGGTACTTTATTATACTCAGACCTTGGAAATGCTCTTAAAATTGAATTTATAAAAACGGGAAGTTATGTTATTAGATTTACAGATTTTACAATGAAATCATCTGTAATGTATTTTAATGTATCCTTAGCTCTCCCATTAGAATACATATGTGTTTTCAAAAATCATTTCTGCATTTGGATATTAGACATATAATATCTTAAGGTTGTCAACAGTTTTAAAACAATAGATATAGTTCTGTGAAAAGTAAATTTTATTTATGGGAAGCAAGAAAGCTATCATTTGTACGAAATGCCTGGGCAGTGACAGTTAAACTCTACAAAGGGAAGGAATTCCTGTTCCTAAGGGTGTGGTGCTAGCTAGTCAGCTGGTCTGAGGCCTGGCTGGAGATGCTATGCAAAAGAATAGGTTACAGCTCCAGGCCAGAGCCTTTCAAACAGAGAAGGAAACAAAGAAATAGCACTTGGGACTGGGGTTGTGGCTCAGTGGTAGAGCACCTGCCTAGCATGTGTGAGGCGCTGGGTTCGATTCTCAGCACCACATATAAATAAATAAAAAATAAAGGTCCATAAACATCAAAAAAATTAAAAAAAAAAGAGAGAGAGAGACAAGAATGTTCTTTAAAAAAAAAAAAAAAGAAATAGCACTAGACTTTATAGACAGGCCAATAGTACAGTATGTTCTCCTATCCCTAGCAGTCCTGTTTTCCAACTCCCACCCCAAAACTAAGAAATAAATGAGAACCTCTTAGAGAACTTCCACAGCACACTATTGCAAAATCTCTGGGGTATGTTTTTATGAGCTAGAGAGACAACAGGAAGTTCAAGAAAAAGAAAGGAAAGGGAGGAGATGGCTGTGGGAGATTGGAAAAATATACTAAATCTATCATTATGTTATTCAAGTAGTGCATCAGAAGACACAGAAGTTGACTTGAGTGTCTCTGAGGTGCCGATAGAGCAAAAGTCTCCAGGGAATTTACTAATATATGCTAGAGGACGTTTGTGTTCTTCATCATCAAATGTTCTGAGGGCATTTAGAGACCTGGAAAAAAAAAGACCAAGTCAAATTGGAACTTGTAGAGATTCACACATATTCTGATTATCAAATCTTAAAGTTATAACAATTTTTTTAATAGGCTGAGACAAAAAGGCAAAAGAAAACCATCTCACACGAAATTTATAAATTTAATATTATAAGGAGTTTTAGAATACTCAATCTGTATAGATTTTTGTCATGAGATAAAATTGTTCTCAGGGAAGTATTGACAAACTCACTCATTTGTTTATTCATCTATTTATTCCAAAATTTATTTAAGCAACTAACTTATTTCAAATATTTCAGGCATTATAATTTGTCCAGTGAGACATGTAGTAATGAATACCATATTTGAGCTATACTAAATTTGAAATAAATATAGGAATTATTTTACTTACATTCAAATGTCATACTATTGTAATTTATTTAATAAAAGTTTAAAATTAATCAATGGATCTATACTTCTATTTAATTTTCTTATGTGGAAACATTATATTCGTGAGTATTGACTATGGCTTTGAAGAACTGTATATATTAGATTTCTCAGTTTTTTGACATAAACAGAAGTTTACCATAAAAGTTCACAAAAGATATGAGGTAAGACCATCTAGGGAAATCTCAAAGATGGTGTTATGATATAAAAATTTGATAAACTAGTAATAGTTTTACCAAAAGAATACGTTAATAAAATTGTAAGGCCACTGAGCTGTGAAGACTCCTATCTCTGCAGTCAAGACACTAAAGTTATATAGCAGAAAGTGCTACTTATCCAACAATACTCATGGTTTTCTTAATCCTTTTAACAAAACAAATATTATTTCTATGTATGATCTGGTAAAAAGCATGCCCAACTACCGAAGATACTTCCCAGACCCTTTTGAACAGAGGACATACACTGTGAATAACTTCTATGAATTATAAGAAGTTATAGATAACAGTCTCCAATTCTCTGTTGCTCTATCCCTTTGACATGGAATTATTGACTGTTAGAGATTCTACTTTAGACTCAGTGTGTGTTAAACACTAATCTGTGCCTAGGAAACCTTGTAGTGAGATAAGAATGTCTCTAAGATAATGTGGTAAGGAAGGAAATGGAGAGGAGAAGCTGGTCACTTCCTCTATCTCCAATATTTAGGAGAAGATCTAAACAGTGACCCTGGTTATATAGTAAAGAAACATATTCATAAAACATCTGATGAAATCCACCTGTGCAGTGGACAAGCAACTTATCCTACATACCCCTCCTGCTTGTAGGCACAGTGTGGCCCTCCACTGTGTCCCAGCCCACTGTTGCTGAGGCGTCCACAATTTCTCTGTTGAGTTCTTCAAGTTATTCTTTGGGAGCAGTAAAAAATACACTTGGGGCATTTGGAGCCCTGGGTTTGAACACCCAGAAATGAGTACTACACATTAAAGATGGGAGAACCATTCAAACAACACTGTAACATACCTTTGTATTGTTATCTGAAGGGGGATATGTTCAAGTCACTCTCTTTCTGTATCTTTGATACAGCAGCTTAGTGTATACCCTGATTAATGAAAACACAACTTTGTCATTACCTACATTATGGATTATCTACAAGTATTTAGTTTCTTTGAGTTTTAGTAGGTAAGATGTGCTGTGAAGAATTTTCTAGTTCTACATATCTGTGATCCTGAAATTTCAGGTGGCTGTGCTAGCCAAAACAAACAACTGGAATTTCTTACTAGAGCCACCCCACCATTACCTTACCTGGAAGATCTAATTAATTTAGTGAGATAATTATATTAGTAATCTTTAGCAAACAAAATCACTTCAAAGTCCACTAGTTTCTTAAATGTACTATATTTTGCTTAAAACCTATTCTTCAAAGCTGCATAATATTTGCAAACTTCAGGTTATAACCACTAATTGGACCTTTACTCATATTAAAAGAGTGTTTGGAATGTTGGAATAGGGGGGTAGTTCTAGATATATATAGGTCTTATAAAGCAAGCTGAAGGAAAAAATTTTAGTGCAGAAAAATGGAGAAAACATTAGGGAGAAGGACTTCTCACCAGAAAAGAAAGATAACAAAAAGTAAATTTAATATACTTGTCATAGAGAATCTTTGGACACACTTAAGAAAGAGCAAATTCACAATAGATAGCTGAGCATAGTTTTGGTTTACAATAGACTCATTAGTGATTATCGAGTTCAAGTGATTACAGTATGTCACTAATGAGGCCAACTTTTACTCCCCATGTGGAGTTAGGTACCTGTGCCATGTTCCAGAACCACACAGCATGCCCCAAACTTTGGACAGCTTTCTCTAAAATGCATTCTTTTTGTCACAAAAGGGACCAGGTCATGTGCAGATCAGTGAAAATCTAGTGCAATTACTAGGAAAATTTCTCCAGGCAGATAGTACCTTAGTATTATCACTTTAGAATGGAGAAGACAGCATGTTTTCATATTGAAAAATAAAGTGGAAACTCATTACATACATAATTTAAATAGAATATTTGGGCTTGAAATTCAATTAAGTTCAGATCAGTATGAAGGGTTTTACATCATTTTCTAAAGCTATTACTACATTAAGAGTCTCAAACTTCATTGATTTTGGTGACCAAATAGTATTTCTGGCCTTCAGTGTGAACAATCAGGTATGGTGGAAATGGTGATGAATGGCAACGAATTAACAGTGCACAATCCATCCAATGTAATAGAAAAAATACAGTAAAGAACACTCATTCACCAGACTTTTGACTTATATAGGCTTCTTACACAAGGGAATTAAAAACAAAAACATATTGTTGGTGGGTCTTCAGCATTTGATAAAAGAAAAAATAATTTAAATTTAACAAAAACAATTATAATACCTAGTTCTTTTTATTTTAGTTGTTTACCTAAATGTATATTCCCTTGTTAGACACTGAATTCCAAAGGAAGTACATATCTTGTTTTCACTACAAGATGTAATATGAAATGTGGCATCCCATACACAAATAGCAAGAGTTTTTCTTAATACTTGGCCATGCTACACACATTGAATTATATAACAATCTCAATTTATAAGATTAATTTCATTTACATTAACATGTTTAAATTTTGTCTCACTAAAAGTTTATCAGTAAAAATAGATCTGGTTAGATATGCAAAAGTATATTCTCGATAGTACAGAGAACACAAAACTAAAAGTTCATTTAATGCATGTAAGTTATAACATTAGAAAAATAAATCTTTTTCTTCAATTAAGTAGACTTTAGAAGTTAAATGGACTTCGGTTTATTGTATATCTCAACAGAACCATTAAGAAAAGTATTTGCTTAATTGCTGGATTTTATGTAAACTAAAGCAGATGAGGAGAAAACAGAAATAAACAGTAATTAAATTACACAGAAATTTCTGGATGAAATGAAACAATTCTTTACAATTTCTAGGTAATAGCAATAGTGTTTCTGGCAAGAAAAGCATAATTAACAGCAGTGTAAAGCTTTGCTTTACATTCTTTTGGCAATTGAGTCTACTAAGTTGAAAGCTGCTAGGCACAGTATTTGATTTTCATATTAATTTGCATTTCACTTGACTACATTTTACTGTTTTGTAAGCATGAAACAGAGAGGTCTGAGTTCAACAACACAAATTAATGTATAAAATAAAAAAGTGCTGCCCAAGCAGCTTTGTTTTTCTACTGGGTTTGTCATGCAGTGAGCAAAAATGAGAAATAAAAAAACACTGGGGGAAAAAAAAGAAAAGAAAAAGAAGTGTTGATTCTTTAGAGGCATTTCAGCACCAGATCTGTACTATCAAAAATAGTCTTCAAACATAGTTAGAGTTATCTAGAAATTCAGCAGTTTGCAAACAAGTGCACTAGGGAGTAGTTTTTTCACACTAAAATATTTTTGCTACACATCAGCAAGTCCTTGAGGAGAGCCTGCTGGCTCCAAAGGCCTGCAGTTTACTGTTGAAATAGCAGAGCAATAATATTTAGCCAGTGTTAACAGGGAAGCAGTGATGTGACTGCTCTTTTGTAGTGACTACTCCATTTGACCAAAAATGGTTCAACCACAGGGATTAAAAAGCATGACTTTATTTTCATATTTATTTTTTCGTTCTTGATACTTTGTGATTATTGTTTTCTGGAAGTGCTAAGTAAGTATACATGCCACCTATTCCCCACGGGTGCTGATCATAAGATGTGAAATGAGAGACTACTGATTTCATAAGACAAGTCATATATTGAGTATGTATGTGTATGTGCGTGTGCCAATCATCAGTTCTGTTTGGGTTGGCAGTTGGAATTGGTTAAATCAGAAGCAAAGAAAAGTTTGCCACTGGTAAGAATGCTGGTCTATTAATTCTCTGCTCTATTAAGAACTGTGTTATTCCATAATAATGTTTTTTAAGTCATTAAAACATTTCATCTTGCTCTTTCTTATGTCAGCTTTCTCCCAAGACTAATAGGGGCTTCAGTATTTACATATTAATCTGATTATTTCATATGCCTGTGATGTAACCCCAGATATTTTAAAGTTGTTTGATCTCTGTCACTCTTTGTTTTTTGGGGGAGTACCAGGGATTGAACCCAGGGGTGCTTAACCACTGAGTCAGATCCCCCACACTTTTTTATATTGTATTAGAGACAGGGTCTTGCTGAGCTGTTTAGGGCCTTGCTAAGTGCTGAGGCTGGGTTTAAACTCAATATCCTCCTGCCTCAGCCTCCTGAGTGTGCGCCGGCACATCTGCCACTCTGAATTTTTTCATCAAAAATCTGCAATGGAACAGATATATTAAAACACAGCTTTAATAAGCAAGAAGATAGTAACTCTTTATTGAAGGAGTTTTCATATTGGCAGCCCTCATAGTCAAGTGAAATGATAGCAGTTTAATTCATTCCCATTTCATGTTTCCTATATTTTAAAGCAACTCTTTAATACAACCTCTAAAGATTTCATTGGTGTTCTTGTGTTATAATTTGTTTCCTTTTTTTTAACTAAGCATAAATTAATGAAGCAATATTGAATGGGATGTTGGGCTCCCACTAAAATCTTCCTTGTCATTTGCCTGCAAGTTTGTTGTAAACTGTAGAGACTGCAAAGTCACACATGTGCACTGCTAGAAGGACTTAGGGCTGAGATACGTTAATGAAAGATGCTGAGGGTGTCAGGTAATGGATGTATTCCAGGACTATCTAGGGCGACTAAGAGCCTGTCACAGTGGGAGAAGCCACGGTGTAGCCCTAGGTTTATCTTGAGACATGCAGACAGGGAGATAAAATGCATATTACTCCCTAAGGATAAACAATTTTTTGCTGCTGTATTGGATAAGCATTTGTTTTGTCAGATTTAGCCTAAATGCGGGCAAATGGAAAGAAATCAGTGCTGAATTATTAGGAGGGGAGGGGTGACTATAAGAATGATAGATGGTGTCTACCCCACTTTGATGATATATCCCAGCTGTCCCTTCATCCACCTTTGCTCAACAACCTTCATTTGGATGACTTTTAATAAAACTGATATTTTTGTTTCTTTCTGACTCCTTCTTGCCCAGTATTTGCCATGGGAAAACTTGAGAGCAAGAAAGTGACTAATTGACCTTGCCAAACTCTAGCAGGAATTAGAACTCTTCATGCTAAATCCCTTTAGGTTAAAGACTTTTTATACTATTTCCTATATTTCTTCTACAGTGTCCAACACCATATTAAGAAAAAATTAGTACAGGATATATATATATATATATATATATATATATTTGGTAAATTAATATCTCAGAGATTTTGAGGCTTATAACGTATGATTATTGCCAACTATTGTCATGTATTTATTTATTTTCTGTAAAGGAACATTGCTAAAATAAGATCATAAGCTTCAGATTTAGCAGAGCAAAGGAGTTTTTATTTAATCAACCATATTCTGGGCCCCAATCCCAGGCATCACCTGCTTTTACTTAATGTTTCCAAAAAGCTAAATATACTTGTTATAATACAGGAACAACATTAGCCTGGGGCCATAACCACAGGTCATTGTTATTTCCAGCAAAAGCAAAGATTTGGAACAGAGATCCACTAAATTATCCTTTTATTTTTAATACTATCCTTACACTTCTGTTCAGAGAAAACGTTACTTTTTCCTTTCAATTATGATTATACAATGATGGATTTAGAGCCAAGAAGATTCGAAATAGTGGCTGAATTCCCACGCAAACAATGCATTTTTGAAAATGTGTTAAAATGACTCATTAGAAGCTGTGCCCATTTTTTGCAAGATTAATCTGTAAACACACAGCTGATAAATGCTATATCAGAGTGTTAGATTGGTACCAAATTGGGGTAAATATTTTCAGATGTTCAGATCTATTCTTCCTTATATTTTACCAGTCAATGATGATCTATTTTTCATAAAGTATTCTGTTTACTTTTTTCCCCAAACAAATGTGAGAATAGTTTTATAAAAGAGAATCAAAGAATTTTTTTTTTAAATACTGAATTTACATTCTTTGTTTATCATGGAGGTCTTTCTGTCACTGCCTGTGAGAATTTGCTTCAAGCTGAGTTTCTATCAATACATTTTCCTTTACATTCCTTGTTGTTCACTGTGATAGTCATCTCTTTGATGGGACTTGATGATAATCATCATCTCCTAATAGCCACTCTCGTCTGTGGTCCTCTCA
This sequence comes from Geosciurus inauris, assembly GCA_004024805.1. Taxonomy (NCBI): domain Eukaryota; kingdom Metazoa; phylum Chordata; class Mammalia; order Rodentia; family Sciuridae; genus Geosciurus; species Geosciurus inauris. The sequence continues at coordinate 44,326 of PVHX01000173.1, read as the reverse complement.
CAAATTCTGTTAGAATTCAGCAATGTGACTAATGGAATGTGGACAAAAATAAATTGCTACTTCCACCTTTTTCTTTTGGATTTCTCACTCGGGGGATACCAGTTTACCATGTTAAGTAGACATGCTGAAAGATCCGCATGGAGAGAAGTGAAGGCTTCCTTCCAATAGGCAGAAACAACTTGCCCTTAAAGAAACTGTTGAGGTGGATCGTTCAGGCTCAGTGAAGCTTATGAATGACTATACCGTCAATATCTTGACTGTGAATTTATAAGATTCCTCCTAATTAGATTCCCAAACAAGGTATCCCCACATTTCTAATTCCAAAGAAACTCTGAGATAGGAGATGCTTATTTTTAAAGAAATTAAGTTTTGAGATAATCTGCTAAAAAGCAATAGATTATTTCCCACAGCCTGCAGGGGAGGACATAGGGTAACCGTCTCAGGTGTGAGCCGGCTAGAAAAAAAAGCTAGAAAAGTAATAATAAGAAATAAATACAAAAGATAAGAAATATATTTTTCAAAGTGGGGGCATTGATGTGTGGAAGAGACCTGATGGATCTGATCCTAACAAAGGGAAGAAGCCTGGGAATGCTTTATGTATAGTGAAATGCACCAAAGGAATTTATTGTGAGGGGGGATTCTTCGAGGTAAACAAGAAGCCAGAGGCTACGGGGAAGTTGGCCCGATTGGAGACTTACCACTTGCGCAGTAATTCTTCCTCCTCCAGGCAGCTGGCTCCACAAGGCTAGTTGGGGCACTGGTATCTTTCTCCAATTCCAGGGAGTTGTGTTTGAACCTAGGGCTGTCTGAGCCAATAAATTCCACTGAGCAGGACATCTGCCAAGGCAACAGAGCAGTCTCAGACAGATGAAATTGCACAGAGTTCTCCGAAGGGCCTACCTCCATTTTCGCGTTGGCTCAAACAGCCCACAATTCATTCGCGGATTCCAACCATAGATAATTAACACACGAGTACAATAAACCATGGATTCTGAAAGATTTGAGGAGTGATCCTTCAAGGATTTTGTAGGAAGTGGGAGCATACTTCTAAGTTCATGGAAATAGTGTACACATCCTCTACTACAATCAAAGGAATACTCTCTTAAGAACTATATCCTAAAGGATAAACTATTTGCCGGCTGCAGTGAATGTATGAAAATGTTGCCCCCATTTTACTAAGAACCTGTCAGGATTATAACTTGTCAAGTTAATATGTTGCATTATTTGTAATGACGAAATGATATTTACTTTATTTATGTTCTTCTTGGTAGACAGAAAATCATGGCCAAAGGGACATAGAAGATGTTAGGACCCCAAATTTTACAAGTAAGAAAGTGATACTACTCGACTGAGGGTGGATCTATGAGCCCAGAGTCAGTATTATTCCCTGGGCCTTTGAAGCACAAAGGAATATTTCCTAACGATTTTAAAATTGTTTCATACTGAGGAAATTTTTCTTTTACTTTTTTCTCCCCAGTTTTTAAAGGAAATGTTCACAACTGTTGTCACTTGCCTACCCCACAATTGTAGTTTTGGAACAAGAGACCCACTTTTTGAATTTAACAGTTTCACAGATGGAGAAGTATCTGGCTATAGAAGGATTATACCCAGAGTCTCACTCATACCTAGATTAGATGAGATAGATTGGTAATTTTTTAATTGATGAGGTCTAAGACTTTGAACCTATGCTAAAATAGATTGAGAATATGGTTAATTTTTGAATGGGGTGAATGTATTTTACATGTGGAAACCACATAAGTCTTTGGGGATAAGAGGGTGGATTGCGATAAGCAGAATAGTGTTTCCCACAGAAGGTTTACTTGTGACTATGGTATCTTGGTATCTATAGTATCTTCTGTGCCAAAAGGGGATTTGCTGATATAACTAATTTAAGGATATTGAGGTGGATGGATTCTCAGGTGGGTTCCACTGCTATCACAATGACTCTTATAAATTAAAAAGGGAAGCAAGAGGTTAAATATCAGAGAAAGATTTGAAGATGTTATTTTTGAAAATGAAAGAAGGAATCATTAACAAAGGAATCCAAGAAAATTCTAGAAGCTGGAGATGGACATGAAAGAGATTGTCTCCTACAGTCTCCTGAAAGAATACAGGCTTGCAAGACCTTGGTTATACATCAGTACAACCTAACCTAGGCTTCTCACCATTGGAACTTAATACAATAAATTTGTGTTGCTTTGAGACACTACCTTGTGATAATTTGTTACAGTATTGATAAGAAACTAATGAATCTACGTTCCCAAAAAAGTATCAAAGATCGAAGAGGTCATGTTAATTTTACCATCCTCCTTTTACTTTGACTCTTACAACCAAATCTTACCTGATATTAAAATGCCAAACTCAAATATATCATATCCAAAAGGTCTTTTTGATCCATTGATTTCAAATTGTTCTTATTCTTTGTTCTCAAGGTGAAGAGAAGACTTTGAATGATATTTAACCATACAATTCCCTGTTCCATTATTTAGAGTGACATTTTAAGTTGTTCTTTAGCTTGGAATGCGTGTGTTCTCTTTCTCATAGCTAAAATATCAATTGTTTGACAAAAAGATTAGGAATCTTGTGTTGCTAGCATTAATCACATCTCCAATCACTTTTGAACCCTTCTGGCGTTCAATCAGTAAGTGCTTATTGATCAAATTGGCTGTAATTTTATAGTTCTCATCATTATTTATCCCACTGAGGTGCAATTTACTTTAAAAAGTTCACTGGATTTCAGTATTCATTAAACAAATTAATCAATTTTTATATGTATATCAATGTAAATACCATGCAAAATAAGATAGAAAATATTTCAGTAATCCCAAAATCTTTCTTTGTGGCCCTTACACTCAATTCTTATTCTCCAAAAAAAAAACATTTATATATGGTGAGACAGAGGAAGTTGAGCCGGGCACAAAGAACTAAAGTTCAGAGAGTTATGATGATGTCTGCGTTTCAGACTTCTCATGACCCAGCACTATTCTGAGCCTATCTACAATAACTTTGCATTTTAAAGATATTTTCCACATATTTAAATTGACATTAATGGATTTCTATTTCTTGTAACAAAGAGTCCTAATGTAACCACCTATAGCTAGTGGGACATACTTTCTCTTTCAAATGAATTCCCCAGTACCACATCCATCAGTTGCTCTATCATAACTCTCCATAACTCCTTAGTTAGAATATATAATTCTCACAATATAATCTAATTCATTTTGTTTTCTTTATATTCTTTTTCATTACCTGAATTCATGTATGAATATAGAAAAGCATGAATTAAAATATAACAATATTTATAATCTTATTTTCTTTAAAACAATCCCTATTTGGATTTTCAGAGACAAAAATCATGGGGGGGTCAGTGTGTTTCGAGCCTTTTTTAAAAATGTATGTTTATTTATTTATAACAAACAAATTTAGTTTGAAAATCAAAATTTTAAAAATGTGGACTATAACAGGACATTTTATTTCATCGTTAAAATCTCTCTCCCCACCCCCACATTTATTTCACTGTCCTGTACTATTTTTTATAATTGTTCCATTAATATTCCAAGTTCTATTTTATCTACTCCTCTAACATTGAGCATTTAGTAATTTCCAACTTGCTGCTACAGACAATGCTGTGATTGATCAGCCTCCCTAAGATCAGCCATCTGCTATGATTTCCATCACCAGATGATTGTCATCACATCTTGGATGCTCCTCTCTATCTGCCTACTGGTCAGGTCCCCATTGTTTCTTACCTGATCCTCTCCTCCTATGTCTGCTTTACCAGGATAGATGCCCTCAGGGCTCAATTCCTGAGGAAGAGACTTTGAGGGATTATCTAGTTTGATAATGACGTGAAATCTTCTCAGATCTTTCTCAAGTCAAGTATCTTGTAGAAGGTCATGGAATAAATAAAATCATTTTCCCTCATGGTTTCTAGTTTTTCCTACTCAACCAGTGGATACCAATTAAAATTTGCACATGGCTATTAATAAGTTGTCTATTAAGTGCTACACTTATCTTTCAAACTTCAATTTAGAACTAGAAGATACTGTTGCTGTTTTCCTCAATATTTGTTTGTTTTGTTTTCTTTTTTTTTTTATTTGTTCTAATCAGTTATACATGGCAGCAGAATGCTCTTCTACTCATTGTACACAAATGGAGCAAAAATTTTTACTTTTCTGGTTGTACACAAAGTAGGGTCACACCATTTGTTCAATCATACATGGACCTAGGGTAATGATGTCCATCTCATTCCACCATCTCTGCTACCTTCACCAATATTTGTTTTTGATACTGCAGGTAAATCCAATTCAAGAGCAAGAAGGCAATTAGGCATTTTGTGAACAGCATTAGCTTCTCTAGTTCTTTAATAAAATATATGTGCATTTTTAAAGGACTGTCCATAGCTAAATCATTATAGGAAAAAAAAAGAAAAGAAAGAAAGAAAGAAAGAAAGCAAGCAATGGAGATCAGAACCACCAGGACTTCACTTACAATTGTGTTTACATTATTATAGTTTTATTATATTTCACCATTGAGTTTGTGACTGCAGTTTCTCTGTTGGACTTCCACCCCAAGGTGGTTTAAGATTGCATATCTAAAAACACATGCCCAGGCCCCAAAACATTTAAATGTGATAAAAATCTATTTTACCAATGTTATTCCCAGCTGAATGCCACTTCTGATGTACATCAGCCGCAAAAGAAATTAAAAGATAAGTAACATGATTACAATCAGATTAGCTTGCCTAGGCAGACAAACAAGATTGCAGATTTGTCTGAGGGAAGATACTTCCTAGCGAGACCAGTTTACATCACATTAAACAAAAATGAGTTTCCAATATGTGTACTATATAACAAAGTGGTAAGTGGAAAACACCCTCCTGACTGAATGTGAGCCAGGGAAACTGTTATTTTGTGACTGTACAAGAATTATTGCCTGTCAGAATACTTCATGTGGTATCTTAGAAATAAATGAATCATTCTCCGAGACTGATTTGTTGTTCAAACTAAAAGAACTATTTCTTTGATTAACAGAATTCATGAAAGTCAAGAAGAAAACTCAGAAGGGGGAAATGTGTTGGCTCTCAACTTTTCCTACATTGTAAAAAACAATAACAAAAAAGTATTTAGAAGATAGCTCATGACAGAGTCACATGTAACCAGAAAAGAGATGTACATTATCAAATCTCTGATAGACAATATGCAAGAAATGTGCGTGGGCTCATTTAAATTAACATCATATCCATTGTGCATAGAAAAACTCCTAGTTCTAGTTATCTGATTTATAAACTACTTTTTTATTCTGTAGCCCGGTTCAGTGGAAAAAAGTTCAAGTTACAGGGCAAGTAGAAAATATTTGGGCAATGTTTATTTAAGTAAGTGTGACTCACTCTTAACTATTGTCTTTCTAATCTGTAATTATTTGGTGTATTCAGAAACAAAAAAAGTTAATTAAAATAATTTAGATGCTTTAATGATTGACATGATATTAGGTACCTTGATGACTGGATAATTCCATAAAAAATGTTCTAATAGCATTTTATATAAATAAATAAAATAATTATTTTATTTTTTAAAAAATAAATAAATGACAGAGCTATTAAAGTTAGAGCAACGACTAAAATAGCAGTGCAGAGCAATGTGAAAGCCGGCCCCTACGTGTGAGAGGTTTTTAGTAGCACAATGGAGTAGTCAGTTTTTCAAATTTATAACTTTATAAATGTCCATTTTCCCAATCAGTAGGTTTTTATTCTTGTTGGTTTTTTAGTGTCTTGAGATTACAGAGTTGTACTTCCACATTTTTTCACATTGAATGAGACAGAGAAATATATCCATAAATGAACAGCTTATTTGGAAATATGTGATGACAAATATGTTACCAAATACCCATTTAGAATTTATTTTTGTTAATATTCACATTATTAACAAGAGTAAAGAAAACTATAATGTAGGCAAAGCATACATCGTTGACTCTTGGGCCTTTTTATAGAAAGTACAAACATGTCTTTTTTTTTTTTTCAAGAAAAGCTATGAAAGGGAAAGAAAAAGCAGGATTATTTGAGATGATTCTTGGAAAATATTTAAGTCAATTTTTTTCTCTTCTGATACGAGAGTACCTTACCACTTTAATTTCAGAAAAGTCCAGTTTTACATATAACCTAAATGCAACATGCAACAATTTTAAGCTGCTTTCAGGTCTCTGCTTAGTTCCTTCTTCCTTTAAATTGAGTTTAAATATTAACAGAGTTAAGTGAAGAGGTCAATAAAGTGCTCATCAGCAAAAGACAGAGTGACATATTCACCAAGTACAGTGGACTTCATGTACATGTCTTGACAAATATAGATATTAATCATTGGTTATTCCTTTTGTGGTCTAGATATTTAATATTAAGTAGCTACTTCCAGCAATCAATAGTTGCTTCACTTTTCCGTAAATGTCTTTATATGGGAGTCTTTCTATGATTAAATTAATTCAGTTTCCATGTGCAAGATATTTTATTAGCAATTTGGAAGTGGGACAACTGTCTTGGAATATATCAACTTTAAAGCAATAAAAGAAAAAAGATCATTTATTTTAGCTTTCATGGATCATTTAATATTTTTTCTGGCTTTCTAAGTTTTTTCTCTTTCTTGATTTATTTTCTATTACAATTTTCTTCGCGGAAAAATGGGGTAAATAACACCTCCTTATATGATTGTTTTAATAATTAAACAAGTAAATCTATATACAATGCATAATGTATTTGTCTTGTGTTTGCTATCCATTGGTACTATTCTTTTTATTTCACAAAACTGAAGCTTATTATCCATAATATAATGTTAACTATGCTATATCAGATGTGTGTTATGTCACTGTCACAGAAATCCTTGAGATATCTGAGAAAGCTAATGCCTATTATCCCCCAAATTGGTCATTTCATTTTTCATCAAATGGAATAATTCATGTACCAAAAGTTACCCACTAAGGACAGTATATTGGACATGTATTTGTGATTTAAAATTTTCTCAAATGTTAAGTTCTTTACCATACTTGTAGCTAATTGGTCTATAATTTCTCTGTTACAAGTTTTCCTCCAAAATAATCTTTTTTTGACCTGTACTTAAAATTACATTTCCTTCTTTATGTTTTATTTTATTTGGTTGAAGTATCCTACAACATTGTGCCATAAATTCACCTAGATATGAGCAATTCTTGATTTAAATCACTTGCTACATTTGAACCTCCCTAAATCCCACTAACATTATAGGTCCCTATGATTTACTTTCTTAGAATAAACTTCTGTTGCTCTGATATCATATCTTTTTGGAAATATCAAGTTTTGTAGACAATTTTCTTTAGATCATAATTTCCAATTATATCCCAAGTTGGTTTCTTCCTCGGTTAGTGCTTTATACATGATTCTCTTTGGCTTAGAGCCATGACCTCAATAATTGGAGGAGATAACATTGGACCAAGATTTCCCTGCAATTCAGTAGCCTACATTGCATAAGATGTTCCCCAAAGCAAATCAGAGCTATTTCTTGATACTGGTACCTTTCCCATAAGATAACTTGGACAATATGAAACTAAGCTTTTCTCCTTGGATATGTGTCTTCCCAATCTATGCTGAAAGCAAAAATATTTTTACTTACTTGAATACTTTTGTTTCTAGTCAATTTCCATGTGTCAAGTTGCTTAAGTGGAGTCCCTTCAATAAAATGCACCTTATTATATCCTTGTGATTCATTAATCATCAGAAAACATGACTGTAAGCTTGTTAATTTATTTTACGTTGCTTTGAGTTTGTGTTTTGAATTATCACTATGTCCCTTGCTAAACTATCAGATATTTTCTTTTCATTGATTAAAACCAAAAAAAAAAAAAAAAAAAAAAAAAAAAAAAAAAAAAAAAAAAAAAAAAAAAAAAAAAAAAAAAAAAAAAAAAAAAAAAAAAAAAAAAAAAAAGCCATGCAAGCAGACACTCACTTTAGGTTATAGTACTCAATCACAATTTCTAAGAAAAAATGTGGTTAAACAATTTATTTTCCTTGAATACATAAAGTAAGATAAAATTTCTATCCATTAAAGGATTTCTGGAATAAGCTGGGCACAGCGGCGCATGCATGTAATCACAGCGGTTTGGGAAACTGAGACAGAAGGATTTTAAGTTCAAAGCCAGACTAAGCAACAGTGAGGCACTAAGCAACTCAGTGAGACCCTGTCTTTACATAAAATACAAAATAGTGTTGAGGATGTGGCTCAGTGGTTGAGTGCCCCTGAGTTCATACTCCAAAAAAAAAAAAAGGAAAGAATTTCTGGAAGAAACATGAAACAGTTTCTCCCTTGTTTGTCATATTATTAAATTCTTGAGATATAATTGGGAACACTAAGGATTCAAGTTGTAAAGAATCTGTTAACACTTAGCTCATTAATAAGGGTGCTTTTCCAGAGTTTCAAGGAAGAAAATTCTGGTTCTTACCATAAAGTTATTGAAACATTCTAATTTTTTTCTTTATGAGAATGACTAAATATTCTCACCATAGAATCTCTGCTGTGGAATATTGTTTAGTATTTTAAAAAATATTACATGTGAATCATGTGAATATATACCAGAATATTTCCAAAAAATGTTGAGGAAAAATACATAAAGTGATAATGTTTATGTCATATACTAACATGGTATATATATGTGTGTGGGTGTGTGTCTGTATCACATACATATATACCTAACAAAAATAGTGAAAATTAACCTGTGGGTGCATAGATATTTGTACAAATGAAGAGAATGGCCTCTGCAAGAGACTAAATTGTGTGGAGCAGGGACAGTGGGAGGAGACTAGGAAGAAAACTGGCATTACAATGGAAGAGAAAGAACATACTTATTTCTAATGTTTTCATTTTTAAAGGGTTTGTGTTTTGTGCATTATTTCATAACTTGAAAATTAATTTGAAAAGAAAAAAACATTTGCATGAAATGCACTATATTTTTACATTTTACACCTCCTCAAACTCCCAAAGGACGATATAAGCATTTGGCTTAAAATAGACAGTAAAATAAAAATATGAGATTCTGGAAGATGAAGTGTCTGTAAGAATCATAAATTTTATATAATCAGTCATTTTGATTTAAGTCACTTTTTATCATCTCTTAACAAGATCTATTTGTGTGATTATCATATAATTTATCATATATGCATATGCACACACATGTTTATTTGAATTCATAAAATAAAGAGTCTAAAAATACAACAGTCCATAAAAGTTTATCATTTGCTTTGTTTTAGGATGCTAGGAAAGATACATTTAAACACACCAGACAATAAAAAAGACCTTACCGTAGCTGCAGAATGGGGAGTGAACAGAAACAATAAGGGAGTCCTGAACAACATGAGATGGATATGAAGGAAGTGGGAATGGTTTTGCACAGTGGTACCACGCATGATTTCTCAAACAGAAAATGTTTATACATAAAATGAAAATGTATCCTGGGTAGAGGAATGAATGGAATAGAGGACGAGTGCCAGAATGGCATGTCCCATGTTCAGGGGATGGTGAGTGAATCATCCACTGTGTCCTGGGCATCTAGACTTGAGCAATGTTCAAGTATCACTTCAATCAAATATTGAATGATAGCTGATAGTATTTTCTAAGCTTCATGAGTATTCTACCTCTTAGGTAGCAATTTTAAATTCAAATGTCTCTTAAGCTTCAGTCAATATGTATCTCCGGACCTTAGTATCTACATCACTAAAATGTGATGATATCAGTGAATGTTCAATGTGTTTGCTTCTGGTCATGCATTTTTTAATAGAAATTTTGTTTCAAGGTTTTTTTCCAAACTCAAATGTTGGATTGAATATTTCCTTTGAATAACATGTATTTTAAAGAATAATGATGGCTTACTCTCCTCTTAGCATAGTACAAAATATAAAATAATGGGGAACAAGATGGACCAGGAATCAGGTTTGAATGCTGCTTTTCTACTCAACAACTGTGAGAATTAAGGCAAGTTTCTTTAAACTTTTGGGGCCTCAATTTCTCCTCTTATAATGTTAAGATCATAATTTCCAATTATATCCCAAGCATATGGTGAGACTCAACACAATAATAGATGCAAATGTGTAATATTTTTAAAAATCTTCCTGAGTATAAAACATTATCATTAAATTTGAACAACAACAACAACAACAAAAACACTAGGCACATTGTCCTTTTAGTATCCCTGGGCAAAGATAAGCAAAGATTCTATTTCTTGCTTTTTGTATCCCTCAAGCAGCTGTGCCGAAACACTCTGACAGGATTATCTGCAGGGCTTATTCTCTTATTTCCTTCAGATCTCTACTGAAATGTCACCTTATCAGAGCGGCCTCCCTCCCCTGACATCCTGTATCAATTAACAACACTCACTCAGGAAATCCATCTCCCTTGCCATGCTTTATTTTATTTCAACAGCCAAAGCATTAATCAAGTTGTTCACAGGTCTAGTTTTCCTAATCCTCCCCCCCAACACACAGGAGTGGAAAATCCATTAGGGCAGGGATTTGGGTTTGGTTTAGAGCACTGTGTATCTCTAATCTCTAGAGAAGAGTGCTTGACATGAGTAACACATAATAAATATTGTTGAGTGAAAGAATAAACTCAAGCAATTGTCTGAGGGAACTTTGAATTTAAAAACAAATACTAAAGTGAAACTGTCATTCTTTTATCCCAAAGTAGCGCACATAATAAATATTTTATTTTATTAAGGATATATTGTAAATATGCAATGCATATACTATGTCAAATGTCAAATTTCCTTTGAGTTTTACTTATATAATTTATTTTTAGGAAACTGTAACAATGTCTACTGCAAGGAAATGAATTGGTGCTTGTGTCATATCAAAACATGAAACAAATATACCAAATGCATGGAAAATTAGCTGTCTGTAAGAATCAATGTATTGTTTATTTTATAAAAATCAATTACTATATTTAACATTAGACAAACTCTATTCTCTTTTTACAGTCCGTTTAGAGCCACATGAAAAATATCAAAACAAATAATTCCACTTTTATTATACATCTACCTTAAGTGCCATGCATACCATAAATGTGCTTATGTGCATATGCCAAAACCATATTAAATAACTTTGAATTCCATATCTTTTACTTGCAGGTGCTTTAAAAAAGAGAAGAAATAGATAAAGGCCAGAAAGAGTTTATCTAAAAGAATGTGAAGCAGCTATAGAAGTGACAGGTAGATTAGATAACAAGTCCCATAAATTGAAATTTGACTATGAATAACAGATTCTCTGTCTTAGGTATACTTTCAGAAGACAACAGCTGGGATCTCCATGTCATTGATTAGGCAGTATTCTTAAGAAGATGTATTATTTAAAATGTCATATAATCTTAACCTATTATTTGCTGAATTTAAAAAAAAAAACTTTTGGCAATTTTTAGTAATGCCAACATAAATTGATTATCTCTTCAATAAAAATAGTTGTGACATTTCCAACTGAGTGTTGCCTCTTTAGATTAGTAAAATCCCAACATTTCTAGAAATATTTAATGGAAAATACAAACACTAAACCAACATAGGTTACATAGTTGTTTTATTTTTCCAAAATGCAGTACACAAAATCTATCCATTCTTCCTATGGGGAATTTAATGGCAAATGAAGGATAAAGTTAGCCTTTATCTTTACATGAGCCTTTTGAAGGCATGAACACCCTGGCAGTACTTATAATCTAGGAAGCATGAACTGCATCAAGAATATGAAGATGTCCTTTCTGAGAGTTAATGACAGTTTTAAGAGGCCATTAGGTTAACTGATAAAAGTTAAGCTTCAAATCTAAAGTGTTTTAAAGAAAGTTAAAAGACCTGAGCAATATGATGAGTAGTTGAACTCTATTTCTCATATGGAATCTGGACAAAAAATGGATTTCACAATGTCAATAGTGAGCTTCCTATAGCATCATCAGCTTTATCAGTTAATTTTGGTCTGCAAATACTACAAGGAGAGTGTATTTGGGAGAGGAGGGGTTAGAGAAAGAAGTGGATATTTTTCATTTATGAATAAGTTAGTGCCCAGAGAGATCATTTTTAACCCTATTGCTAATATATATTGGGTTAATCATCAAGATAAAATAAAAGTGAAAGAAAAGTTAGAAAAAGGGGTGTTTCCAGAAATGATGAACTTCCATCTAGAATTATGTTCACTAATAATACTCCCCAAAGTTTTGATGCTGATGTAAATTGAACATCCTAAGGAATCTCAGAGTAGATTGCTGGTTCTTCATAGAACAGATAAGGCCAGATATGTCATTAAACAGTGTTTGGAAAAACACAATGTAGCTGTGTTGACAGATACATGTTGGAAGAGTTTGTCTTCGACTTCTCAATCCTAAATAGACGACGGTAAGTGAACTTATATTCATATTATGCAAGCTGTGTGGTTTTGTGGGAGGTTTTGAAGAAAAACATAGGATATTTGTTTTACTATATATAATGTTTCATGTTATCAAAAAATGGTGGTATGTTTTCTACTTCTCTTCAGATTAAATAGAAGATTGGCTGTTACTTTTAATTTGTCAACTTGAAAGAAAAAATGGGCTACCAATATAAGAGGTGATAAAATTATTTTCATTGCTATATTTTCATAGTATTTTGAAATCTTAGCCTTATATTTATACTTAACTACAGGTAGCAGCACTTTTTTTTATTCAAAAAAATCAGATAATTACTAAGATGTGTTGCCTTAGAAACCAACCAAGAAGTCGGGAACGGTGGCTCAAGCCTGTAATCCCAGCACTTAGGGAGGCTAAGACAGGAGAATTCGTGAGTTCAAAGCCAGCCTCAGCAACGGTGAGGTGCTAAAGCAACTCAGTGAGACCCTGTCTCTACATAAAACACAAAATAGGGCTGGGGATGTGGCTCAGTGGTCGAGTACCCCTGAGTTCAATCCCTAGTACCAAAAAAAAAAAAAGAAAGAAAGAAACCAACCAAGAAATTAGGTACTGAAATATTAGTGGAAATTTTATATTTTGGAGGGAGGGGAAATACAATTGTTTGCTATATCTTACACCAAGATGACCTTTGTTCTACTAGTTGTTCTTTGTGAGTGTCTTAAGGCAATAAATCACCCAAATGTTTTTTCAAGGAAGAAAAATAATCAGAGATGCTATTCTTTATCTTCCTGTTGAAGCTATAATTTAAGCCACAAGTAAATGAATTATGAATCACAATCAGATCACAATGCCTATGATTATTTCCCCTCATCCAGGTGCTGTGCTTTGTTACTTTTGCATGTTTGTTGTCATATGGTATAAAAACATTTATCGTTTTGCTTTGGTGTTGTTCTTTAAGAGAGTTCAACTTGGGAAATATATTCATGAAGTTAGCCAACTCAGTGGACATTGTTCATGCAAGTGAATTAATCAAGTTTTAAGTACTTCATCTTTCATGTTTTTTTCTTTCCTCTTTTCAAGGAAAAAAAATTAGTAGTAAGAATTTAACTCTGTTCAAAAATCTTTAATACTTTCTGTGTACTGACAGGGCATAGCAAGGCAACTTTGAAGATGTGTTTTCTACTTTACTGTAGATTTGTTTCACACATGGCAAATAAGCCAGTTTTTTTGTTTTTTGTTGTTTTTTTTTTTTGCAGAAAGCTTTGAGCTTTATTATTCCATTTACCTGCTTGAGATAATGAAAAGACAATGCATTTGAGACTTCATTGGTAATTAACTCAGGTGATATTCTGGGTATACAATAAATTTATTTTGAAATGCCACTCGCAGTCTTTGGTTCTGCCTAGATTTGGTTCCATCAGGACATGTTTTCAGAACTTACTATTATATTTTAAAGTTTACTAAAAAATGCTTACACCTTATAATATGTTCAACATCTATTTTTCAATAACATTTTGAAAAGTAACTGCTCTATAGGGATTATCATTATAAATGTAAGTAAAAACAAATATAAATCTGTACTATGAGCTAAGAAACTTTCAATCAACTCAACTCAAATGTATTTTCTGGGGTTATTATAAGTGCATCATTGAATTTTCAAAAAATAAGTCTCTCTCTTTTCAGCTTTGCTACTTTTTTATGCAAAATTGTTTAGTTTAGAAAAACAATAATAGCTAGTTTTTTTTTTTGTCTATTTTATAAGTTTCTCCTAGGAAATTGTAAGATGAATAAACAAGAAAATTTGAGTCTTTTAAAGAAGATTTGCATGTTGAATTGAACTGGTAAATATATTGATCTACGTAAAGCATCTTTCATTTTAATTGAGTAAAATTCTCATTTTCATTTAACTTTTCAGTTTTTGAAAAAATGACTTCTCAGTGTTTTATAAGAAAAATAATGTCATATTCATGGCTGATTGCTCCCATTCTCATAAGTCTGCCTCTTTACAAAGTGACATTGGTGCTCACATCTTTGATCAAGTGGAGATTATCCCCATGATTACTGTAACAATTTTCCATAAACTTGATAACTTAAAAATAATCAAATATATTATTTACTTATAGATTTAGAGGCCAGAGATCTGAAATCTAGGTCTCCAAAAAACTCCTCCCACGGAAGCATGAAAGTCTCTCAGGGAGAATCCTGCCTTGCCTGTTTGAGCTCCTTATGGCTACCAGTGTTGTAGCTGCTTGACTTGGTTTTCTTTAATGACATTTTTCTTTTTCTTTTTTCTCTTTCCTCTATTTCAGTCTGTTGTAAGTACACCTGTCAATAGGTTTAGAGCCTGCTAAATTAAAAAGGGCTGAGTATGTAGCTCAAATGAAGAGCAGTTACCTAGCATGTATGAAGACGTGGGTTTGATCTCCAGTACTATACAAAAAAGAAGAGAAAAAGAAAAAATACTAAGAAAATAAATGACACAATAAAGACACATTTTTAATATTTACATAAAATATTGACTATAATTATTTGTTAACAGGAAGTTTTATAGAGCTCAATTGTGAGAGGGTTTTGAGTCGATCTGTGGACAACGTGTGTGTGTGTGTGTGTGTGTGCACACAAGTTTGTGTATACTCATGAATGAAATTTACAACTCTGGTTCATAAAATGATAGAGTAAAGAAATTCAGCAATGTTTTTTCTCCTGTTTTCAAGATCATTTCATTGAAATTGAGCATAGAAACTAGGATTAGCTATGATAATGAATAAAATAACAATTTATTCTGGCTCAATTGAGACACAGTACTAATATCACTGATGTCATGTGATTGACAGCTTAAAAGTACCCAATCATCCAATGCCTGATAATATAAATATCAATATATTTATGAAGGAAAGAAACAAAATAAGTTTAGCTGAACCAGAAATAGCATTCTATAGTTCTATTTACCCAATTTGAAAATATAATTAAATAAATAGATAGATAGATAGATAAAGTTGTTTTCCCTGAGATCTTTGAATACAGTGAGGTATTACCTGAAGGCTATTTGTGAAGATCATATGATCATACTTATTTCAGAATAGCCTGCAAATATCTCTGTTTTTAGTTTGAAGACCACAGCCTTAGAATCTGAGCCAGCTGTGGTTTTCAGGGATTACATGGCCAAAGAGAAATTACAGCTTTGAGATTGGTTTTAGAGGCTGAAATAAATATAGAATAAACCCAAATCCAGAATTGGGTAAAATGCAAATACAAGTGTCCAAGTCAAAACTGTGCACAAGCAGTAACAACAGCTAACAGTTACAGTAGAAGTCTTCTTTTATAGCTAAACTTTAGATATTAAAACAAAGTTAAGATTAACTTATCTCTTGAGATTTTTATGAAGTTGCTCAATTGGGTTTCTGTCCATCCTTAGACCCTTGCATTCTTGCAGGACTAATCCCCAACTCCATAACATCAGGCCTTCTGATTAATTTTTTATTGTTGCCATATTAAGTCACCATGAAAACAGTGATTTAATGCAACACAAATCTATTATCTTACAATTCTGGAAACTGAGTATCTCACAGAGTTGAAATCCAAGTGTTGGCAGAACTGCATTTATTTCTTGGAGGCTCTGTGGAATAGAGAGTTTGCTTTGGAGTTTTAGAGGCTGCCCACATCCCTTGGCTCCTGGCTCACTTCCTCACTTGTCAAAGGTAAACAAAGCAGGTTAAGACCCTTTTTAGATAGAATCACTCTGATGTTCCCTTCAATCTTCCTTCTACACTTTATTTATTTACTTGTTTACTTATATGTTTGGGGTATTGGGGATTGAAACTATGAATGCTCTACCATTGAATTACATCCCCAGATTATTAATTTTTTGTTTTGTTTTGTTTGTTTTGTGATGATGGCCTCACTAAGCTGTTCTCCAACTTGTAATCCTCTTATCTATTTCCCTAGCTGCTGTGCTCACAGGGATGTGCCTCTATGCCAGTTGCCTGCTCTTCCACTTTAAAGGGTCATTGATTGGCTACAGCTAGGGATCTACCTTATTTGGGCATGGTGTGCTGTGGTATTAGTCTTATTTGTGCAATGTCTGAAAAGTTAGCAGCCTATAACTGGCTGAAACTGAGCTGTTTATAGTTTGTATAAGTTGGATATATTTTACAAAAACAAAAAGCCTAAATTAGGTTTTGGTATATGTAGTAACTCAAAGTATTAAGAAAGACTCAAGCTAATAGTCTCCTGCTTATTTAATTTAATACCACACAAGAATTTTTCTTTCTACCCCCATATTTCCTATTTGGGGTAATATCCAAAAAGGATCTGATCATAGAAATTATATATCCATCTTTTAACTATGAGGTTAAGCAGTCTTCTTAGGACAGCAGAGGAAGAAACTGGGTCCTTGAAAGTGACACTGTGCCACTGGATGAAGATTGAACTTGCTTTTTGCTCTTCTGAGGACTGTTTTCTTTTTAATTGAGAAAACAATACCTTTATTGTTCACCTTACTTTTACTTGGTATTCTGATACTGCTGTCAAAATATAAGAAATGCTGCAAATTATAACTTAAAATGACCAAAATGCATTATAAAAATTAGAAATGTAGAAAATTTGGAAATCTGGAAGAAACTGCCATAGACTTCTTGTGCTGCTGTAACAAACTACAGCAGAGGGTGTGGCTAACATAGTACAAATTTGTTTCTCATAGTTCTGGAGGTAGGACCAAGCGAAGATCAAGATGTTGGTTGAGGTCCCTTTTCCCAGTTTACAGAGACAGCCATCCTGTTGATGTTTCATGATCTTTTCTTGATGTGTATATTTAGAGAAAGAAAGAACAAGAGGAGTCTGAACTTTCTTCTTATAAGGACCCTTAATTCTATCTGACCAGGGGCCATAACCTTATGATCGTGTTTGAACTTAATTACTTCTGCAAAGATACAATCTCTCCATATAGTCACTTTGAATGTTAATCCTTCAAAATATGAATTATGGAGGCAACATGAATATTCAGTTTATATCAGAAACTAAATGTAATAAATTCTATATAATATAATCAAATACCATAAATTTATGATACAATTGCATAGTAAATTATGCATAAACTAACATATATTACACATGTTATTTATGATGTCAGATGCCATAGTAAGATAATATAGAATATATATTGCCTGTTATGTAACATATTAGGGGTAAAAAATAAGAGATGATATATAATAGATTATAGATTATATGCTCTAATGTGTTTTGTATGAATTATATTTATTAAAGTATACTATATTATTTTATTAATATTTTTACCTCCTTTTAAACTTCGAAATATGTTGTAAATTTTCTGTTTTAATAAGCATTCTTATTTTAATCATGATGTTTATGTATCTTGCTTTTAAAACTAGTGGTAGAATGAAAATGGTATATATACCTCATTCAAAAATTGGCATATTTTCTTATGGTGAGTTTCCAGAAATGATATGATGGTGAACCTTGAAACTTTTCAAATTTAAGGAAAATACTATCAATTTATACAAGCACATTGGAGATTAGTAATTGTTTGCTCCCATAATAATAATTAAGGATTTTTGTTTCTCATTAATTTCATCCATTCATATTGATAGCAGTAAAGTAACAACTCCTGTTTTTGTTTGCATTACTATGGAACCAGGAGTGTTGCCCATGCTGAGCAATCACTTTACCACTGTACTACACTGGAAACTTTGAGATGCTCATGAATAGACTGTGGCCTTACTGTTGATGGGGAGCTTACCTCAGGAAATAACCCAGCCTGATATTTGTAAACATTCTCTTAAACAGAAGCATAAATATTGTTTGCATAAGTTCCAGAAGCATATGATATAGCCCAAGTATAAAAGTGCAGTATATAATAATAATTGGCTGTTTCCTCTACTCTGGCAAGAGTATCATTCCCTCAACCTTCTCCCAAATACACATTGTATGAATTTGCCCCTTGTGTTAGGACAACTTACTGCCTGCAGACTACCAGCAGATTGTCAAACCATAAACCTACAATACAGAAATCTACAAATCTGAGAATTTTGTCCTTTGGAATTATATCATACAAAATGTACACATATAGAGAGTCAATTATTTTACCAAAAGAGATTTTAAAGTATTTTAATAAATTTTGTCTTTTGATTTTTTTATATATGCACACACATATACATATGCATGAATATATACATATTTATTTTTTTCATGTATCCTAATGGTCTTTCTTGAAGCTGTCAGGTTTTGTGCCATATAAGGAAAACTTTTCTTCGGTCCATGAATAAATGTATGCAATTTAGTTCTAGGTCTTTTATGGATTCTTAGTGAAAAGTGAATTTATTTTAAAAGGAAGCAAGAGGAAAAAAATTTTTAAAAGACTTACTGTTTTTTATTTATTTATTTTTTGGTACCAGGGATTGAACTCAAGGTTACTCAACCACTGAGCCACATCCCCAGCCCTGTTTTGTGTTTTTTATGTAGAGACAGGGTCTCACTGAGTTACTCAGTGCCTCACCATTGCTGAGGCTGGATTTGAACTCATGATTCTCCTGTCTTAGCCTCCCAAAGTGCTGGGATTACAGGCATGTGCCACTGCACCTGGCTCTGTTTATTTTTTATTTAAAGTATATTTTTCCTTTTTTGTGTGTGTGTGTACCAGGGATTGAACCCAGGGGTATTTAACTCCTAGCCACAATCCCAGCCCTTTCTATTTATTTTTCTTATTTTGAGACAGGGGCTTGCTAAGTTGCTGGGATTGACTTTAAACTTGAGATCCTTCTGTCTCAGCCTCCAGAGCTGCTGAAATTACAGGCTACAGTAGCTATTTGAGAAGAATTATTCATACAAAAATAATCCTCTTTTACCTGGACATGAAAGTCCTAGACTCCTCCAACCTTCAAAACACACCTCTCCACCTCTCTTTTCCTTTCTCTCTCTCTCTCTGTCTTTCTGTCTCTCTCTCACTACACATACACACGCACATTCACCAAATTAACTACACGTATTCTCTGAGGTCTTGTTTGGTATAGACTTCCCTGCCTCACTCACATCAAACTCAAATGGCAATGTTCTCCACCAAAGAGATGTAAGTGGGAGTGAAATTTGCTGCTTCTGCACTGATGCTGTTAGAGGGTCATGCGATTCACCATTTCTTTTTTTTACCCCTCTGTCCTTTGACCTACTACAACCACAGAAAACATGGTTCTGTGATAAACTACTTACAATAGACATATAAAGTTTACAAGAAATAAACTTTGGTTGTATGAGGCATACATTGGAGGCTTCTTGATGTCACAATATTACCTATGGTTAAGGCATGTCATACAATAGATCACTAGAAACTTATGCATATTGAGATAATTTTAAAATTCAGGAAGGATGGAAATATCAATAAACTTGTTCTTTTCTGTGCTGGAGGTATTGTATTCTATTTTTTAAAATAGAATATTTATGAATATTTTTAGTTATACATGTATTAAATCCTAAAAAATATAGTATGTGCATTATAATGTATAATATGTATTACATTTTACTATTTATTATATATTATATGTATATAATATATAACAAATACAATTGTTAAAATTTATTTTAATTAAATCAATTTTCTGAACACAAACTATTACAACAATCATGAAAGTATTCCCTTGTTAATATGTTTTACTGCTATTTTACTTGTTTAGTTTGAAATACCTTTCAGATCTCCTGTAATTTAATGACTGCTTTTTTACTTGATATTTATAGGATAGAAAAGGTGCATTTTAATGATTAGAGTTGTGTTCCTGTAAAGTTTTTTTTTTTAATAATATTTTTAATCTTGTAGAATAATGTTAGATATTTGTCAAATGAAATAAACCTGGACCTTAGTAAAGAGAGACTTATTTAAAAAAAAATACACTTAAGGTAGGACATCTATTACAGTAGAACTCTCCATTCATAAGATATGCCAATGTCAATGATTAGATAGAAAAGTTTCTTCTATAGTGAAGGTAAACATGGATAGGAAGAATGGGGCGGGTGGGATGAGCTGTGTGCTCAGGACTGTTTTCCCTGAGGTCCTCTGATTCTTGGGATCCTTAAGGAGGTTTTCTGTTTTCCAATGCTTACTCAAAGACGTATCTGTGTCCCGGGTCCTGTGGAGAGGGGAAGCCAGACTAGGGTTAGATTAAGTGAAGATCTTGAATGTTTGTCCAGATTGGTCAATGATTTCCTAGCCAAACAATCATTTCCCACTCAGAGAATGGGATTGTTGAAGCTCTGTATGGCCAGAGTCCCTAAGCTATATGGGGATGGACAGTTCTTGGCATTAAGCATTTCCCCCAACTCAAAGGGTAAAATTGAACTATTGTCTTCCCTTGCTTTCTGGATTTGTTTGTAACCATCTGGTTTTTCCTCTCACTCATCTTCATTTTGAACTGTTTCAGCCATTTGCTTTTTAATTTTTCCTGTGAACAGCATTTAGTTTCTTCCATATGAAATGTTAACTCATTCATACATATTGTCATAAGTTATTTATTTAATCTGTCAGCATTTCACATTTATAACACATTTTCCATTGTTTGCAATTATTTATATGTGGATATTGTTTTTATTTTAAGAAGCTTCCTCTCCTAATAATTTGAAAGAATACATAAAATCTAGATTCTATTTTCAGTGGAAATACAGCTAAAATTTATTTTTCTGATTATCATTTGGCCTCATTTTTTTCTCACCTAAGTACCATTTTAAAAAAATCTTAAAGTATTTAAGTCATCAGAAATGTCTAGATGATGATCCGTATAGATTATTTTTAGCTTATAATAAGTTCCTTCAGTCAGCTAATTTTACATTTCAAATAAGTAAACATAAATATCTTCCTTCACTTATGATTTTTCAAGGATACTTAAAAACATTTCTTTAAAATACTTGTTCCACCTCTTATAAAACTATTATAAAACTATTAAACTATTACAACAATTATTTTTTTTAAATATTTTTTAGTTGTCAATGGACCTTTATTTTATTTATTTATATGTGGTGCTGAGAATCGAACCCAGTGCCTCACGCATGCTAGGCAAGCGCTGTACCACTGAGCCACACCCCATCCCCCCATTACAACAATTATTATAAAACTATTATAACAATTACCATAGTATGTCATATATATGTCATTGTTTTTCTATATACTTAATTGATTATTTAAAATTCTTAGTATTTTTCTTATTGCTGTGTATTATGCAAGTGCTATAAGATATTTTTGCAATAATATTTTTTTACAATGGACTTATGATTATATATTTCTTTTTTTCCTTTTCCTTTCGAGATGTTTCTGAATCATAGACTGAAAATTTTTAATGTTGATTATAATAAAACTGAAATTCTATAACCCAAACAAAAGAAACGAGTTTCACAGCCTGTTTACTTCTTAAATGCCATGGCAGATCAATAACTAAAGTACTTCATAATATCTTTACTCAGTGATTTTACATCGTACATGGGTGCACACATATTTACATAGACATTCAAGTAAATGAAAAATTTACAAGACAATCTGCTTAAAAGCTGTAAATAGCTGAGCACAGTGGCATATGCCTGTAATCCCAGTACTTTGGGGGGCTGAGACAGGAGAATAGCGAGTTCAAAGCCAGCCTCAGCAACGAAGAGGTGCTAGACAACTCAGTGAGACCCTGTCTCTACATAAAACACAAAATAGGACTGGGGATGTGGCTCAGTGGTTGAGTAACCCTGATTTCAATCCATGGTACCAAAAAAAAAAAAAAAAGCTGTCAAATGCTCAGTTATTTTTGTTTCATTGTTATTTTTTGAAATGCTGTCATGACTCACTAAATTTATTTCAAGACCCAATATTTAGTGGTATCCTGAAATTTAAACTGCTGAATGGGATTCCTTGTATTACCTGCATCATTCTTAGCAATTTTAATTATTAAAATTCGTAGACTTGAGTTGGCCTTGCTCATTCTTGGTGGGGGAAAAATTGAAGGAGGCAGCCTCCAGCCTTCTGCCCAGTCACTGTGCAGATACCAACAATTTTGTTTACTGTCTCTATTCTTCTAAGTTTATTGAGGTCCCTGGAGGATAGTGACCATATAAATTGAGTCTCTCTTCTCCTTGAATAACATTTTCTAGGAAAATTTCCATTAAGCATTGCCCAGGGGAATCCTCTGAGAGCTTAAATGAAGGGATGGACCTCTTTCTAAATAGATTAGGTGCACAGGGGACAATCAACAGTGAACTTAAACAAGAAACATCAAGCATGGATTCAGCATTCATTCTTTTTCAGTGCAAATAAATACACATCTTTAGCAGTGTATTTCAGACTATTAGACCCATTAGGTGGTCAGGAAATAAAATCAGTTGCATTTCAGTCAACATTATTTCAGATTATTTAGAAAAGAAAAGAAAATACTGGAAAGCACCATACATAGTATTATTTCAAAGGATTTTCTTCACTTTACTAGTGCAGTGTGTGTTCATAATAAGGTTATGAAATGAAACATTGTTTTCATTGTAGGTAGTGGCCATTGAAAGTCTGAAAGTGCCTGCTTTGTAAGATACAGTGCAGGAATTTATGTTTAAGTCACAAAGAAAAATATTTATGATCTTATTTTTCTCTATCCCCAAATTTTTACATGGCTCAAACCAGAAGGATTTATATGTATGCTTGTGACATTTCCTCCAAACCCTCTTTCTTAATGCCACTTGCATTTTTGTTAAACTATTCTTTGTTTCCTTAACTTTCTTCCCCAAATCTCACAGCTAACTATTTATTTTGGTCTACATATTTTTAGTCTTTGATGTCCATCTTGATAAAATGTTTAACTTCACTGAAATCTCTAAAGACATAATGTGGAAAATTTCTTTCTCTCCAGTGCTATGTTCATTTCCTTCTATCAGGTTGTATCAGTTTTTGTTACATTGATTTTTTTTACATTCTTTTTCCCCCTGGTAACTGATCCTTGAGCATTAAGAGGTGTATCCTAGTGATCCATTAAGGACCAAATAATATAACTGAATTTCCTTGGTTCCTTTAAATATTTATCTGGATGATTTTAGACTTTTCATATCGATCAAAAACTGAAGAACTAATAGACGTGGGTCACTGCTAGTACTTTGGAGAATAGCAGCCTGGAGCGGAGAGAAATATAACTGTGGAAATGTCATTTCTGGAGAAGAGAAGGTTTATGTTAATTTCATATCTTTGTGTGTTTGCTCTCCACCTATTTATTTATTTATTTATATTTTTTCTTTGGTTCTGGTAATTGAACTCAAGGGTACCCTACCACTCAGGTACATCTCCAGTCATTTTTATTTATTTATTTATTTATTTATTATATTAGACCTCTCAATACTTGCCTTAGGCTGTCTTTGAACTTGTGATCTTTGTGACTCAACTTGCCAAGTAGCCAGAATGACATGTGTGGGCCATCACACCTGGCTTCATTTTTACTTTATTAAGCAGAAATTTACAAGAGCTTGGGAAAATGCATGCTATAATTTTCTTATTTTTTTTCTTGTGAAGATTTTGTTTTTGTTTTTTCTTTCCTTGTTTTCAAATTTTAATAACTATGTTTGTCATTTCTTGGATAGGGGAATTCTATAATGCTAAATCTACTATTTTCTGGAAGTAATATCATCTTTTCCTGAATATGTGTATGCTTTTGGTTGAGTGAAATTTTTCATGATCTTCCATGTCCTGTTTATAAGACATTTGGTTATCTGTGGTTTACTTAGAACAATTTTCCATTTTATTTCTTAGAATTTCAATATCACTGGGGCTTTGAGAGATAAATACAATCGTTACATTGATTGCAATTTGTACCAACCATTCTGCTAAGCCATTTATGTACCTGCAACAAAAATTGCCAGCTATCTACAATACCCTTTCCCATTCTTTGGCCACAGAGATCATATTTCCCAGAATTTCCTGCAATTGGGTACAGCCATGGGACTAGTCTCTTTACAAAAACATGAAAGATATTCATCATTGAGCATCTTGCCCATAAAAAACATCCAGATGGACTTGTTTTCCTTTCTGTCTCTCTATTTTATTTATTTATATTTCCTGACTCAGTTGTGATAAGACTAGCTCTCTGATAATCAAATAACGAAGAGCCATTTACATAACCTGAATTTTCATTCAATAATTTTATATGAATAGGAAATAACATTAAGCTACTGAAATGTTGGTTTTATTGTTTAAGTAGCAGCATAACATTATATAACTAGTATTTACTATTTCATATAGTTCTCATGACAGTACTTAGAAATAGGCATTTTTATCCTTATTGTAGCAAAGAGAAATCTGAATCATCCAAAGTAAATGTGCACAAAATTAGAAATGCCATAATTTAAACCTAATTTTCTGATTCCATACTCTGTTTTCATTTGCCCCATTTAAAAAGAGAGACAGGCTTTTGAAACCAGTTTATTGAGGAATATCAACTTAGAAGATTATAAATACGAAATGCCTTCATTTTTTCCAGTAAACAAGAAGATTTAAAAGCATCTGTTGTGCTCTCTCTCCCCTACTCTCTCTGCTTCTTGGTGACCATGTCCTTATCTGCTTTCTTCCACCACACTCTTTTGCCCTCATGTTCTGCCTCACCTAATGATATGCTAATTAATGTGGAAGAAATTTCTGGGTAGCATAACATTTCAGCAGTGTCATGAGTATTGCTGGCGGCATATAACCATGTTTATTTCGATTATCAGGAGAAGAAGGCAAAGTAGAAAGATTAGACAATTTTCACATTTGGCCAGAAAATTCTGAGTAAAACTCAGGCTAAGAAAGGTGTGTTAGTTAACGAGAATAGAGCCACTAAAGAGATGCTGCTAAGAATTTTTCACAGAAACAATAGGAAAGATAGCTTGAGGGCATCTCAAGTATTGGCAAGACCACACCCATCTCAGATTCAAGGCTGTAAAAGTAAAAATTTCTTTAAGAAGAAATCAGTGGTGCACCCTGCCTACACAGAGGGGCTTAGGAAGTTATTTTACCATGCTCAGTCACCCAGACACTCAGAGTTTGTTGGGGCCATGTTTCCTAGAGTTTTGGTTACTTCAAGATGGTGGTAGACCTTGACATCAACCACATGTTGCTGGTTTTTCAGGAATGCAGGATGCTGGATTTAAGAGGTAATGGAGGCTTCTTCCAGATTTCAATGGAAGGCCCGGAAGTCCTGGCAAAGTGCAAGATTGTCAGAGTCCCTTTAGGCAGTCACTGAGAAGGCAGTTCATGGAGATATGAGGAGGGAGTCAAAGCTACAGTGGCCACTCCCGAGATTAAGAAATGCCAGTACCATGGAATGTCTGCTATAGAATACAGCAGAGATAAACCAAGAGAGATGCCATGGGGGCTTTTAAGGAGCATATGCCATAGACATGCCTGGACATGCCGGGGACTAAGTTGCTGGGCATAAGAAATAGCAGCAATTGACTTGCTTACTCATACCTGCTTATAATTGATAAAGGGCTGTAAGGGGTACCGAACCATAGGCCTGCTTAGCAATGACAGGTTACAACTGATAGGGAACACAGCTCCACCCACATGTGCAAAGAAAGGCCCAGTTGCAATTATACTATCACACTAGAGATAGTAACCAATGGACATTGACTTTTACTGGGCATAACCAATCACCAGCCCACACCACTAACTTGGAACTGCATTTAAACTGTTTATGCTGCCACTTTTTGGCTTTTGCTCCAAGGACATCAGTGAGACTGGCCACATTGCTGTCCATCCATTTATCAACTCTGCCATTCCCTGATGTACAGCTGTTGGCTGAAGAGAACCACCAGACAAGGACAACGTCTGCTCTTTGGCTAAGAGAAGTTGCATGGCATCAGAGGTATTTCGGGGCTCGTGGTTGCCCTAGGACTGTATGAATTACTGGTAGTGTTTAGTTGCCCTAGGATACTGTGACTTACCTATAGTGTTTAATTAGCACATATTGAATACTAGTTGGGGTGCTCCAGCACACCCAATACTTTTTGCATTAATTAATTATATTTGATGATTGTTGTGATTGGACATACACTTGCATTTAAAGACAATCTGCCTCTGAGTAATTATTAATTGTGCTGCTCGTGACAGGGCTCCCACCAGAAAGACCAGAGGGGTACAGCTATACAAGCCCTATGGAGAGAGCAACTGGATGTCATGTGTTCCAGATGCTGAACTTTGAGCTTAAGAACTGGTTTGCTCATTGGGATTTCAGTCTCGCTTTGATTCCATCGCATCCTGGCTTTCTATGTCCCTATTTTTCCCCTTGTGGAATGAAAATGTATACTCTGTGTTTTTATATATTGGATATATGCAACCCACTTTTTATTTTTAATGGAGCTTACAATGAGAGCTTGCCTTGAGTCTCAGAGGAGACATTAGGTGGAACATTCAGGCAGTGCTCAAACTGTAGAGACTATGGAGACTCTTAGAAATGGACTGAATGTGTTTTGCCTTGTGAGATGGGCAAGATCTTTAGTGGGCCAGGGCCAGAATGTTATGGTTGAGATATTTGATATCCCCCAAAATTCATTTGTGAGATAATCTAAGAGGGTTTAGAGGTGAAATTATGGATTGAAAGAGTCTTAACTGAATCAGCACATTAATCTATTAATGGGGATTAACTGCATAGTAACCGCAGGCAAGTAGAGTGTGTTTGGAGGAGGTGGGTCACTAAGGGTGTGCTTTTGGGGTTTATATTTTGTCTGTGGTAAGGGGAACATGAGATTTGTCCATAGTCATAATGCTAGTAAATGGTAGGGGTAGGTTCTACACCTAGGCAACCTCTCTTGCTCTTTGTTTCTTGGTGGAAAAATTCTGATCTGCTTTCTTCCACCACACTCTTTTGCCATGATGTTCGGCCTTATATTGGGCCAAGAGCAATGAAGCCAGCTATCTACAACTGAGGCCTCTGAAACTGTAAGCCCCAAATAAACATTACTTCCCCTAAAAAAAAAGGCATTTGTTGAATTGTTATTTCCCCACAATGTAATAAAAAGGCATAATAATAATATATTGTCTCAATTCTATGTTTTTAAAAATACTGCAATTATTTAAACAGATAATTTTCATCTGAGAATGTATTATGTTTATTTAAAATTTAATTTATCAACTCATAATGAACTATGTTTACTCCACTGCAATGCAGGTATGGTTGGTTTTAAATAGAGAGGGTTGGGTTTTGGTTCAGTTTGATTGCTTCTGAAGAGAGAGGTTGCCTAGGAGTAGAACCTACCCCTGCCATTTACTAGCATTATGACTATGGACAAATCTCATCATGTCACGTCTCTGTGTGCCTCTCAGTTTTTTTTAACTCTAAGTATGGTTACTAATTCTACCTGCTTCACTTTGTGGGTGTCATTGCCAGTTCATTTTCTGCTGCTAAAACATCATACCACAGACTAGATAAATTATAAACAATAAAAAATCATTTGGCTTACATTTCCAGAGGCTAGGAACTTTAAGAGTGTGGTGCTGGAATCCAGTGATGGCTTTCATGTTGTTTATGACAGCAATCACACATGAAGAGAGAAGAACATCAGGCCAAACTTATCCTTTTTAAGGAACTCATTTTCTTGAAACTAACATAATCTGCAATAACTAACCCACTCCTGCCGTGGAACCATTAATCTATTCACAAGGGCAGAGCTTTCTTCATCTAAAAACCTTTGAAAGAACCTCATATCCTTTATGGAGAAATAAAGGAAGAGAATGGTTCTCCCCCAAAATATTACTGGTGTCTCCAAATTTTCCACTGCCTTGTATCAAGAGTAGTTGTATAGTTCTGGTAATGGATAAGTTTGAAGTTGCTATGTAGG
Source organism: Geosciurus inauris (assembly GCA_004024805.1). Lineage (NCBI taxonomy): Eukaryota > Metazoa > Chordata > Mammalia > Rodentia > Sciuridae > Geosciurus > Geosciurus inauris. Next base: position 16,142 of record PVHX01000173.1, on the reverse strand, counting down.
AAACTGATGGTCATCATGTTTTACTGTGAAGCTCAACAGTCAAGTTCAGGAAAACTGAATTCAACTTAGCACTAACACCACCTTCTTACATTTTTAATTAAATGATTTGATCAAGTCAAAGTCCCCAAATTAAATTGTCATATAGCTAATTTTAGAATTCAATTTCTAGACTTTTGATATAATATTTTTCTAAATGAAGCATTCAGAGTACCTCTATAGTATTTTTAATAAAAACAAATAAAATGAAATATAAATCAACATTTATTATTTACATATATTTCATATACATGTATATAAAATATATACACAATTATGAGTTGATTACACACATATACATGTGTGTATATATATATATTTTTTTCCATTGAAGAAAAGAAAAATATTTCTACCTTAGGGCTGTCTTTTGAAGACAAGAAAAGATTCCTCCTTTTAAGTGATGTAGGTGATGGCCATTTAACAAAAAAGATTTTTCTAAATGTGCCAAAAGAAACAGCATGCAAGAGAAAGCAAATGTTGCTATGACTAAATGCTTTCATTAGCTTTGGGGTACATTTTTCTTCTAATAAATTGTATGATCAGATTATCTTTATATAATAGAATTTAATATGGATTTCAACATCCCAATATTCACATACTTAACCTTTATTTATGAGTTCAATTTCAGAATATGGTTTTTCTCAACCTCTCAGTAGTATCTCTTAAATGTCTATTTTGGTTTAGAGCTGCATCATGGAGGACCCTGGAGATCAAATTTCTTTTCTGCAGTTATCATAATGTTGTAATTCATTTCTGATCACAAATGCAGCTCCCACATGTCTCACTTATGAAATTTCGATCCACAAAGAACAACTTAAATTTAGCCACTTAGAAATACATTTCCAATTCACATTCTTTTGCAAAACAGATATAAGTAAAACTAAGAGCTAATGGTTTAGTGGAAATATCTAGATTTATTCCTATTATATTTAAGATTTTGAAAGCAAAGATAATATTAAACTTTTAAGTTTAATATTAAACTTTTAATATTAAACTTTAAGTATCTTAAAAATAAGATGATGAAATATATCTTCTCTAGCAGAATCATTATTTCTATGAGGTTTTCTTTTTAATCTAATCCCTAATACATAGGGATTAGAAGTATTCTGAAATACTTTAGACCAAACTATGTTGAAACAAATTAAAAGGCTCGGCTATACAACAATGCATTTTAATGTCTTCACCTCTCTGATTTATTAGTTGCTTAAGCATTGTGTTGTAAAATTGGTTAATCTAGAGTTTGGGTATCATTCTACCTTCTACTCTTGCCTTTGCCTTTCCTTTTTCGCAAACTATTTCACAGAGACAAGCATCCTTGGTAGGTTTTTAACTATTAGGTTATTTTAGTATCAGTGAGTTTTCTATTTCCCATTATTTTTTTATAACATCAGTATTTGTTCATAGTAGTAGTGAAGAAATCACATGAAGGGTAAAAAATTTAAAACTTATTTTGTGGAAAATTTTATGGAGACACTTTAAGAAAACCAGAGAAAGTTAATGTGAGTTGGCAATGGAGTAAAGTTGTTTTATTTGGTTGTGCACTTTGGTATTTAGAAATCACCTTGAGTAGGAAAATACAACAGAAAAACGATAAGAAAGACACCTTCAATATATCATGTAGTGATAATAATCAGTGAGCCAATGAGTATAAAGAAGCAAAGCAAATACAGTATTCTCTATTGAAGAGCATTCCCTTAACTATACAATTTATTATTACTATTAATGGAAGAAGAAAATAATCTCTTTAAATGATATCTCTATAAATATTATTTATGCATAAAATCATATTTATTATTAACCAAAAGAACATATAAACATACTACCGAACATAGTTACCATAACCCAAACAATGTCTGTATGATGGATTATTGTAAAGAAAAGATATTAGGTGTACCTTGTATTTTTGAATTTTTTCTACAAATATGTGTGCTTAATGTCCTTCAATGACTTCCCATTGCTCTATAGAATAAAAATCCTGAACTTGAAAATATAAAAAAAACAAGCAAAAAAAAAAAAAAAATGCTCGTCCTAGTCCCATATCTCAGAGTCAGATCTTCTGTTGTTATTCTCCTAAAAAATTTCACTGATGACACCATGGCCAGGTTTTCAGCCCCTCCAATACAATAGTTTCTTGCTCAGGGTCATTATGCACATTTCACAGCTCTCCCTTCCTCTACCAGTAGTACCTTCTCCTTCTCTACTCTTCCATCTCTCATTCTCATATTTGCTCCTGTGCTCCTTCAGTTTTAGCTGAAGATGACATCCTGCTGTAGTGAGATCTTTGAATTTCACCTCAAATATCAATTTTATCTTTCTGGAAATATTTTTCTTAGCCTTACATATTTCATTTCATGAAACATTTATTTATGCATTTTATGATGGACTTAATATACATTGGCTATTAAGAAATTAAATTCTTTGAGGGTGAGAACACTATTTTGGGATTTACTTTTTCAGCTAGTGTATAACCCAATGCCTAGTCTACCCTTGAATTAGTTAACTTAAACACATGTGAATTATTTTTCTGATAACTTAGAAACAACTCAAAACTCTAAATTTCCTGAAAGATAACATAACGGAGCAGTGTGGTCTCTAGATGATGTAGCACTGATGTTGTTTGTGTGGATGTGAAGATACTCCTGGATAGGGAAGACTCTCAATGTGTGCACAGGATACCTGTCTTCTGAAATTTCATCCTTTGGCTTATATTACTGGCCATGACAACTCTCCCCAAATATTGTCCTAAGTGGAATGCAGGCTGAAATCTGAGAACACACCACAAAAGAAAATGTAGGTACTTTTTCTTCCAAAGGCTAGGGCATGATAGACATTTGGAGTCATAACATTAAAGTATTAAGCTTTAAAATCTTGTGCTTTTTTTCTTCAGCATGAAAAATGGAAGAAACAATATACTATAAAGAATCTGAGGGCGCAGTGATGCACACCTGTAATCCCAGCACTTAGGGAGGCTGAGAGAGGAGAATCTTGAGTTCGAAGCCAGCCTCAACAATGGTGAGGAACTAAGCCACTCAGTGAGATGCTGTCTCTAAAAAACACAAAATACGGCTGAGTATGTTGCTCAGTGGTCAAGTACCCCTGAGTTCAATACCCAATACCAAAAAAAATTTTAAAAAAGAGTCTTTCTTTGCTCAAAGCAATTGAGCCAACTTCTATGGCACTTCTACTCTTTATGTCTGCTTCTGCTCAATTCATCACTCTGTATTGTAATCTGTCTTTCCCTGTCTTTTTCTCTACTGGCTTTGAACTCCTTTAAAAATAGAATTATATATTTTTATCAACAGTTTTACTAAATTGGATAAGTGCTTTAAGACCCTGATTTCATGAAGAGATCAATTTGACTTTTCATATCAGTCCATTCCATCCTACCACATACAAATCAAATAGTTTTATCAAGAGATATAAGTGAAGTCAGAGTTAGACAGGCAGTATAGATAGGTAAATTGAATTTGGTAGGATCAAGGAGGCCAATTTGGGTCTGGGAAGCTGGGGAGGTATTCAAATGCTAATGCCTTCAGAGCCCTTCTTCCACCCTTATCAGGATAAATCTGCCCCTGCTCCAACAGGGTTGCTAAGGTAACCTGTCCCAAAGAGTTGTTAATTACATCCAGGCCTTTGCCCAAACCATGTGCTTTTCACCTTTTTGGCAATCCCACCAAACATCCTGGGCCTAGTCACTCAGGAAGGAGAGAGATAAGGGGAAGAGCAGGACAGCAAAGGAAGCCTTGGGCATATAAAAAGGCAAAACGCGTGTGCTTCTTGGGATACCAGGATACCAGCTAAGGTCCCCTTCTCCCTCCTGGGAGTTACCCCTTTTAAATAAACCCTGCTTAAATGCTTTCCTTGGTGTGTTTCTCTAATGTTCAAACTTCGACATGTGAAGGAGCAGAACTTGTCACCAGTACTCAGCAGTATCCTAAGTATCCTTACTTTATGTGAGGCATAAAAATTTCTAATATTTTCTACTATATTTTACTCCATTTTTATTTTGAAATATATTTTTCATTTGATCAACTTGAGTAATTTTATTAGCCAGTAATGATTTGTTACCAATGGTTTGGAAAACTGGGCATGAGCTTGCAAAGTACATGAAGACAGGGGCCATGTCTATTAATCCTCAAGGACTGAAGACTGACAGGCACATGTTAAATTTGATGAACAAATGACTATACTTTAGCAGTCAGAAACACTGAATGGCATTGAATATGTGAATACTGGATGAATGCATATCAAGACCCCTCAGACTTTGAAAGAAGACTGGAATACTCTTGCCTTCTCATTTTGTTGGTATAATATAAATAAATGTGAAATGAAGTCAAAGCATTATAATGTATTGAAATGTTTATGCTGAATAACATGGATGCTTAACATTAAAATGAAATAAAATGATGTAATTGACATGATACATAAGAACATTTTTAAAATTCTTGATTTAATACAGTCAGTATGATCCATTATTGAGATACAAAATAAGGTTAAAGTTGATTGAAGAATTTCTCTTTCTTTAAGTTGTGGTGATATGTTTCTGCCTCTATGTAACATTTTTGGCAAAAATGTTCAAGTTCAACTGGGAGACCTTTTAAGAGTAGGAGACACCCTTTGTATAAAGAATCTCTTCTCCATGGCATAATTTGATGCTTTTAAACTTCTAACTTTAGAAATAAAGTCCTCTAATTGGGGATTGTTCTTAAAACATGCTTGTTAAAATGTAAACATATAAACAAAGTGAAAGTAGTATTGTGCTCGGTAATGAAGAATAATACAAGCAAACTGAGCTAACCAAAGGAACTATTTTGAAATGGAAATTAATGACCTTTTTTGAGAATCACAGCTCTAGCAAGACAGCATGATCTTTGCCCTAAGGTGCTACCACGAAGGCCAATCTTTGGGAAAATTAAGAATATTGAGAACCAAATACTTCTGCAACCTCACCCGTTCTTCAGTTTTCCTTGCCAGTATCTGTATTTATTAAATAGCTTTTACCAATCTCCATGAGTGTATGGTGTAGCCCTTTCTGCATCATGGCCTGAGTAAGCTCTGACTTATTAAATTCAAATCTAATCATATTATTCTCCAGCTCAAAAATCTTACTGCCTCCCACATCTCTGAAAGGAATAAAAAAAACTAAAATCATAGAATGACACGTAAAACCCTACTAAGTCTGGCTTTCACTTACTTCTTCCACATCTTCTCTATCCTCTTCATTATAAGCATCTTTTGAGTTCAATGCTAATGAGTACCAAGGGAAGCTTACAGTGAGATAAGAACTCTAAAGAATGTGATAATGAAGGAATTGGAGAGGGGAAGTGGGCTACTTCTCTTAACTTCAATCTTTAGGTGATAATCAAAGCAAAATGACCTTGGTTTTAGAGTAAAAGGACATCAAGAAACCTCTGAAGAAATCCATCAGCATAGTGGGCATGCAACCTATCCCTGTATTCCCCCTGCTTGTATGCATGGTGCATTCCCAGGAGGGTGTGAGTTATAAGATGTCCCAAAACTCTCCACTGAGTCCCTTGTCAATTCTTCAGGATCTGTAAATGCATGCGTGGGGTTTTAGAGTCCTAGGATGAATAGCATCCTGACTATCATCATCATCATTAATAGCAACAACAAAAAAAGGTCTCTTTGTTCCCCAAATGTAATTTTCTTTGGAATCTCTGTGCACATGATATCTTCACTCCTTGGCAAATTCCCTGCCTTTGACTACATATTTAGTTATTATTCATCTTTTAAATTTTAATTTACTTGGGCCCCCTCTTGTGAAGTTCTTTCTGTCTCTGTTCTGGCTTTTTCAGACATACAAAGGCTGTAGAATGGTGGCCAGATCTGCACAGGTTTTGAAGGGAGACCACCTACTATTTTATTTCCAATTTTATTAGTGTTATAACAGTTGAAACTATAGCCAGTTACTTGGTTTTTCTAAATTTCAAGTTTCTGTGTAAAATGGAAATATACTTATGCAGAATTTTGAGATTATAGGGAATGTCATATACACAGGCTAAAGGTAAGTTTCTTGCTATTATTTTCAGAAGTTGTATTTTTCAATTGAGAATATATTCAGCTTTGCATTTTAGTTTCTTTTGAAGAAATAATTTGTCATCATCTGCATTTCTTTCTTCTTCCTCATAATAATTGTGATGTTAAGAACACAAACACGGACATTTATATAGCATTTGCTAAGTACTAGGTATTGTTATGTCTTGCAAATAATACCTCATACAACTCTAGGAAGTACATTCTAATATTATTTCCACTTACAGAAGAGGAAATTGATTTTCAGAGATGTTAAGTGATTGCCCAAACTGGTACATCTTATATATGCAGGTGCTGGGTCAGGTCTCTAAGAAGTCTGACTTCAGAGTGTGTTCTTCTAATCACTACTATGCACTGCTTTTGTTGTTACTCTCTTAACATACTCTGACTGACCTAGACATGATTCCACCTTTTAAGATTGTTTCCTCATCTATGAAATGGGAAAGATAAAACATTCTGAGTCATGAAGAAGGTTAAAACAATGACTGAGGAGGGCATTAGTACTTAGTACATGATAGAAAACAAATTAAATTTATGTTGTTTCCTAACATTAAGATGCTTCTTACTGATCAGTGATAGATCATATATGGGACATGTGTAGTCTTTCTAATTAACTTAATATTGAACTCAGTTTCCTCAAAACACATTAAAGTCTAAGGGAAGAATACTTTATGATCTCTAAACTTATTTATTATCAAGTCATTTTCCTACCTGCTGTAAACCTTGACTCCTTCTATAATAATAGCTCATGGTTTTCCAGAATATGCCATGCAATATCATGCCTTTATAATAGTCTCAACTTACCTGCAGTTTTGCTTTTCATGGTTCAGTTACCTGTGGTCAAGAAGGGCACATGCAGCACAGTAAGATATTTTGAGAGAGAGAGGGAGAAGCCACATTCTCATAACTCTTATTACAGTACATTGTTGTAATTGTTCCATTTTACTACTAGTTATTATTGTTGACCTTTTACTGTGCCAAATTTACAAATTAATCATTATCCCAGCCTGCATATATGCAAAAAAACACAGTGTATATAAAGTTTGCTTCTAGCCATGGTTTCACGAATCTATTGGGCATCTCAGAATAGATTTCCCAAGGGTGAGAGAGGATCTCTGTTGTGAGTTTCCCATACTCTCTCTAATGAACTGTAAATTATTCATCCTCTAAAGCCTGGAGTTTTTCCAACTTTTTGGGGCATTATTGAATGCTGTCTGTTTCACTCCCAAGAATTTTCTCTCTCAGAGAGCATGTGATCTTTGGTTAAGATGCCTTATTTGCATTTCTGATTTTCATATTAGATAAATAATCATTGTGGAGGGTCTATCTCTGTAATTCTGTGTATCCTACACACCATTGAACAAACAGGCAGGCACATGAAAACTATTTAATGACTGACAATTTGGTGTCACTATAGGTATGGGCTAACGGAAATAATTTCAATGGACTTATATTTGCTACAGTTAAATTCTGTTATTTAATGAAAATGTCTAGAGTTATTGTTATGATTATGATTTCCAGTTTTAACATATGTGGTAGTGATTTTCAGGAGTGCAAACGATTGTATGTGGATAAATTGAGTGATTAAAGGATATTATTTTACAAATGTACTATCTGGAATACTTCTACTCTGCCATGGAGACATAGGAATTAGTCCTGGTTAACTCCAGTGTGCAATTGAGAATAACAAGTACTGGCTTTGGCAAATGTTGGTTCCCAGAATCAAAATTCATCTCCAAGCCCATGTTAGTACTAGATTCTTATAAGCTCCTTAAGACTTAATATTTTTTTTCTTGATATCATCACGTCTTCTAAGGAAACCAAACTTAAACCTCAAAGGGACTTTTTTTCATCTCAATCTGCATTCAGAAGTCTTTTATATGCAACAAAAAAATCTCATTATGTGTTTATCAAGATAGAATGATTTCTAAATGTACTGTTATTATTACTCACCAATAAATGATTTGGAAAGAAAAGTATAAGATGCTTGAAAGGGGAGAAATTACCTGATTTGATTTTTATAAAATAATGAAAGGAGGTTCACATTAAAAATGACATTTAAAAGTCTTCTATAAGAGTGTTTTTTTAAAGCAATTTTTATTTGAGAATGAAGAATCCTGACATTAGAAAAAGTATTAAAATATTGTTTATATGGTGCAGTAATCCTGCAGGCTGCTTCAACCTGGGCTTCAGGTTTTTGAAACAAGGTCCAGTTGCTGCACTGTAATAATGGCCTGCCTTTATTTATGCACCTACCCATTGTCTTTGATGTCAGGTAATAGCTGCAAATCAAATGGCATATTCTCATTCCCTGTCACATATTTTGCTCCTTAAGCATTAGGATAAACAGATGTGGCTTAGCCAAAGCTATTGTCAGCAATACACTACTTCTAGTGACAATAAATCTTTCTACTAATGATATTAGGTAATAGAATTGGTCTTTTGCACTATCTTTGCCCACTGCTCTATTTTAAGGCAATGCCTTTGTAAACAAACACTTACACAATGCAAGGTATCACCTGGTGTAAAATAGGCTGGATCCATTAGCATGTTGTGAAGTTGGGGCACAGAAAAATAAAAGAATAGAATACAATCAACACAGCCTGGGAAAAGAATTGCTCTGTACAACATAAGCAAACTGACAAAAGGTGGGATGGCTTAGTTTTATTTATAAAAGCCTTTACATGTTTCTACATTTATTAAAAGTTGACCCTCTTGAACTCTGTCTGAATAATATTAAAATGCTGACAGAGAGACATGAAGGAAGAGTCTGCCAAAACATTTTTTCTATCATTGGTGATGTTTTCTATTTATTTTACTGTAGATTAAAAAAAAAGAATAAGGGAATTAGGAAACTTACTGCTTGTCATTTCAACACCAAATAATATCTACCTAATAATACCTCTGAGAAAGTTGTTAGAAATTTATTTTTCATAAACTCTCATGATTAGCGGGAGAAAATGATGCTTTATTGGAGACATGGAATTTTACTCTTTTAATATCTTTCCTATATAATAAAACAAGAGGAAAAAACACTGCTTCTTGAGATTTAACCCCATGACAATGTTGTGAAAACATGCATAGGAACCTTGACTTACCTTAAACCACTTCCCTTGGCTTTTTAGAACAAGCATTCAGGAATGGTTTTATAAGTTTTCCTCCTTCTCCTCTCCTGTTTTCTTCCTCTTTCCCCATTTTTCCTCCCTCCTCCTTTTTCAAAAAAAGTTCATATTTTCAAATGATTCAATATAGTATGCTAATAAATTTAAAAGAACAAAATTTAAGAGAATCAAATTAATCAAAGATATTATGCATTATGAATTTTTGTACAATGTATATTTTTCAAAATGGTTTGATCTGATCCATAAATATAGAACTGACTTTCATTTCTGTTCCCTAGACAAGAAGGCCTTCTCTACTTTTCATGTTAGTAGCTATTACTGCTCATCTTTCCAGTTTAACTGAAGAATCTACAAAGGCCTTAGAACATGAACCTATAGTGAGCACTCAGTATTTGTTCCCTAACAAATTAGAATTACTATTTTCCTCTTGGTTTCTTCATCACTATGACAATGTACTTGTCTTGCTCACTGATAGAAAGATAGTCTCCAATTTACCATAATTCAACTTATGATTTTTGGACACAATAATCATGTGAGGGTAATACACATTTAGTAGAAACCACACTTTGTATTTTGAACTTTGAGCTTTTCCCAGTCTAGTAAAATGCAAGATGATACTCTCCTGAGATCCTGGGCAGTAACAGTGAGTCACAACTCTTGATCAGCCACACGATTGTGAGGGAAAACAAAAAATGTTCTACAGTGTGCTATGTTACTAGGTTATGATGCTTAGCAGATTAGGTATATTGAATGTATTTTCAATTTGCAAAATTGTACAAGTCAGATATTATTTATAGGGACATAGTCCAACTCTAAGTCAGGGAGCATCTGTATTTCTAGGAAACAGCGCAGTGTCTGGCATGGACCAAGCAGGTATATGATTCTGAGTTCAACTAAATTTCATTGAGTGAAAATACTATTTGGTTTGGAAACATCTTTGATTCTATGTACTTTTTATCACATGTAAGTCTGGTTTATTTGTAAACAATTGTACAAAAATAACACAAGTAAAATTATAGATAATTCAGTTTATTTTTTCCTTCTGCCCTTCTTATGCACACACACAGGATTTTGTACTGTTTGCAGATCATGAAGAGATGGTCAAGGTGTGTTGTCTTCTCTTAAAGCAGCTAGAGTATGTGAAGATACAGTAAACAAATAGCTAAAATACATGACTTATTCAGTAATCATCATATAGGAAAGCTGTAGTGATAGGCTAACTTATGCAGGTGACAGTGGGAATAGAAAAAAGGAATTTATGCCCCAGACACTGTGAAATTGGAATCTATAATATTTGCCAATTTTGACCATTAACAAAAGGAAATGTCAAGAAAGTTGATTGGACTTTGTGAAAATATGATGACTTTGCTCTTAGAGGTATTGATTTCAAAGTGCCAAAACAGGGGCTGGGGCTATAGCTCAGTGGCAGAGCGTTTGCTTAGCACATGTGAGGCCTGAGTTTGATCCTCAGCACCACATAAAAACAAACAAATAAAATAAAGTCATGATGTCCATGTACAACTACAAAAAATGAAAATAAAAATACCAAAAATCAAAGTGCCAAAAAGGTATTTGGATGTATACAAATAGCTAGCTCTTATAATTGTGCTCTGGAGCTTAGAGACTGAGGTATAGATGTGGCAGCTTGAATTATAGTTGCCCTAAGATGTCCACATCCTAATCCTTAAGCCTGTGAATGTATATTTCTTTACATGGTGGCATGTACTATCTACATTTACTCTGGTGGAGTCTCTGCAGGTATGATCAAATTGGGAATCTTGAGATGGATAGATTATGCTACATTATATGTATGAGTCCAATGTAAACATAGAGACAGTTATAAGAAGAGTAGGAAGCACAGAGTTAGAGAGAAAAATGCATTGATGGTAACAGAGGTTAGATAGAAGAGAAAGTACTTGCTGATCTTGAAGATGCAGGAGGGAGAGGCCATGGACCAAGTCACCAGCTGGAAAAATGCAAAGAAATATAATCACTCTCCAGCCTCTGGAGGGAGTAAGCCACTACTCAGACCTTGATTTTGGCTATTAAATCTCATTTTAGTCTCCTAATCTACAGATGTATAAGATAATAAATTTGGGTTGCTTTAAGCCACTGTTTCTGATAATTAGAGCAACAATAGAAAAAAATACAGATTTGGACACCTGGAGTTGGGGTGCTATTTTAATAAGTGCCTAAGTAGGGCTGGGGTTGTGGCGCAGTGGTAGCGTGCTCACCTAGCATGCATGAGGCACTGGGTTCGATCCTCAGCACCACGTAAAAATAAAATAAAGATATTCTGTCTGCCTACAACCAAAAAATAAATATTTAAAAAAAAAATAAGTGCCTAAGTATTAAAAAATGGCTTTGTATTGGGCAATAGGCAGTAGTTAGAAAAATTTCCAGGAGCATAATATAAAAAATCTAGATTTCCTTGAACAGACTAGTGGTAGAGTATGAATGCTAGCAACTCTGTGAGAGTTCATAAAGTGGTGAGGAGGATCATAGAGAAAACCCATATGTCATCTTAAGAATCTTCTAAATTTTCATAACATAATATTGGTAGTAATATTAATTTAAAAATTACTTGTGTGTGCTAGGAAGGAAATTAAGAAAGTAGTATAGAAAACAAATAGGGAGCTGGGCGTGGTGGCGCAAGCCTGTAATCCCAGCACTTAGGGAGGCTGAGACAGGAGAATCACTAGTTCAAAGCCAGCCTCAGCAACGGCGAGGTGCTAAGCAACTCAGTGAGACCCTGTCTCTACATAAAACACAAAATAGGGCTGGGGAGGTGGCTCAGTGGTCGAGTGCCCCTGAGTTCAATCTCCAGTACAAAAAAAAAAAAAAAGAAAAAAGAAAAGAAAGAAAGAAAGAAAAAAGAAAACAAGTAGGGACCCAGGTAGTTGAAATGACTTGCAGAGTAGATACCCTTGGAATAAACCGAGTTCCCACGGGAAACCCTGTAGAACAGAGTCAATCTTGAGAGCTGAGGAGGACAGGATATACATTCAGGATAAGAAGGAATGGAGCAGAGGCAGAGAAAAAACACGGAGTTGATAGAGAAGAATCAGGAATGTGCCAAGTTACATAGGATCAAAGGATTAAGGAATTTAAAGAATGAAAGGGTTTCCACAACACCAAACGCTATGAAGAGTTTGAAAAATGGAAAATGGTATTGAGTTTCACAATCGACAGACCATTATCTACACAAAGAGAGTAATTTCTCTCCGTTAATATGTAGTGAAAACACTGCAAAATTTTTTAAGTGAGTGAAGGAGGGAAGCAATGGCAGTAGAATAATCTACTATAACATCTGAGGGTAAAAGAAAAATAGTGGTTAGCTTTGAAGAGAGAGAAATGTAAGGAATGACTAAAAGAAACAAAATTCCTTAAGGGTATGGGAGATCAGCACACCATGGGAGATGGGACAGATGCCAATAACAGGAACTGAGGGCTCCAGTAAAAAGGAAGGAAATGATATAACCAAGGAACAATAGAGTTGTCTTTGGCAAGAAAGAAGCAAATTTATTTCTCAGATATTCCCGTAGAGTAAGCAGAAAGAGGATGAACAGCAAAGATACTTTGAGTTGGAAAGGAAGGCAAAAACTCTCAGCTGTGAGCAACATGCTGAGGAGTAAGAACTATGATAGGAGTAAGAACTTTAGAGAAGGCATAAAGAACTGGGGTGAGTATGAGTGAGTTTTGGAGAATCTTTTCGGGGGAATTATGAGACTAGATGTAGGAAATTGAAAGTAACCTGAAAAGAATATCTAAGGTGAGAGGGAAAATATTCACAATTGTGTTTGTTGCTTTTTGTCACTATAATAAGATACTTGAGATAATCACTTATTCAGAGAAAAAGTCATTTTGGATCAGGCTTTGTTTCAGTTCAGTTGGCCCCACTGGCTTTGGGCCTGCAGTGAGGCAGCACATTATGGTGGGAGCTTGCCACAGAACAAAGCTACTCATCTTATGGTCAGTAAGCTGAAGTGTGTGTGATGGGGAGTCCACAATCTTTTCAACAGCATGACCCCAACAATCTAAAAACCTTCTCATCCTGAGCTTGTCTAATTTCTACAAACCTCTCAAAAGCACCTTCAAGGGGAACAACCAAGCCATTAACATGTAGACCTCTGGGGAACAATTAAGATCCAAAATATAACAACAATTAATTCAATGAGCAGAACTTTTTGCTATCTTCCTGCACTATCGGGTAGCTAAGAAGGAGAGTAGCAAAGAAAGAAAATGGGATATTCTGGGGCTGCTGATTAGTAAAGAACTGAAGGATTCTAAGCCATGGTAAACCAGTCTGTAAAAGACTTCCCTTGTGTGCAGCCAAGACAGAGAAAGAAGCACAATACAAGTCTTGGCCTGAAATGGCCTCAGGCTTTGATTCTCACATTCTCACTTTTCACTGGAGGCAGGAATCTGACTTGTGATGCTTGATAAAATCCCCTAGCCTGGCTATAGATATGCTAATTCATTAGCAATAAGGTACAGCCAGGTTTCTGTGTTGAAATGAACACCCCAGGTGATTCTGACACAGGTATTCTGAATCACACAGTGAGATAAACTGCTCTGATCACATACTGAGAAATGGCCTAGGAGAAGAGGGATTAAGTTAAGGGGCCACAGGTCACAATAATAATGAACAAGTTGGTGGCAATTAGAGCACAGCTTGGGTAAAAGAAAGCTGTTGTAAGAGAGGGGCTCATTTCAAAGAATGAACATCAGGAATGAAACCCTTTAATAAAAGTTTATTATATTTTATAGTAGAGTGAAAGTTTTTCTTTTTCTGCCCGCCATGCTGTCATGCTTACTACAGTTCAAGAGCGACCTATTTTGCAGAATTTCAGGATAGCAAATTAACTAATTTTAGTAGTAGCTGAAGATATACGGCATTAAACATTTAAACACAGGATAGCATTATTCTTCTGTTTTTTTCTCCCACACAGCTGAAAAGATAAGGGACCTGGAGCTGATTATAAGATTTGCCAGAGATCCACATGGAAAGGGGCACTACCCCAATTAATGACAAAGTTGTATTTTCTATTTCTTATTGCCTTCTTTTTTGCGTTGTTCTTTCTTCCATAAACCTCTTTTTGAAAAAAGGAATGTATGAATATGCAGTTTCCTTGGTCATCTTACAAAATTGCATTTATTATTTTTTCAAACCACACCACATCCCTCCATTAGAAGTCTAAGACCTGTAATTCAAATACAAGATTGCTTTTCTCTCATTATCTTCTTTATCTTTTTCTCTGAAGACAGTACTTTAGAAGAAATTGAATGAGAAAAATCACAAATCATGGGGTGTAGTACATAGTGAGCTCTCAGCAAATGGTCCTATAATGGAGTAAGTTAGTAAGAACTCATGTTCTCGTTCTCATATCCAGGAAAGAGATCCAGAACTGCTCATAAGACCTATGGCCATGTTCATGTGGCTTCTGAGACTGTCTTTTCCTACAGAGAGGCTGTTTTTCCTATAAACAGCAAAGAATTAAGAGAAGAGAGGGTCATAGGGCAAGTTTTTAATGAACCAAGACTGGAAGAAGTAAAACTCACTTTCATTTACATCCACTTGCCATTAGACAGGACTCAGGGTATGACCATACCTAACTTCAAGGTAGGCTTGAAGTGTTGTGCCAACAAAGAAAAAGAACATAATTCTGAGCTAGGCGTAGTGGCGCATGCCTGTAATCCCAGCACTTTGGCAGGCTGAGAGAGGAAAACTGTGAGTTCAAAGCCAGCCTCAGCAAGGCAAGGCTGTAAGAACTCTGTGAGAACTTGTCTCTAAACACAAAATAGGGCGGGGGATGTGGCTCAGTGGTCAAGTACCCTTGAGTTCAATCCCTTGTACCAAAAAAGAAGAAGAAGAAGAAGAAAAGAAAATAATTCTGTTGTGGGAATCAATTTAACAAAAGAGGTGAAAGACCTCCACAATGCAAACTACAAGACACTGAAGAAAGAAATTGAAGAAGACCTAAGACGATGGAAACATCTCCCATGCTCCTGGATAGGCAGAATCAATATTGTCAAAATGGCCATACTTCCCAAAGTGATATATAGATTCAATGCAATCCCAATTAAAATCCCAATGTCATTCCTTATGGAAATAGAAAAGGCAATCATGAAATTCATTTGGAAGAATAAGAGACCCTGAATAGCCAAAGTAATCCTTAGCAAGAAGAGTGAAGCAGGAGGCATCACAATACCTGACCTCAGATTATACTACAAAGCTATAGTAACAAAAACAGCATGGTACTGGCACCAAAATAGACATGTAGACCAATGGTATAGAATAGAAGACACAGAGATGAACCCACTTAAACACAGTTACCTTATACTAGATAAAGGAGCTAAACACGTACACTGGAGAAAAGACAGCCTCTTCAACAAATGGTGCTGGGAAAACTGGAAATCCATATGCAGCAAAATGAAACTAAACCCCTATCTCTCACCATGCACAAAATTCAACTCAAAGTGGATCAAGGACCTGGGAATCAGACCAGAAACCCAACGCCTAATAGAAGAAAAAATAGGCCTATATCTTCATAATGTCGGATTAGGACCATACTTCCTTAACAAGACTCCTATAGCACAAGAAGTAAAATCAAGAATCAACAAATGGGATGGATTCAAACTAAAAAGCTTCTTCTCAGCAAAAGAAATAATCAATGAAGTGAACAGAGAGCCGACATTCTGGGAACAAATCTTTGCTACACACACATCCAATAGAGCACTAATCTCCAGGATATATAAAGAACTCAAAAAACTTAACACCAAAAAAACTAACAACCCAATCAATAAATGGGCCAAAGAGCTGAACACAAACTTCACAGAAGAAGATATACAATCCATCAACAGACATATGAAAAAATGTTCAACATCTTTAGCAATCAGAGAAATGCAAATCAAAACTACCCTAAGATT
>PVHX01000172.1:293680-392337 GCA_004024805.1 Geosciurus inauris | reverse complement strand
CACAATGGAATATTATTCAGCAATAAAAGAGAATAAAATTATGGCATTTGCAGGCAAATGGATGGAATTGGAGAACATTATACTAAGTGAAGTAAGCCAATCCCCAAAAACCAAATGCTGAATGTTCTCTCTGATTAGTGGATGCTGATACATAAGGGGGGTGGGAATGGGGAACACAGGAGAAATGGAGGAACTCTGGATGCGGCAGGGGGGAGGTGGGGGAGGGAAAGGGGAATGGGTATAGTAAAGATGGTTGATTGAGATTGTCATCACTACCCTTGGTGCATGTATGAAGACACAAATGGTGTGACTCTATCTGGTTTGTAACCAGAGAAATAGAAAAATTGAGCTTTATATATGTGAAATGCATTTAAATAAATTAATAATAATAATAAAAAAGAATAAAAAAAAGATTTGGATTTGACAGTCTTCATAATCTCTCTCACACACACACACACAGAGAAATACACACACATCTGTCTGATTGGTTCTGTTTCTCTGGAGCACTGGAGGGATAAAGTGGTTTATTGCTTATTGGTAAAAGGTCAATAAAATAGGTCAATAAAATATATCGTAAACACATGTGCCACTTATAAATGAAGAAATATGCCCTAAACAATATACACTCAAAATACAGAAAACAAAACACTAGTAATATAATGGACAGACACTAAAAAACATAACAGTAAATATAAGAAGAAATCTTTAGAATTTTTTATAAGAAATAAGCAAATAGGGGCTGGGGTTGTGGCTCAGTGGTAGCGTGCGTGAGGCACTGGGTTCGATCCTCAGCACCACGTAAAAATAAAATGAAGATATTCTGTCTGCCTACAACTAAAAAAAAAATATTAAAAAAAGAAAAGAAAAAAGAAATAAGCAAATAGGTTGGAGATGTAGCTTAGTAGAGCATTTACCTAACATGTGTAAAGCCCTGGGCTCAATTCCCTGCATAGCAAAAAATAAAAATACAAATAGCAAATGAGTACATAATAAATTAATAAACTTTATCTTCTTTCAATACATCTTTTTTTTTAAAATATTTTTTTAGTTGTAGATGGACACAATGTCTTTATTTTGTTGCTTTGTACGTGGTGCTGAGGATCGAACCCAGGGCCTCACGCATGCAAGGCAAGCGCTCTACCACTGAGCTACAATCTCAGCCCCCTTTCAATACATCTTTGATGCTTAAAAACAAAAATCCATTTTTTCAAGTACCTATGGAATATTTATATCAAGTTGTAGTGGGTCTCAAAAGAAACCTCAAAAACTTCCAAAAAATTAGCATTACACAGAATATGTTCTCTGAAAAACAAAACATAAGTAATTAGTAAAAAATGTAGATTTACAAAAGATCTATCAAGGGCTGGGGTTGCAGCTCAGTGGTTGGGCGCTTGCCTCACATGCGTGAGGTAATAGGTTTGATCCTCAGCACCACATAAAAAATAATAAAGATACTGTGTCCATCTACAACTTCAAAAATATTTTTTAAAAAATCTATCAATCAAACACTGAGGATTTGAGCCAGGTGAGGTGGTAGCTCATGCCTGTAAGCCCAGACACGTGGGAGGCAGAGTCAGGAGGATCAAAAATTTGAATCACATGATTCTATCAATTGATGCAGAGAAAGCAAAAATTTGAGGTCAGCCTGGGCAATTTAGTGAGACCCTGTGTCAAAGTAAATTAAAAGGGTTGGAGATGCAGCTCAGTAGTAAAGTGCCCCTGAGTTCAATCCCCAGGATCTAAATAAATAAATCACCAAGGGATTAAAAGAAATTGAGCCGGGCACAGCGGCGTACACTTGTGATGCTGAGGTACAAGGATCACAAGTTCCAGGCCTGTCTCAGCAACTTAGGGAGACCTTGTCTCAAAATCAAAATAAAAAGGGTAGGGGTATAGTGGTAGAGCACCCCGAGGTTCAAACCCCACTATGGTAGTGGTGGTGAGGGATCAAAAGGGAAATTACAATCAATTTCTTTGAATATATACCTGTTACAATGATTTCAAACCTGGATTTATTTATGCATTTATTTTGGTGCTGGGGATTGAACACAGGGGTTCTTAACCACTAAGCCACATCCCCAGCCCTTTTTATTTTTTAATTTTGAGATAGGGTCTTGCTAGGTTGCTTGGGGCTTCACTAAATTGCTGAGGCTGGTTTTGAACTTGTAGTCCTCTTGCCTCAGCTCCTGAGCCTCTGAGATTACAGGCGTGCCCACTGTACCCGGCTTCAAACCCAGATTTAAAATGCTTTCTTCAACAGTATTTGTATTGGCTCCACTGAGAGCCTAGAGGCATAACAACTCCAGCACCCATGTAATCGGAACTTTTGGTTTGGGGTATTTTTGGACCACACAGATAATATTTTTCTTTTTATAAAATGCAAATCAACTGAGACATCAAGAAAATATGTGTTTGTAGTTACATGGTTAAAAATATCATTACACTAACCAACTTTATAAAACTAGGCAAAAAGCACTGTATAACAGAAAGGCCTTTCATAAGCTGTCCAGGGAGCACACATTATAGACAAACCGATTTTCTATTTGAAGTAGCTTGTAGCACCAGCATGTTGGCAGGACCAGCAGAGGGGCAGTGGCATTGAACCAAGGCATCTGGGACAGGAAGGGATCCCAGCCATCATCAGTTGCCAGCTCCTTGTTTTACAGATGGGAGAATGGAGGCCCAGAAAGATGAAGGGGACTACACACATCATATTAAATCTGGCTCAAAGAGGGTGTGGAATTCATGATTTTCAAGAGAAATTTTCCTTTCGTCCCCCTCCCCCTCCCCTCCCCCTCCTCTTCCTCCTCCTCCTCCTCCTTTTTTACTTTTAATCATTCCATCTAGAGTCAAGGCTCAAATAAGCACATATCTCCACTGTCTTCCTACTGTGATTTGGATATGGTTTAAGTGTGTCCCCTAAAGATTCATGGCTGGAAGCTTGGTCCTCAGTGTGGTGGTGTTGGAAGGTGGTGGAGAGTCATTAAGAGGTGCGAACTAATGTGAGGTAATTAGGTCCTGGGGGTACTGCCCTTGGAAGAGATTAATGCTGGTTTTGCAGACTAGTTTTCTCAAGAAAGGGTTTTCATAAAGTAAGGTCTGCTGTCTGTTGCTCTCTCTCTTTCTTTCTTTTTTTCTCTTTTTTGGTAAATTTCTGAGGCTGGCCTTGAACTTGTGATTCTCCTACCTCAGCCTCCCAAAGCGCTATCTGTCTTGTCTCTCACATGCACTCCTACATGATCCATGATGCCATTCACACATGTTGATGTAATCAGAAGGACCTAACCAGAATCCAACAGATGCTAGCACCATGTTCCTGGACCTCCAACAATGTGAGCTAAATCAACTTCTTTACTTTATAAAACACCCAGCTTAAGGCATTTCTTTTTTTTTTTTTAATATTTTTTTAGCTGTAGATGAACACAATACCTTTATTTATTTTATGTGGTGCTGAGGATCGAATCCAGTGCCTCACACTTGCGAGTCAAGTGCTAAACTGCTGAGCCACAACCCCAGTCCCAAGGCATTTCTTAATAGAAAAACAAAATGAACTAAGACACTTCCTCTGTGGATTTTTTCCCTTATTCTCCCTGTATCTTCCTTTACAGGTTCTCCCCCTGTCCCTTCATATGTAACCCATTGTAACCCAGGTTCTAGGTCAACAGTGATCAGTGGATAATTTCAAAAAAAGTGCTAGCTCTGACATTCATTTATTTCATGGTTCTTTCTAAAATTTAGATATTGTTCATATACTGTAATTCATCTTTTTAAAGTATACAATTCAGTGATTTTAGTCACAAGAATATATTGTATATTCACAAGAATGTACAACCATTGCCACCATCTAATTCCAGAGCATTTTCATTATACCAGAAAGCAAGCCCATATCCATGAGCAGACAGGTCCCATTCCCCTTACCTTCTAGCCCCTGGCAACCACTAAGCATCTTACTGTCCCTAAGTCTGGTCTATTTTGATTCTGAGCAATTTTTTTTTTTTTTTTTTTTCACCAGGGATTGAACTCAGGGGCACTCGACCACTGAGCCACATCCCCAGCCCTGTTTTGTGTTTTATGTAGAGACAGGGTCTCACTGAGTTGCTTAGCACCTCGCCGTTGCTGAGGCTGGCTTTGAACTCACGATTCTCCTGTCTCAGCCTCCCTAAATGCTGGGATTATAGGCGTGTGCCACTGCACCCAGCTTAAGCATTTGATATAAATATAATCAAAGAATCATATAGTTTGTGTTTGACTTCTTTCATGTCACATAATCTTTTCAAGATTCACCCAGGTTGCAGCACATATCCCTACGTCATGGCTTTTATATATTTTCCGTTGTGAGGACACACTCCATCCTGTTCAACTACCAGCTGGTGGACGTTGCATGTCTCCACTGTTTGGCTATCTGACTAATGCTGTTATGAATATTCAAGTATGAGTTTTGTGTGGACATACACTTTAACTTCCCTGGAGTACACACCTATTAGTGTACTTGCTGGGCCACATGGTGCCTCTGTGTCTAATCACTGTTTTCTAATCATTGCTGCACCATTTTATGTCCACCTGCTCCCCATTATATTTTTGTACTTAAGTAATTTTCTTACTTTCCTATAATGTATTTAAAAAGACTGCTGGTGATAAGTGGATGCAGATCTGTAACGGGGGAGGGGACATGGGAAGCATGGAGGAACTTTTTGTCAAAGGAGAGGGAAGGAGGAGCAGAGGGGACATAGGGGCAGGATTGATGGTGGCATGAGATGGACAACAATGTCCTAGGTACATGTATTGACTACACATATGGTGTGATTCTACATCATATACAACCAGAGAAATGAAAAGTTGTGCTCCATTTGTGTACAGTGAATCAGAATGCATTCTGCTGTCATGTACCAAAGTAGAATAAATAAATTTTAAAAAATGATAAAAAAAATAAAAAGACTGCTGGTGCAGTGGCGCACACCCGTAATCCCAGCAGCTCGGGAAGCTGAGGCAGGAGGATCGTGAGTTCAAAGCCAGCCTCAGCAACTTAGCAAGGCCCTAAGCAACTCAGTGAGACCCTGTCTCTAAATAAAAAAAAATAGACACACACACACACAAAAGGGCTGGGGATGTGGCTCAGTGGTTAAGTGCTCCTGAGTTCAATCCCAGGCACCAAATAAATATAAATAAATGTAAATAAAGTAAAAAGATAAAAAATAACAAGTTATCTCTGTCACCCAAATAGCAATCAACTGTAGAATAGATAACTAATCCACAGAATACTCACCCAAAGGAATATTATATATGACAATTAATAAACTACCCATAACTAAATTAACAATATGGATGAACCTTGTAAGTATTCAGACACAGAAAAGCATATCTTTTATTGTTCCAAATACATAAAATAGTAAATCAGATAAAACTTCTCTATGCCATTAGAATCTAGGGTTAGAGTGACAAGAGGGAGGCACAAAGAAGCTTTTAGATTCTGTCTCTTGACATCCATGCTGACTGCACTGGTCTATTCAGTTTGTGAAAATTGAGATGTAAACTTATAATGTGTACACTAATCTGTATGTGTATTAAAAGTTGAAAGAAGGGTAAAAGAAAAAATGGATCCACATTTCAGTTGTGTAATACACAGATGGTTTTCCCTGAACCTTATTACCTGATAATTCCTATTATGTAAGTTGCTCTAGAATAATAGGAGAAGGGCAAAGTGCTCAACTTGAATTATAATGTGGATGCTGAGTCACATAATGATAGTATAAGAAAAAAAAGGACATTTACCTACTAACATAAATGCAAAATAATCCTAAATAAAATGATAGCTAATGGAATCCAATATCCTACTAAAGAATATATTATAATCAAATAGATTCATATTAGTAATGTAAATCCAGCATTAAAAGAGAATAAAATTATGGCATTTGCAGGTATTGGAGAATATCATGCTAAGCAAAGTAAGCCAATCCCAAAAAACCAAAGGCTGAATGTTCTCTCTGATAAGTGGATGCTGATCCATAATGGGGAAAGGGGCATGGGAAGAATGGAGGAACTTTGATTGGGCAAAGGGGAGGGAGGAGAGGGGATGGGACATGGGGGCAAGAAAGATGGTGGAATGAGATGGACAACAATGCCCTAGGTACACGTATGACTGCATATATGGTGCGACTCTACATCATGTACAACTAGAGAAATGAAAAGTTGTGCTCTATTTGCATACAATGAATCAAAATGCATTCTGCTGTCATGTAAACCTAAGCAGAATAAATAAATTAAAAAAATAAATATAGTTAAACAATAGAAGATCTACTAAAAAAATAATCATATCATGGGACATCAACAGAAATAAAAACACCAAAAATAAAAACAACACATGATCATCTCAGATGCAAAAAGACCATTTTATAAAGTTCAATACCAGCTAATGATTGAAAAATCTCTTAAGTTTTCTAAGACTCTATGGGAAGGTTTTCAATCTAACTGAGCATATCAACCCCAAACCTACAAATTACCGTATTTAACAAAAAACTTTAGCAGCTCTATTATTTAGGAAAATGTTTGCTATGTGTAAAGGAAACCACAATGAAGTGGTATAAACACACAGGAGTTGTTTTCATCTTGTAACAGGAAATCCAGAGGTGGCAGCGGAACAACGATGGTCCAGGGCGTCCCAAAGCCGTGCTCTAGGCCCCTTTGGGTTTTCTGCTTCACTAGCCCACGTGTTCAGCTTTTCTTTCCCTCATGTCCAGGTGGCTTCTGCCTCTCTATGTAACCACAGCCCAGGCAGGATGAAGGGGTTGGAGAGAAGGCCTGGGAGATGAACCCAGCTGGGCTTTCTGAAATCCCACACAAGGATGTCTTCTCACATCCCAATTTTGGCTTGGACTGTGTTGCTGCCTTTAGTTACAAGGGCATTTGCATTTTGCCACTACAAACAAAATTGGGGTTCTGGTAGGAAGACAAAAATAGAGACTTGAAATGTGTCCAGGCTACTAGTAGCGCCTGTTTCATATGCCCTGCAGGCTTGAGAAAAACAGGGATCTGAACTATGATCCCTCCCTTGCACATTAGTACTTCTGTCTTGGCCATCGCCAAAAGACAAAAATAACAGGACACCTAACTGTCAGAGTTCTGCTAAACTCTGCAGAAACCCTCTCTAGTGGCTTTAAAAGAAAGCATTTATTAAATAGCATTAGGTAGCTTACTGAGTCTATAAAGTGGTCCAGATGTAACATGGAGGCTAGGGAAGTAGGAACAGCCCCCCAAATTATATGGCAGATCTACTCCAGTGGAGACACCACTGGTGTCCTGATTTGACAAAGACATTGCTTCATGTACTGCCAACTCCACCAATCTGAACACGGTACTGCCACAGGAATCCCTCCACCACCTTCTTCCTGTTCCCATCTCTCTACCAGAATGGCTCTCTGTAGGTCATTTTTTTTTTTTTTTTGGTACTAGGGATTGAACTCAGGGGCACTCGACCATTGAGCCACATCCCCAGCCCTATTTTGTGTTTTATGTAGAGACAGGGTCTCAATGAGTTGCTTAGCGCCTCACCATTGCTGAGGCTGGCTTAGAACTCGCAATTCTCCTGTCTTAGCCTCCCAGAGTGCTGGGATTATAGGCATGCGCCACTGTGCTCGGCTTCTTTAACTTATAAATCTCCCTTTCAAAGTCTGTGTTTTAGCTGCATGGGAGCCTGAAGGTTTCTGTTTTCAAAATAGGAGGTGGGGGGCTGAGGTTGTGGCTCAGTGGTAGAGCGCTTGCCTAGCATGTGTGAGGCACTGGGTTCGATTCTCAGCACCACATGTAAATAAATAAAATAAAGGTCCATTGACAACTAAAAAATATTTAAAAAAAAACACAAAGTGGGACTTAACAAGAAGAGAAACATCTTTGAATACCCAAGATGAATGATTAAAGAGACTGGCTGAGCGTGAAGGATGATAAATATCTGTTGTAACATATAAAGTTGGGAGAAAGGGGATAAATTCTCATTGTTTTCAGATGTTGATCATGTATGTGAATACCTCTCTGAATTCAATCAGTAGAACTAAAAGAGCTGAGCAGAACAGTTAGATAAATGATCAACACATAAATATAAATTGCATTTCTCTATACCAACAATGATCAATCAGAAACGTTAACATATTAGAAAATGCCATTTTAAGCATGAAAACTATATAATATTTATAAGTTAAGCTAACAAAGAATACAAAACATTGTAGGCAAATAGTATGGCTGGACATGGTGGTACATGCCTGTAATCCCAGAGACTCGGGAGGCTGAGGCAGGAGGATCACAAGTTTGAGGCCAGCCTTGGTAATTTATCGAGACTCTGTCTCCAAACAAAAATATAAAGGGCTAAGGATGTAGCTCAGTGGTAGAGAGACCATGGGCTCAATTCCCAGTAGCAAAACAAAACAAACAAACAAAAAACCCGACTAATGTCAAACTAAAAAAGCAAAATACCTTGTCAACTGATGGGATGATTTAGCATATTAAAGATTTAATTTCTCCCAAATTAATCTGTAAATGCAATGTAATTCTAATAAAAATTCCAGAAGGATTTTTGGAAGGAAATCAACAAAGTGTTTCTGAAACATTTGGTGAATGTCTAAGAGCAATTTAAAAAAATTTTTTTTTTAGTTGTAGATGTACACAATACGTGTTTTATTTTTATTTATTCTTATGTGGTGCTAAGGATCGAACCCAGTGTCTCACACATGCCAGGCAAGCACTCTACCATTGAGCCATAACCCCAACTCCCTAAGGGCAATTTTGATAAACAAGCCAAAGCAATGGAAACATCATCCAAGATCTTTTTTTTTTTTTTTTTTTGTCTTTTGCAGCACTGAGGATTGAACGCAGGGCCTTGCACACACCAGGTAAGCACTCTGCTCCTAAGCCACGTTTCCCAGTGCAGAAGATCAGATGGAGGGAACAGGAGAGAAAGTCAAGATACGGACCTGTGTGTACATGGGAACTAGTAAGAGACAGAACACCACAAACTGCTGAAGACATGATGGATTACTAGCTACACGCAGAGGTGCACTCCTGTAATCCTGCAGATTCAGGAGGCTAAGACAGGAGGTTTGCAAATTCAAGGCCAGCCTTGGCTACTGAGCAAGACCCTGTCTCAAAGTAAAAAATAAAAAGGGCTGGAGGTATAGCTCATTGGTAGAGCACCCCTGGGTTCAATCTCCTAGGGGGGAGGGCAGAAAAAAGAAAAGAAAAAGGGTTATCTAGTAAATGATAATGGGAAAATTAGCTCACTATAAGGAGAAAAAATATAATCAGATCCCTCTTTCTTATTACATAAAAACATAAATTCAAAAGGTGTTAAAAATTCTAAAGATTAAATATAAAAGGAAAGAAGAAAATACAGAATATTGATAAAGGATTTCTTTCTTTTTGGTACCAGGGATTGAACCCAGGAGCACTTTACCAACTGAGCTATACTTCCATCCCTTTTTGTGTTTTTGAGTCAAGGTGTCACAAAGTTGCCCAGGGGGTCCTTGAACTTGAATCCTCCTATCTCAGCCTCTCTAGGAGCTGGAATTACAGGTATGTACCACCACTTCTGGCTGTCATTGTAGTTTTGATTGTATTTCTTTAATCCCATTATTATTAGTATTGGAGGGTATTGGGGATTGAACTCAGAGGCACTCAACCACTGAGCCACAACCTCAGCCCTATTTTGAATTTTTTTTAGAGACAGAGTCTCACTGAGTTGCTTAGCACCTCACTATATATATATATATATATATATATATATATATATATATATATATATATATATATATATATATATATATATTGGTACTGGGGATTGAACTCAGGGGTACTTGACCACTGAGCCACATCCCCAGCGCTATTTTGTGTTTTATGTAGAGACAGGGTCTCACTGAGTTGCTTAGCACCTCACCATTGCTGAGGCTGGCTTTGAACTCGTGATTCTCCTGTTTCAGCCTCCCTAAGTGCTGGGATTACAGGCTTAAGCCACCGCGCCTGGCTAGCACCTCACTATTGCTGAGGCTGAGTGAACTCACAATCCTCCTGCCTCAGCCTCCCGAGCCACTGGGATTACAGGTGTGTGCCACTGCACCCGGCTAATCCCATTATTTTTAAAAGTGAATTTTTAAAAAATTTATTATAATTATAAAAGCACTACCTATTCACTATAGAGCATTGTGAGAACATAGAAAATTATAATGAAAACACTAAATCTCTCCAGGAATTCTGGTTATTCAGGATGATCAGTGTTAGCACTGCAGTCTGGGTCTTTTCAGTCTTACTTTCTGTCTGTCTGTATACAGGGCTGATGCTAGCCCACACTTCCCTTTGGTACAATTAGAAAAAGACATCCTATTCGCTGGGTTGAAACAACCCTACAGCAGGGTATGCTGCTCAATAAACAAAGCACAACTGAATTTCAGATTCTACCTTCCCTCTAGGGCAGGTACTGTGAACAACTGTATAAATCTATTGCAGTTCTGTATGTACATGTGGGTTTTATGTTTCTTATAAAACCGAGATCATACTATTTTTTTTTTGGTACCAGGGATTGAACTCAGGGGTACTCAACCACTGAGCCACATCCCCAGCCTTATTTTGTGTTTTATGTAGAGACAGGGTCTCACTGAGTTGCTTAGCGCTTCGCCTTTGCTGAGGCTGGCTCTGAACTTGCGATTCTCCTGTCTCAGCCTCCTAAAGTGCTGGGATTACAGGTGTGTACCACCGCGTCCGGCTGAGACCATACTATCTGTTAGACTATGTTTGGAAAAGCACAAATTATTTAATTTCTATTATTTGTTAATGAAAAAAATATTGGAGATATTGGGGATTGAACCTAGGGGCACTTAACCATTGAGCCACATCCCCAGCCCTTTAAAAAAAATGTTATTTAAATTTTTTTTTATTTCTTCTAATTAGTTATACATGATAGTAGAATGCATTTTGACACAGATAACTCATTCTTCTGGTTGCAGATGATATAGAGGTACACAGATCATGTAATCATATATGCACATAGGGTAATAATGTTCGGTTCATTCTGCCATCATTCCTATCCCCATGCCCTTCCCCTCTCTTTACTACCCTCTGTCTAATCCAAAGTACCTCTATTCTCCTACCCCTTTTATGAGTTAAAGTCTGCATATCAGAGAAAACATTCAGCTTTTGGTTCTTTGAGATTGGCTTATTTCACTTAGCATGATATTCTCTAGTTCCATCCATTTACTGGCAAATGCCATAATTTCATTTTTCTATAAGGCTGAGTAATATTCCATTGTGTATATATACCACAATTTCTTTTTTTTTTTAAATTTTTTTTTTTAGTTGTAGATGGACATGATATCTGTATTTTATTTATTTTTATGTGGTGCTGAGGATCGAACCCAGTGCCTCACGCACGCAAGGCAGGCGCTCTCCCACTGAGCCACAATCCCAGCCCCTATACCACAATTTCTTTATCAATTCATCTGTTGAAGGGCACCTAGGTTGGTTCCATAGTTTAGCGATTGTGAATTGAGCTGCTATACACATTGATGTGGCTGTATCACTGTAGTATGCTGATTTTAAGTCCTTTGGGTATAGACCTAGGAGAGGGATACCTGGTTTAAATTGTTGTTCCATTCCAGGTTTTCTGAAGAATCTCCATATTGCTTTCCAGCATGGTTGCACCAATTTGCAATCCCACCAGCAATGTTCCCCAGCCCTTTATTTTTTTTTATTTTTTTTTTATTTTTAGTTGTTGATGGACACAATGTCTTTATTTTATTGCTTTGTATGTGGTGCTGAGGATCGAACCCAGGGCCTCACGCATGCGAGGCAAGCGCTCTACCGCTGAGCTCCAATCCCAGCCCCCCAGCCCTTTTTTTAATGTTTTATTTTGAGACAGGGTCTTGCTAAGTTGCTGAGGTTGGTCTTGAACTTGTGATCCTTCTGCCTCAGCCTCCCAAGTCACTAAATTATAGGCATGTGCCACAACTCTTAGCCCCACAGTCTTTTTAAAATTTTTTGAGAAAGGATCTTGCTAAATTGCTGGGGTAAAAATGTGATGTTATAAAATCTTGTCGGTGTAACACATGTACATAAATCTTTCTGCGTAATCATGATTATTCTCCATAGTCACAATTCTCCAAATTGCCTTGAAAATTAAATTTATTGAGTGCTTATTATGTTCTCTGGTCTGTATCCAGAAATTGATGCAGATCCTTACTGAGGTCACAAAGCTGGAAAGCAGTAGAAGGGGATTTGAATACATGCTTGGGGGCCACATCTGTTGCAGAGCTGGGTTTTAACATGCCACAGTGATTCGCTTGAAGGGACAAGATGGACAGGTGTGAGAAGAGTTTTAAGAGGAAATAAGCTTCACATCTTCAGTGGAGTGGAGTGTGACCACTTGATCATTTCCATAGGAGACGAGGCCATTGGAAGGCAACGGGGTTTTATTAATGCATTTGTTAGGAAGAAGAATTTCTTGACAGGATGATTAATTTTCTAACAGGCTACACATTGTTCGTTTCTGAGCTCTTTTTAAGAGAATCAATTTTAGAAGATAATTTCAATTCAGATTTAATCTGACTACAATGATAATGTTTTCATGTTCTTTTTAGTTTAGATTCCAAGGTACTGGCACAATGAAGGGATAGCTTTGACATCCGCGCCTTGGGACACTCACTTCTCCATGTGGTACCTTAGTGTCTGCTTTTTTTTTTTTTTTTTTTTAAGATAGATGCCTATTGTCCACTTTCTCACAGGAATGTTAAGATCTATAGACCTATGAGCTCTCTGAAAGAAGAGTGTGTATCTGTGTGTTAATGATGAGATATTGTTCTCCTTTTTTCATAGAATCCGAGATTTCTACTCTTTATTTAAATCTTTTAATGATTTGAAAAGTGCACAATACAATTTTGACATAATTACATTTATAAGTGGGAATAAAGGCAGTAAGAAAGAGAGGAGCCTTAACTGGCTTCTGTGTTGAAGAAATCTAATTTCATGCTTTAAAGTACTATATGCAACACAGTTGAAGTAGGTAAAAATAAATTAGATATTGAAAAATACAATTTGGAAAAAGTTCATTATGTTACTGTGTTACTGAGCTTTCCATTACTATGATAAAATACCGGAGATAAATAAACTTAAAAAGAGGAAATGTTTGTTTTGACTCACAGTGTTAGAGCCTTTAGTTCATGGCTGATTAACCCTGTGACTTTGGCCCTGTGGCAGCACAGGACAACATGGTGGAAGTGCAAGGTTGAGAACTGCTTACCTCACAGCAGCCTGAATGAAGAGAAACGGAGACGAAGAAACCCACAGTCCCCTTGGAGGGCATCGTCCCTCAGGCCATACCTCTTAATGTTACCATTCTCTTCCAATAACAGCCAAGGTGGGAACTGATCCAAACTACAGCCAGATCCAAATGTATATAGCACTGCTATATACATTTACAACCCTGTACTTATTTTAATTATCATAATTTATGAAGTAGAGGTTATTACCAATGGCTGTTTACTGGATGCATGCTGTTTAAAAATATATTGCTCCAAACATGAATTCTTACAGGTTTCTGGTGAGAGTGAAATTTGGTATGACCACTTTGGCATACTGTTGGTCAACTGAAACTCATCATATATCCAGCCTACCATCCAGCAATTCTATTCCTAATAGAAAGTGATACTTATATATGGCAGAAAATTTGGGATTAGAGAAAAGCAGAAAGAAAAACTATCATCCTACTATCAAGATGATCATTAACATCTGGAAAGAGAACCTTACTTTACTCATTATTTTGCAGTAGGCTTATTTTATACAATAACATTATGAACAAGTTTCCATGTAATAATACTTTTCAACGACAAAAAATTTTTTTTCAGTACTAGGGACTGAACCAAGCCCTCACATATACTAAGTAGGTACTCTACCACTGAGCTACATCCCCAGCCTTTCAACAATATTGTTTTAAAACCTGCTAGAATAGTGTAACATGACCGTACCATAACATGTAAAATGCTTTTCATAATTTTTTTTTAAAATTTGAGCTTTTTATTTTGTTTCAGATGGCTGGGCAAGACATCTACATTCTAGAACCTCTTTACAGTCACTAAACATGTGAAAGGCATGTGAAAGTGTAACAAAAAGGTAAGGAGAAAATTGGTGATTGTCTAACAGGGAACATGAGCTCCCAAATAAATTATCTTACAAACATATCAAGGTTGCTTTTCTATTTTTCTACAACCAGTAAAAATGAAAAAAAAAATTACTTTTCACATTTTTAAAAGGTCTGTAAGCTGTTATTTCAAGTTGTGGCTATTTTTTTTTTTTACATATTATGCCCTTCAAATAAATATGTTACACAAATTTAAGTTTAAAAAAATCAGTCAAGTGTTTACGCTATATTTCTTTGGTCCACTTACAGACCATTTATCACAATGACATTAACTGGAGTGTAGCTCATAACTACAAGTAGCAATATGCACAATTTCTTTCTGGAGGCACACATGTGCATATCATGTACTGTGGAATGACTGCATTTACTACTTCCATCTTTTCTTTTTTTAAAAATTTTTAATAGTACTAGGAACTGAACCCAAAACACTCTACAACTAAGCCACATCCCCAGCCCTTTTTATTTTGAAACAGGGTCTCACTAAATTGGGGAGGCTGACCTTAAACTTGTGATTCTTCTGCCTCAGCCTCCTGGTTTTCTGGAATTACAGGTATGAACCACTGCATCCTGCATCTTCCACCCTCTCTTCAATCAAACTGCAAGGAAAGAACAAAAGACAAGACTTGCCTATTACAGACACTTACTCAGGCATTGTTGGGGAAAAAAAAGGCAAAAATCATAAAGCTTTTTAGACTTAAAGATTATTGAAAATGGGATAAAAAGCCAACACTGCTTTCAAATTCCTGAACATACAGCACACAGTCAATGCACTTGTGTGGAAAAAAACAATGGATGAATTTTACAGAACTCTGGCTTCTATTGGTGTACTCCTGTTGTTCTAAAGTTTTACATGGCCTTGGATGCTAAAAGAGATTTAATAAAATGTTACATTAACCAACTTTAAGATGTACAGTGGAAAGGGACAGGACTTTTTGTTATCTTCACAAACATTTAAAGCTAATTTGATTTTATTGTAATTTGCTGGTTTTATTAGTAGT
Organism: Geosciurus inauris; assembly: GCA_004024805.1. NCBI lineage: Eukaryota > Metazoa > Chordata > Mammalia > Rodentia > Sciuridae > Geosciurus > Geosciurus inauris. The sequence goes on along the minus strand of PVHX01000172.1, from coordinate 377,175 downwards.
ATGCTAAAACCAAAATTAATTGAATTATGGTTTTGTCCACACCATTCAACTCTCTTATTGCTAAAATATTGCAAATTGAATCCAGTAGACATTTTTCATTTCCAATTGGCCTGAAAGATTAATTTAACTTTAAAACAACAACAACAACAAAAAATTAACAAATAAACTGGCTGAGGACAGATACAGTAAACCAAAGCCAAGCATCCAAAACTCTAAAACACTAATACTAGCTGGGTGTGGTGACGCATACCTATAATCCTAGCACTTTGGGAGGCTGAGACAGGAGAATCATGAGTTCAAAGGGAGCCTCAGCAACAGCGAGGTGCTAAGCAACTCAGTGAGACCCTGTCTCTACATAAAACACAAAATAGGGGCTGGGGTGGTGGCTCAGTGGTAGAGCGCTTGCCTAGCATGTGTGATGCACTGGATTCGATTCTCAGCACCACATATAAGTAAATAAATAAAGTCCATTGACAAGTAAAAAAAAAAAACACAAAATAGGGCTGGGCATGTGGCTCATTGGTCGAGTGCCCCTGAGTTCAATCCCTGGTACCAAAACAAAACCAAACCAAAACAAACAATAACAACAAAAAACACTAATACTGGGCTGGGGCTATAGCTCAGTGGTAGACCACTTGCCTAGCATGTGTGAGGCACTGGGTTCAATCCTCAGCACCACATATAAATAATAAATGAATAAAATAAAAATCCATCAACAAGTAAAAAAAATTAAAAAAAAAACAAAACACTAATACTTTCCATCCAGGATAAAAAAAATGAGCATCCAAAGTAAAGAGAACCACAAGACTGATCAAGTAACCAACCAAAACCCACTTCTCTAGGGGCTGGGGCTGTAGCTCAGTGGTAGAGCACTTGCCTAGCATGCATGAGGCACTGGGTTCAAGCCTTAGCACCACATATAAATAATAAATGAATAAAATAAAAATCCATCAACAACTAAAACAATTTAAAAAACAAAACAAACCAACCAACCAACAAACCCCACTTCTCTGTTATTTGAGCTAATAGTTACTGGGAGCTTGAAGTTTCTGCTTTCATTAATATTGGTAGTTCCTAGAGTCACAGCTTCCATGTCAAATGTGACAGTGGATCCAGAGGTAACTGCAGGCAGCTGATTAGTCATTTCTTTTCCATTTACAAAAACTGCACCGTTGGTACTGAGGCCTGCAGCTTGATCTCGCTGCAGAGTCCAACGCATTCTGCTTCTCTGCACATACTCCTAGACTATCTCTTCTGTCTGGCTGTCCCACAATTTCAACCCTGTCCCACTGAATGTGTGAGGCCTTTTTAGTAAAGCTCCACAGTTTCTCATTCTGTTCTTCTATACCACCAAGAATGGCAATCTCACCTTCGCAGACTAAGTCCTCTGCAGTGTTAACTCCACGTTTGATGAGCTTCTGGCAGTCATCTAGTGGTTTAATGGTCTCCTGTTCAGTGATGTCCAACTCTTGCAAAAGGGTCACGAATTATTCATCAAGGAGCTTCCCAAGGGTTCCCTTTAAATCATTAAAATGCAGTTTGAGGTCATCCCTTGTCTGTGATGCACTGTCTTTGATAATTTTTATGTATTATTTCTGCATCTCCTGCAGCCCCCAGCTCACGTGGGTAGCTCTGAGCTGCCTCCACGGTCTCAGTCTCCCAGGCCTCCTGCTGCAGTAGCTCCAGATCTAGTTCCATGGTCTTTCTCATCAGGCAGCACCGCAGGTGGCTGCAGGAACAGGTTCTCATAATTGTTTTATTTGATACTTAGGGTATTGCAATTTTTCCACAACATTTTATTTTATTTTATTTTTTGGTACTGAGGATTGAACTCAGGGCACTCAGCCATTGAGCCACATCCCCAGCCCTATTTTGTATTTTATTTAGAGACAGGGACTCACTGAGTTGCTCAGGGCCCCACTAAGTTACTGAGGCTGGCTCTGAACTTGTGATCCTCCTGTCTCTGCCTCCCGAGTGGCTGGGATTACCGGCGTGTGCCACCGCGCCATGCTTCTACCACATTTTAAATAATAGTATAATGGATATTTTACATATACTTTGTAAGTAAATATTTGAATATATTCCTAGAAGTGAAAATAATGGTTCAAAAAGTAAGTACATTTTAAGGATTTAGTTATAGATTGCTAAAAATTATTATAATTCCTACTTTCTTCAGCATGGTATAATGCTATCCAAAATTTATAAATTCTAGTATTCATATGGTTGAACTCTTTTCTTTTATCCGTGCTGGGCCTCATCCATGCTAGGCAATAGTTGGACTTTTGAAATATATTGGCCATTTGCATTTTTTGGAGAATTTTCTATTTATCTCCTTTGGTTATTTTTTCTAGCCTTGTATCTTCTTTATTTGAAAACATTTTTTGTCAGGAGTAGCAAGCAAAACTCAATGCTTCTTACATGTTGTGGATATCTTTTCTGCTTTATAACAAACTTCATATTTCAAGCTCTCACACTTGCAAATTCAGATGCTATAGTTTGTTTTATTGGGGAAGCATATCTTAAAAGAAAGTATCATAATAGATAGGCCACATTAGGTGCTCTGTTAGAAGACTTCCTTTCTTCCATTGCCTTTTTTGATTGGGTTTCATTTCTTATGATTTTTATCTCATGCTCTTTCTTCTTTATTTTCCTCTCCTTTACTTCAGTAAGACACATTTCCTTTAAAACAATAACTCTGGGCATAATGGGTACGTATGAGATTCATGTTTGTTGAAGTAGGTATTATTTTCTTCATCTTATAAGGTGAGGATTTTTTTTTTTTTGGTACCAGGGATTGAACTCAGGGGTATTCGACCATTGAGCCACATCCCCAGCCCTATTTTGTGTTTTATGTAGAGACAGGGTCTCACTGAATTTGCTTAGCGCTTCGCCTTTGCCGAGGCTGGCTTTGAACTTGCGATTCTCCTGTCTCAGCCTCCCAAAGGCTGGGATTACAAGCAAGAGCCACTGCGCCCAACTGGATTTTTTTTTAATGGTATTGCTTAAACCCAAAGCTTCAGAGTCATCCTTGTCTTCTCTCCTTCATACCCACATCCAATCTATGAAGAAACACTATCAGATCATCATCTCTACCACTATCTCCCTGGTCAAAGGCACTGTGCCTTGTTCCTGGACTATTTTAATAGCCTTCTAACTGGTCTCTGTGCTCAGCTTTTACCCCTTACTGTCTACTCTTAACCCAGAATCAGAGTGATCTGTGTCAGTCAGCTGTCCATAACAAAATAGCTCAGATCATTAACTTACAAGGAGGAAAGGTTTATTTTGGCTCACATTTTGGAGGTTTCAGTCTATGGTTGGTTGACCTGATGTTTGCTGGTGGTGAGTCAGGATATGACGGTGGAGAGCTTGGTGGAGGAAATTCTCACCTAAAGGCTGGGAGGGAGCAGAAGATGGGGAAATGGGGAGGGGGAAGAGACAGAGAGAGGGAGAAGGGACCCATATCTCAATATTCCCTTCCAGGGCATGCCCCATCTGATTGAAAAGCTTCCTCCGGGCCCCGCCTTTTACATGTTCTACCACCTCCCAATAGTGCTGTAGTGCTGGGGACCAAGCTTTCGATTCATGGGCCTTTCTGGGATTTATCCCAAGCCATAGCATGATCTCATTACAATGGGTGGGATACTGAGGATTGAACTCAGGGGTACTCGACCACTGAGCCACATCCCCAGGCCTCTTTTGTACGTTATTTAAAGACAGTCTCACTGAGTTGCTTAACACCTCACTTTTGCTGAGGCTGGTTTTGAACTTGGGATCCTCCTGCCTCAGCCTCCCGAGCCGCTGGGAGTACAGGCCTGTGCCACGCGCCTGGCCAGAGAGCAGTCACTTTACTATGCAAAGTTCTCCAGTGGCTCTCAACTCATTCACCTGATCTGCATCATCCTCAGCTCTTGCTTCTCTGACTTCATCTTCTCATTCTTCCATCATGTCCTCTTGGTTGCTCCTGGTATACTCAGGCATACTCCTGCCTCAGCGCCTTCAGTATTCATTACACATTCTGCTCAGAAAGTTGTCTGCGCAGACCTTAGCTTGGGGAGAGGGAAGAGACCTAAAGAGAGAGGGAGGAGGGGCTGGTATGCTTTTTCTTGATCATCCTATTTAAAAGAGCACTCCTCATACTTCTCTGCTGAATTTTTCTCAGTGGTATTGTGCGCACACGCACGCACGTGTGTGTGTGTGTGTGTGTTTGTGTGTGTATGTGTTGCTAAGGATCAACCCAGGGCTTGGTGCATTCTAGGCAAACCTTCTATCATTGAGCTATATCTCCATGCCCATAGGATTTAAAATCATCTGTCAGTTCACATATTTTTATTTATTTATCACCTGTCTCTTCTATCTGAAAACTAAGTTCCATAAGGGCTGAAAATTTTGATTTTGTTCTCTCTTGTGTCCCCAACATCTAAAAGAGTGCCTAGCATGGAAAAAAGTACCGGATACATAGACACTTGTTCAGTGAGTGATTGCCCCGTATTCCTAGGTAAGAGCAGGCCAAGGGGACCTGGGCAGAAATTCTTGGTTTCTTCTCTGATCTCACTCCCTTGTCTTCCCCAGTTTATATTTAGGAGCCACTTCTTGACTGCACTTGTCCTAGGTGAAAGCTGGTGAATCCTGAAAGATATTCTTGGCAAGTTTAATTTGTGTTCCTGCTACCATCTGCAAGGGCAGCGGTGGTGATAGGCAGCTATAGAAGACTGAAGTTTGCATCCTCCAGTTTCTATGGGTGCAAGAGAGAACATGAAACTAGATCTACCCGATTTTGGTTATTTCCGGATTGCCATTCATGGAGAACGAAGGCAGGAAGATACTTCCTCCAAAGCAGAACTTGGTGATGATGGGTCAGTAGGATGCTCCTGCGGTGTAAAACCTCCACGTCCGCCTGTGTAAACGGTGGCGCCGCCCCACTCGCTCAGATTGAGGCTCACCTCAAGTTTCAGCCACACTAACCGCAGGGCCGTGAAAATGCCAACAGAACTTCTAACCAGGAGTTTCAAATTCCTCCTCTGGGATTTAAAGCCCAGAAAGCAGAGGCTCGACTTCGCGGTCCAAGCGCATAAAGGGCGTGGGAGACATAAGGGAAGGCGCCACAGTGTGCACAGCTCGCCGCAGTCCATAGGCAAAGGCAGTCCAGGGCTGGAGGCTGGGCTCTGGGAAGGGGGTCACCTCCACCCACTTGCACTCCCATGTCTCGGGAAGTTCTGAGCTGGGGAAGTTTCATCTGTGCTGTAAAGAGCCCTACATTTTTTCTTTTTTGGCGCGGGGTGTCTGTGTGTGTGTGTGTGTGTGTGTGTGAAGCCCGGTAACGCTAAAACTATCCCTAAAAAGCAAAACAACAAAACTGCAACTCCACCTCCGCCTCAATCCCAGTACGTTGCTAAATCCCAAGTTTCCCTTTTCCTTTCTTTTTAACCTCTCGCGTGTGAAGAGGTGAAAGGCTAGTCCCCAAGGGTGACGCGTCCTGCTTAGGAGCCCCAACTCAAGTTTCGGTGGAAACTTTCTCTCCAAGGCGCCGCCTCCTTCACCTTGGAAACCGCGCGGGCCGGAGCGCGCGCCGCCGAGTCCTGGCGCACCTGGCGGCCGCGCGTCCGGGCGGCGGGGGCGGGGCCGGCGGCAGGCAGGGCGGGGCCTGGGCGCGCTCCCCTGGGCCGGCAGGTTGGGCCCCGCCCCCGCCCCGCCCCGCTCCCGAGGGCGCTGGCGGGCGAGGGCGAGTCCTGGACCCGTGCGGCTCAGCCACCGGCTGACGCACGGTCGGTCGGAAAGTTGCGCTCGAGCTCGTCTCGCCTCCTACTTTCTCCACAAATACTCCAGCTGAGTTTGGACCGAGGCTTGTAGGACTCGGGCCCAGACCTGCCAGGGCAGCCGGCCCGGATTCCTGGGCCGGGCGGAGAGCCGGCTCTGCCTTTCTTCCTCGCAGTGCCCAGCGCGGGTGGAGGCTCGGGGCCCGAGTCTCCGGGACCGCGGCGCAAACTTTCTGACTGTACGGGGACGCTGCGCGGTGAGGAGGAGTCGCTGCCGCCGCAGGTACGTGGCGTGCTGACCTGTGCTTTGCGCTCAAAGGGTTCTTTAATTGAGGGCTTTGAGGGAGAGGGGCGAGCCCGAGTGTTTCTTCCCTGCACCCGCGAGCCGGGCAGGAGGAGCAGGTGGGGCTGGAGGGCCGTCTGGGAATGTCCCGTACTGGGTCTGGCCGGGACATGACGGGAAGGAGGTGGTTCCTAGAGCTGCGGGCGACGGCACAGGACGTTACTCGGTGACTGACTCCGGGGAAGAGAGGGCCAGCTTGTTTTGACGGAGAAAGATGTCATCAGGTTCTCCACCCCTTTCCTTGGTCCCTGGGGCCAGTGAGCCTGAATCCTGCGGGAGGGACTGGCAAAGGCGAAGAGCTCTGGCTCTTAGTTTTCCTCTTCAGACCTCCTTGCTTACACAACAGACAGGTGTTGCCACTTAGGTTTGCAGCACTTCGCTGGCTTAAGGAATTGTTGGGTAGCTGTTGCTCAATTTCATAAATTCTGTCATGAAACTATTCAGGTCGTGGTTGTTATTGATAGTGTGTGTGCATGTTTTTCTTGGCCTTAACAAAGCTCACTTGTTAACCCCACTTCTGCGAGGGAGTAGAGCTGGCTTTTGTTTTATTTCAAGCCAGCTTAGAGGAGTGTTGGTGGCGGCTGCAGCCTTGTTTGCTAGCGATTTTGGAAATCACGTGAGCAGGTCTGATGAATTATCCCAGGTCTGTCCCAGCCTCTGGACCCCTCCCTTTACAAAAAAACTGGTTTCCACCATTCTTCAGGTGCCCCATCCCCAGCCATCCAGGGATACGAAACACTACAATCCCCCTGGAAGGAAAGAGCCCCCAAACCAAAGAGAGACAGCTCTCTGGAGGAGGAGTAGTAGTAAACAATGCCTACCAATTGTTGCTTCTCTGTAGGTTGGGCCTATTACTCCCTTTGCTTTTCTTGAAGGCCCTGTTATCAAATTCATCTCATTAGGAAGTCAGCTGATCCCTGCTAATAGTCATAGCAGCCCTGATGAAATTATATAGGTCATTGAAAAATAATTCCCACTTAATCACCTTTAGCCTGTTGATTAAGAGAGAAAAGATTTCCTCTCCTTAATGTACCAGGCCTGCTTGTCAGGGTCACCTGCTTGACCTCAAGTTCACTTGTGCTCCTGGCACTAGAAAGACATGGTCCCTGAACTTGCCCAAACCTAATGGACCACAGCCGAAGTCCACTTGTGGAGAACTTCAGTGGTCTTCTTTGGACAGAAATTGAGCCGGAGATTCAGTCCATAAATTTTCTCTTTAATACTGCGTATTAGTTGGCTTTGAATAATTTACCAGATAATTAAAGGCTGGTTTCTTTTAGTTCTGGTTAATCTCATCCTGCAAAGCTTCTAAGAATTGTGTCCATGCCTGCATTGAAATAATTAAGTTTGGAGTCCCATTTGTCATTTGTCTTAGAGCTTTAGGAACAGGATTAAACTGCAGGGTGAATGGAAAGGGAAGGAAAACTGGCCATCACCGAAATGAACTCAGGGAATGATTTAGAGGGACCGAATAATTTAGGCCCAACTGCCCAGCTCCTTTCCTTTTTGCTTCCAACACAGAGGCACTATGTTGTAGGCCTTTGAAGACTAGGAATGAAAAGGGTGTTCTGTTTTTAGAGAGTCAGTAACACATTGCTGGACAGTTCTGGACTCTACCTCCCAAGTCAAAATACTTCTCTGCAGAGTTCTTTCTATATAGGAAGCTAACAGGTAATGATGACACCTCAAGGAACATGTACAAATGTGTAGAAATATGAATAAATATTAGAAGAGACAAATAAGATTTACCTCTGAGGAATGAAATTATGATCTTGTGGCACTTTTGAGGAGGCAGTTTGATAAAGATCGCTTTTTCTCCCTGCAAATGTAAAGCAGATTTATTTTCTCTAATCTCTGCTTTGACACTTGATCTTTATTATGTGTGTGTACACTTGTCTCATAGGGCAATCCATAGGCCCACTGACGATCTGGAACCTTATTCTTGGCCTTGAAACACAATTTATACCTACTTTACATTTTTTCCTAGTGACTTCCAACTCTTAGTTTTTTAGCCCAGGTAGAGGAACAATGCTTAAGAGCGATCAAACACTCCAGGGACTTTATTTAAAGGGATCTCTTAGTAAAGACAGTAACAAAAGTCAACATTACTATAATGCCTTATGATTCACAAAGTACTTTCATATATATCATATTTATGCCTTGTGATTTAATCATTTTACAGCTAGTTCTATTAGACTACACAGGAAGAAAACAGATGACATTCAGAGATAAAAAGGGATTTTAAGTGCATACTTTCCTGTATGTTTGGTGGACTCAGATCTGCATTCAGGAATTCTGATTTATAGGTCATGCTTTTAATTTTTTTCATTTTTTTTTGTGTGAAGTATTTGGCTATGAACTGGGATCACGTTTCTTTCTTTAACCATCTTTTTTTTTTTTTGATTGTGAGGATTGAGCCCAGGTTGCTCTACCACTGAGCTACATCCCCAGCCCTTTTTATCTTTTATTATAAGATAGGGTCTTGTTGAGTTGCCCATGCTCACCTTGAACTTATGCTCCTCCTTCCTTGACCTTCCAAGTATCTGAGATTGCAGGTGTGCACCACTGCACTCAGCTGGGATCTTACTTCCTTTTTTTTAAATTTTTTTTTTAAGTTGTTGATTGACCTTTATTTATTCATTTATTTATATGTGGTGCTGAGGATTGAACCCAGTGCCTCCCACATGCGAGGCAAGTACTCTACCACTGAGCCACAATCCCAGTTCTGGGATCTTACTTCTTATTAAACAAAATGAGGACTCAGATGAGGACAGATCAATAGGACTATATATAAGTATGTGCATATGTGTGTGTGTGTGTGTGTGTGTGTAAGATCTATTCCCTGAGTCTGAACAGTGTAACATTCCAATAAAATTGAACTAACATCATATTTGGAAGGGAAACCCTGGAGGGAGAGGGGGTTAATAGATATCCTAATAGATTAAATAGGGAACTATTGGTAGTGTCTAAAATTAAAAAACAAACAAACCAGGAAACAGCAATATAAGGGTGTGATTTTTCAAACATGGTAGTTATTACCATAAATAGATAGAAGAGTCAAAGGACTTTTTTTTTTGTGGGGAATGAAATTCAGAGATGAGGCAGAGCCAGGCAGGAATCTCTCTCTCTCTCTTTTTCCCTCTCTCTCTTGCAATGAACTTGATTTAGTTAAAGTTTCATTTTATACCGGGCTCAGTGGTGCACGCCTGTAATCCCAGCACTTAGGGAGGCTGAAACAGGAGAATCGCAAGTTCAAAGCCAGCCTCAGCAATGGTGAGGTGCTAAGCAACTCAGTGAGACCCTGTTTCTACATAAAACACAAAATAGGGGGGCTGGGACTGTAGCTCAGCGGTAAAGCGCTTGCCTCGCATGCGTGAGGCCCTGGGTTCGATCCTCAGCACCACATACAAACCAATAAAATAAAGACATTGTGTGTATCTACAACTAAAAAAAAATATTAAAAAAAAAAAAAAACAAAAAACAACACAAAATAGGGCTGGGGATGTGGCTTAGTGGTTGAGTACCCCCGAGTTGAATCCTCGGTATCAAAAAAAAAATTATTTTGCATATGTGTGTTTTGGTGTTTACAAAAACTTTTTGTTAACCTTTTTTATAAAAAGGTTAACACCTTGTTTTAGAGGATAGAGTAAAGGTCTGTTGTCAGGATTTTAGAGCCAATAGGAACCACAAAGATTGTTTATTCTCAGTTTTTCATTTTGCAGGTGAGAAGATTGAAGTGTAGAACTTGAAATGTTTTGCTGGAGGTTGTATAGCTGTAGAGACAAACCCCTCCCAGCACTAGTTTGCACTCTTTCCCAGGCAGATAGACAATCTCCCTAGGCTAGTGGTTCCTCATTTACCTCTCTAGGCTATTCTTTCTTTTCCTTCTGTCTGGTTTTTACATTGTTTGAATAGGTTATAGGACTATGGAGGCAAAGATACTTATGTCTAATTCCTTGTATTTCCATTATGAAGATTCTTCATTATCTTTGGAATCTTCAGAACCCATACCATTTGTTGTTGTTAATTTTGTGATTACTTTTGCTTAGAATCAGAGACATGCTGTTTAGAAGTTGACAGTGTTACTCAGTTGAACTTTTTAAAAATATTTTAATTTTTAAAAATTCTGGTACTGGAATTGAAGCCCAGGGGTACTTTACCAGTGAGCTATATCCCTAGACCTTTTTTTTTTTTTTTTAAAATATTTTTTATTTTGAGCTAGGGTCTTGCTAAGTGGCTCAGGACCTCACTAAGTTATTGAGGCTGGCCTCCAACTTGTGATCCTCCTACCTTAGCTTTCTGAGTCTCTGGGATTATAGGCGTGTGCCACCATGCTCAGCTGCTCAGATGAATTTGATAAACTGGAATTTGGGATGTACTTTTATCCTGAGAACTAAGGAAGGACACTAAAAGGGCTTTTTCAGTATTTATGTGTGTTGCTTAATTTTAAAGTTCTGAGAGTAAGTATGCTACTGTCCTCCCAAGGAGGTAGAGACCGATGACATTTTAGCACTATTATAAAAAGGTTAACACCTTGTTTTCTCTTTTCTTTATGAATAAGACTCCTACTCCCTTTCCAGTTATATCTCTAACTTAAAATGAAACTTTTTTCTTTCTGATTTTACACATAAATACCTATTATTAAAAATCTAAACATTACCAAAATATGTTGAAAGTTAAAATGCACTATAATCTTATGTTCTGAGGAAACTGCTATAAATATGTATATTTTTTGTCTCAAAATTTTTCTTTATATAAAGCTATATTTATTTATCATTGTGGTTGTTAATGACAAAGAATAATAACATCATGCAACCTTTAACTTGGTACTTATCTATTTATTTATTTATTTTTGGTGTTGGGAATTAAACCCAGGCCTCTATAACTGAGCTGCAATGTAGCACTTCATTTTTTTTTAAATTAAAAAAATTATTTTTAGGTGTAGATGAACACAATACCTTTATTTTATTAATTCACTTTTAGGTGGTGCTGAGGATCGAACCCAGTGCCTCACATGTGCTAGGCAAGTGCTCTACCACTGAACCACAACCCCAGCCTCTAGCCCTTCTTTTTATTTTTATATTTTTTAATTTTATTTTTTTCTGGTCCTGTGGATTGAACTTCAGGGTGCTCTACCAATAAGCTACATTTCCAGTTCTTATTTTTTATCTTGAGACAGGGTCTCACTAAGTTGCTGAGGCTGGCCTCAAATTTGTGATCCTCCTGCCTCAGCTTCCTGAGAAGCTGGGATTACAGGTGTGGATCACCATGCCTGGTTTGGTTTTTATGTTTAACTTGACGATATGTCTTGAACGTGTTTCTCTGACCATGCGTAGAGATCATCCCTAATTTTTTTTTTAACTGGCCATATCGTACTGTGTCACATAGATATATTATGGGCTAAACAGTTTCTTCTTGGGGACTTTGAGTTGTTTCCCATTTCTTAAGAATAGTGCTTAGGAGAACATCCTCTAAAGTATTTCACTGTGCATTTGTGTGGGTGTTTTCTGTAGGAAAGTTGGTGAAAGTCACAGATGTGAAAATGTCACATTGCTCTAGCTTTCACTTCCTCCCTTAGTGTCACTTCACTTTTACTTGTATTAGCATCCTTTTTTTTTTCTTTCTTTTTTTTGGTACCGTGGATTGAACTCAGGGGCCCTTGACCACTGAGCCACATCTCCAGCCCTATTTTGTGTTTTATGTAGAGACAGGGTCTCACTGAGTTGCTTAGCACCTTGCCGTTGCTGAGGCTGGCTTTGAACTTGCAATTTTCCTGTCTCAGCCTCCCAAAGTGCTGGGATTACAGGCTTGTGCCACTGGCCGGGCTAGCATTCTTTTTCTTAATGTGCAAGACTGAAGATAGAAGTCATTAATACACAATAATACAGGAGAGGTCATAATAGTGCTAAGCTTTCAGGTGGTGCTCACCTCATTTCTTCATATTTCAGATTCTTTTTGGTTTCAGTGTGTTCCCCAAAGAAGGGATAGTAATTGATAACAGCTATAAAAATACTCTGCGGTTGTTGGATGATCTGCTAATTAGTTTTTATGAAGCATAGTTTCTTTTTTCACATTTTCTTAAGAACATTATTCTAGGACATGCCATTAAGGAGTTCAGAAAATCCACGAGGTGTTGCAGAATGCAGGAGCATATTTTAACTCCCCTTCTTGTATTGTTAAAGACCTCCATTGGAAATATTGGTCAGAGGTCAATTTTAGGATTTGGGGGCTTGTAGAAAGTACTAGGAACTGATTTCCCTCTTGTGTGTAGAAAATGTGAAATAAGATATGTTGGCTAGACTGCATGACTCAGGATCACGGAGGATGGGACATTTCAGGAATTCCTGTGGCAAAATTTTTATTGACCATCTTAAAGAGTTCATTTAGTCCAAAGTTTTTTTTATAACCATTCCATTAAAGCAGTATGTTTTATTCCTCAAAATAAATAATATTTTCTGATTTTTTTTTTGGTGCGTATGTTCATGGGACTAGCAGTTGGTTCATTTTCTTTGTAACATATCAGAATTGGAAGAATATATTTATATGTATAAATCTCTATACACACTCTCACCCACCCAACCACACCCAGTATCCATATACATGCATAGTATGTAGACATACATGTTGTCTTAAAAATAAGATCTTGAGTTGGGTGCAGTGGTGCAGGCAGGAGGATGGCAAGTTCGAGGCCAGATGCAGCAACTTGGTGAGATTCTGTCTCAAAAATAAGTAAATAGAATTGGGTGTAGCTCAGTGATGAGGCACCCCTGGGTTCAATTCCCAGTGACCCTGTTTCAAAATAAAAACTTTGTGCATCTGCAAAATAAGGATGGCATCTGACCAATTTATTAGGAAAAAGGTTTCTGATAGTTTTAGTATAAAATTTTTCTTAATATAAGAATTTCTTAGGACATGGGGAACTCTGGTTTGCATATGGTCATTTAGATCTTTTGTGTGGGAAAATGCATCATATCTAATGTATTATTCTTGATGATTGTCTCTAACGCTGTCACTTTTTTGATAAGTTGAATATTTTAAATCTAATTTGTGCATATTCCAAAATGTTTATACTTTTGGCTTATTTTAAGCAAAATGTAGTAGTTTAAATACTGGTGAAAAATCTGATTACAGGCCTTTTCATTGACCTTGATTTGCTTCAGGAAGCACCAAAGTCATTGATATTTACCTGTTGGTTATATTAAAAACTTAATGGTTAATGTTAATTTCTTATCAGTGTGGTTAAGTTTGACCTCTGAATTTCCTCCTTGTACTCTTCAGTGTGTGACTCTTTAGGACTTAGCATGTCCTATTTGAAAACTGCACCCTGGAGTTGCTAGATAGTGAGACTAGCTTATAGCATTTTGGGACTGACTGCTTTGGGACCTCGTTTTTTCCTTAAAGTGATCCCACCTCTTGGTCATGTTTTAGGGTTGGGTTGTCACTGAGGAGTGGTCATTCCTTCACAGTGAATCACAAAATGAGTAGGTCCGGCAGAGTCCTGCCTAGGCCTGATTGACACAACCTGCGATTCTCCACGCTCCTGTCAGGACCCGTGTGCCAGCAGTCAACTCTCAACTTGTGCTCAATTCCAAAATCTGCATCCTCATGGCTGACCTTCAAAATCCCAGACTTCCTTCTCCAGTTCCTTAGTGTAGGTCTACATTTAGATCCAGACATCAAATTAAGTGACAGGAAGATGAGTAACTCCACATCTTAATCACCCCGCTGAGTTCCTTCTATTGAACAGAATCCTATAAATGTTTCTAGTTGATGCTCTGCCTCTTATTATCACATGGACATTTAGAATATTTTCCTTCTCGTTTCTTTTTTCAGTTTTTCATTCTCCTCCATTTTCAGACCACATTTGATTTTGTTGTTTTGTGGTGCTGAGGATTGAACCTAGGTGTTGGTCCCTGCTGTGTAAGCATTCTGCCATCAAGCCACATTCCAGCCCCAGTTTGATTTTATAAAGTATAGCTTTGCTCATGTCACCAATCATGGTCCTTCCTGCCTACTGGGGAGTGACTCAATTCCAGGCATGTTGGTTAATTTTATGTGTCAACTTACTTGGGCCACAGGTTGCCCAGATAAACATTCTGGGTGTGTCTGTGCAAGTTTCTAGATGAGATTAGCATTAGAATGGTAGACTCAGTGATTCACATTGCCCTCCCCAGTGTGAGTGACCCTTATTCAATATGTGGAAGAACTCAGTAGAGCAAAAAGGCTGAGTAAGCAAGAATTTGCTCCCATGTTCTCTCCCCCTTGTCTGTCTATGAGTTGGGAATTGGTCTTCTGCCTTCAGACTCAAATGGGAACTTAGATTTTTGGTTCTCCTTCATCTCCAGTTTACCAACTTCAGATCTTGGGAATTCTCAGACTTTAGAATCACACGCACCAATTCCTTATGAATCTGTTTATAAACACAGACACATCTCCGACTGCTTCTATTTTTCTCTAGAACCTTAATACTCAACTCATCGATGGCCTAGTGTCCTGAGCAGATCCTCTGCTTTGGCTACCATGTTGGTCTGTTCCTTATTCCTGAACACACTCTCCCTTTTTCTTTCTCCTCATCTCTTTCAGGACTAGTCCTTCCTCTTTCCAGTTATCTCAGGGCTTTCATTCATATAAAACCTAGTTCAGAGCCCGTGTTCTCCATTCATTCTTAGCTTTCTTCTCCTGTAGCAATTTTTTTTTTTTTTAAATTTTTTTTTTTTTAGTTGTAGATGGACATAACTTTATTTTATTTATTTTTACGTGGTGCTGAGGATCGAACCCAGTGCCTCACGCATGCGAGGCAGGCGCTCTACCACTGAGCCACAATCCCAGCCCCTCCTGTAGCAATTTTCTAGCATCTGAATCTTTGTACAGAAAATTTAGGACCTTAGCCATTAGTTATATTCAAGTGTTACCTTTCATTTGTCCTTCTTCCCAGCTAGATTATAAACTCCTGCAGGATCAGGACCAAACTATACTCTCAGCTCTCACTGTTCCTGGTGTTGCCTTTCTTTCACTTAGAAGGTGGCCCGTGTGTGTTTACTGATTGTAAAACACTAAAATCCATCTAGGGAGGGAAGGCCAAGGAGGGGCCTGCGTGCTGCACTACCCCCTCTTGAGGCCATGGCAGAACTGTCTCAGTCATGCACAATGGGCCAGAGCTCTTGGTCAGGGCAGTGCTCCAGGGAGGGTCTGCCAGTTGTTTGAGGTTGTTACTGGAGATGAAACCTACATATCATCCTTGACCTAGAGCCAGCTTTTCCTAAGGAGAAGAATTGAGTTGTATTTAAAGTCCTGTTGAATTTGTCCTTTCTCCAGGTGCTGCTTTGTAACTATTTTTGGTCTCGTCTGCTTTGCTCCTGTCTCTTGTAATTCCCTTTGCTCTGCCTCTGGCTAAATCTTTTCCTCTCTTCCCCATTAAATATGCTGTGTAGCACATTTGGGTCAAAAATTTTGAACAAAGGTGAAGGAAAAGAAATGTAGAGAGAAAGCTGTATGTTCCCAGGAAATTTGGATTTGTCAAATTTTATGCAAATGTTCTTGAAGCACACACAGTGTGACTTTCTTTATTTTTTCTGCAATGGAATGTAGTTTTTGAAGGACATCCTTGGAGATCTGACCTCCTTTTCCCCTTGGGCTGGTCTTTAAGCTCAGAGTATTGTAGACCCTCAGCACTTCTCATTCCTCTTATTCTGTTCTCTTGTACTTGTCTTTTAATATATTATAGTTTACTTTTTTATTATACCTTTTGTTTCTTGACCCCATAAACATAAACTCTTTGAAGGACAGAGATGGTTGGTTGTATGGGCTAAGCTGGTCTTAATATCTTGAGACACAGACCAGTGCCCAATGCTCTGTAGATATTTGTTGAATTGGATGGGGGTTTGCTAACATGGGGACCTTCCCTCTCCACATCTCCTTGTTGCTTAGGCTTCCTGTGGCAACCTCTGGGACTGCTTTCCTTTTCCCTGTTGCTGAAGACCCCTCATAACTACACCTAGTTGGTTTTTTCAAATCATAACAACTACCTGCTTTCCAGGTCTGTGCCTTTGTAATAGCCGCATTGAGAACAGAATTATTTACCTTTTCTTGGTAGTTCCTGGTCTACAAAGTCCTTTTCACATATATCTCTCCTTTGGGGATATTCTTGAGTCTGTGGCTGCAGTGGTAGGTATTCTTTAGGGCCTGCCTTTCTACAAAAGTATGCAAGTTACCCAAATCTCTTTCCCTGGGTTGCAAGCATTTTCCAGCATGTGCTGGGCTTGTTCTCCCTTGGGCTGTGCCATAGCCTTGTTATGTATGACGAGCATGCCTCTGACAGCATCTTCTGGCTTTCTGGGAACCGTCGTGTTCCCCAGAAGAGTGCCTGTGTGGTAGTAAGGTCCTCCAGTGACGAAAATGGAAAATGAGGGGGAGTGGGGAGAAAGAAACACAGCACCACCAACAAACATTTATGGGTACTTTTCAATGGAAGGCGCTTGGCTAGATGTGAGAAAAACCATTGTGGTCCCCAAGTTAATTTGTTAGCAGGAACTTCATGAGGATCTGTGCAGCAGGAATTGGAGATGCAGGTAGAATTGAGAAGGTTGCCTCCAAGGTTATGATCATTGGGGATGAGCGCTGGTGGCCTTCAGGTTCTTTGCCAGTGAAAGAGCATTGCTGTCTTCCTAGCCCTTTCCTCCAGGAGCGAAGAGGGAACCATTTTCTTCCTGAAGGCCTCTGTTCTTGCCTGCAAGCCATGGGAGTGCTCAGTAACTATTAGTGTCTAATGATGACACAGGAATATTCTTCTGAGCCCTTGGAGAGCTGTAGGCATGTCACACATTGACAGGTGCTCACAAATCTCTTTTTGCTGTTTTGAAATATCACTGCCAGGGGAGTTGTATACAACGTGTTCTGACAGAGTAGTCTTAAATATTCATTTCTTTTCCCCATTACTTTAAGAGAAATGCCAGCATTTAGTCTTCAGGTTGCCAGTAGCAATTTTGGAGAAATTGTATTATAACTTTTTCAAGAGACTGATTTTCATGTAGCTCATTTATTATACATTAGTTGATTACTGTGATTATTTTTAATGATGGAGGAATATTCACTTTGGGATAGTGGAAATTCAGGGGTTAAATGGAGGTTTTGGATCTATTATGCCTTCTGGTAAGTTAATTAGCAAGGATTTATTATCATGTTAGGCTACATGGGTGTAGTGATGCAATTTGGATACAAATGTGGTTCACATCCTTGATCTCCTTACCAATTAGTAAATGTGTGACCTCAGACAAATTGCTTTTCTTTGATGAACCTTAGCTTCCTCATCTATGAAATGGAGAGTCAGGTGTGGTGGTGCAGGCCTGTGTAGCCCAGCTGCTCAGGAGGCAGGAGGATCCTGAGTTCAAGGCCAATCTGGGCAACATAGGGAGACCCTGGATCTTATTAAAATAAAACCAAACCAAACACATATATACAAAATTACTCTTTTGGGCTGGGGGTGTAGCTTAGTGGAAGAGCTCTTGCCTAGCATGGCTGAGGTGTTGAGTTTGATTTCCACCACTGCAAAATTTAAAAAGGAGATAATCCCCATCTCAGAGAGTTTCTGTGAGGGTTAATTAAGATGTTCAGATTCCACTTGAACTCTTTTAGAGACCATGGGGAAGATTCAGAAGGTGTGTAATGTACATGTCTGCAAGACGTGGAAGATGGTGACAAATGTGTAGCTAATGCACAGAAAATCAGGACAGTATATAATCAAGTGTTATTCGTATAGAAAGAAAGTGCAAGAAACTGGAAAGGTAGAGGTCACTGTGTTTACAGTCTTCAAGACTCTCCGTGGGGGTTGTATTGGGATTCCTGAACTCTCAAATTATAGAAATCTGAACTGTAGGCCTGGGTATTGCTCAGTGGTGGAACACTTGCCCGGGGTGTGTGAGGCCCTGGGTTCCATCCCCAGCACTCCAAAAGTGAACAAGTGAATGAATGAACTGTGTGGAAGGGAGACTTCTTGGTTCCCATGGCCAAAGTATAGGAGAAGTGAGGTGGGTCTCAGGGAAGCCCGAACTGGGAGCTCCTGTAGCACCCTGACTCTCTGTCTCGTCCTCTGCATCAGTTTTCTCTGCGTGGCTTGGGGTGTGGCTGCAGCAAGCCAGGCAGCAGCTAGAAAGAGCACTTGACCTCCTTCCTTTAGTCTAACTTCTCAAAATCCTAGGATTGGTTCTAGTTGGCCTCAGTTAAGCGATGTTCCTGTCCTTGTGGTCGGGGACTTTGGTAACTGGAGCCCCCTCTGGAAATACCTACTTGGGGAGGAGGAGCAGGGTTTTTTTGTTTTGTTTTGTTTTTTTGTACCAGTGATTGAACTTAGGGACACTTAACCACTGAGCCATCCCCAGCCTGTTTTTTATTTATTATTTCTAGACAGCATTTCGCTAAATTTCTGAGGCTGCCTTTGAACTTGTGATCCTCCTGCCTCAGCCTCCTGAGTTGCTGGGATGACAGGTGAGAACGTCCAGGCTAAGAGGAGCAGTTTTTTTTTTAAATTTTTTTTAGTTGTAGATGGACACAATGTCTTTATTTTATTGCTTTGTATGTGGTGCTGAGGATCGAACCCAGGGCCTCATGCATGCCAGGCAAGCGCTCTACCGCTGAGCTACCATCCCAGCCCCGAGGAGCAGTTTTAAAAAGAAAGATTGTACCATTCTTAGAGGAGAGGAGGGGTGCTGGACTATAAGAGGCAGAGATGTATTTATTCCTGAGGGCGTAGAGGAGAGCTGGAGCTGGTTGCAGGGCAGGTGTGCGGAACACTGAATCAAGGCAGAGTCCAGAAGAGCAGATGCTTTGCATTAGTGAAATAGGATAAAATAGGCTTGGGCAGATGACTTGAAGTGGTTTTTTGAGGACTGTGGACTGATTTGACAGGGAGAAAACCCTGAGACTAATAGCAGATTGTCATTGTCCTGCTGGTGCTGGCTGATTCTTTAACATAGGTTTCCTATTGTAGGCCAGTTATTTGAATTGGTAACCAGAGGATGCAGGCATTTGAGAAGTTGTACTCATTGATTGTGGACAAGGTGGTCTTTGTCACCAAGAGGCAGATATCCATCCATTTTGGCACTGCCTTAGAAATAGATGCTATGAAGCACTTGAGCGAGATGCCGTCTTAATTTTCCGGTAAAACGAAAACAACAACAAAATAGATGGTTCAGATAAAATTTTGCTTTCAGATGAATTCTAACTAATAAATGTATAATGAATGATAGAAATAAAATATTACCATTTTATTACCCCTAGTGAACTCATAGATCTAGGGAATGACCTCCGTGGCTGCTGAAACCACTAAGGACTGGGGTTTAATGTGAGGCCCTGGGATTTAATCCTTAGCATCCCCCCAACACCAAACCAAACCCCAAAAGCTATTAGGTCAAAGTCTCATGGGGACTTTATGATTGACAGATCAGGCTAATTATCCCCTGATCTATCTTACTATTATAAAAAGAGAAAGAAGCATGAATGACGTGCCTCCTAGTTGATTCCATAGGAAGTTGATTCTATAAAGTTTCTTGCTTAAAACAAAACAAAAAAACCCAAAAGCAAATGTGATATTTTTGAGAGGTAAAGGAATGATAGTAGTATTAAAAAAAAAAAGAAGAAGAATTCTTATCTCTTAAAGATATGTACAGAAATTTTTTTAGGTTATGTGATAGCATATTAGTTTTCTATGGCTGGCATAACAAATTACCACATATTGGGTGGATGAAAAACTAGAACTTTATTCCTCATTTTTCTGGGGGCCAGAAATCTAAAATCAAGGGGTAGGCAGGGTGGAGTCTTTGGAGGAGGATCCTTGCCTCTTCCAGATTCTGATGGATGTCCTTGGTTTGTGGCTGTGATTCTCTGTCTTCACTCTGCTTTCTCAACTCTCTGTCTATGCTAATCTCCCCCCTGCCTCTCTCTTACCTATTTTTAGGGCCTTCCTGGATAATCCAAGAAAACTCTTCCTGAAGATCCTGAATTTAGTCACATCTTATGCTACATAAAGTAATATTCACAGATTCTGAGAATTAGGAAGTGAATTTTTTTCCGGGGGTGGCAGCATTTTTCTGCTCATTTCCAGATTTGTTTTAAAACAATCCAGTGGAAAGTGAAGATGGTAACTGGCAGAATTCAGATTAGCCACAGAGAGCTGGGCATGGCCATTGATTGTGTGATTCTCTCTACTTTGTGTTTTTGTGAACATTTCCATAATAAAAAGTAAAAGCCCAGAAACAAGAAAGGTAAAATCAAATACCAAGATTCTTTAGTTATCATTTCCTCTCAGATTCTGGAAAATACTGTATTATACCTGATAAATACAAAACTCAATTTTTTTTCCTGTTCATAGAAATTAAATATAGGGCTGCTAATATCCTGGTAAATCTTTCAAGTTCTCACCAGCTTTTTGTACATATTTCTTTTTGCTTCTCAAGAAAAGTGAAGGGCGAATGAAAATCCCTTCATTTGGAAGCCACAAATTGTTGAATGACCTGAGGCTTAGATACAGTAGTCCATTTTTCTTCCTTACTAACAGTGTATTGGCGATTACAGGAAGTGGTCGTGGTTGTGTTTGAAGATTCCTTGGCAAATCACCTTATCGTGACAACACCTTTGTCAAGCAGAGGAAATCATGGAAGGGTCAACATTTTCATTATCAGGAGGGCTCTTTCATTTGTTTTAATATGATCATGAAAGGTCTGTGTCAGCTGCAGCCTGGCACACAGAGATCAACCACTGGCATAGCTCAGTGGTAATATTTTTGGTGCAAATTTTTCTTCTGGTAGTTCTATAGTCTTAGAAGCCTTGAGATTTTAATTCCTAATCTCAATCTATTTTATTGTTTTTTTTTCCTTAAAAACCTCAACTATTGAGTGTTTTTCCAATTTTCTCACCCCTGTGCTAGAAAGATTTCAAGGAATAATTTAAATATATAACCATACAACACAGAGCATAGCATCTTTCAGAGAGATATCATGGCATATTAGAAGTAAAATATTTCTTACAATAACACTGTGTCCAATTCAGGCTTAGACATATGTATTTTTTATAAATGATAATGACTGGGCTGGGATTGTAGCTCAGCGGTAGCGCGCTTGCCTCGCATGCGTGAAGCCCTGGGTTCGATCCTCAGCACCACATACAAAGCAATAGAATAAAGACATTGTGTCCACCTACAATAAAAAAATATTTAAAAAAAAAAAAATAAAAATAAATAAATAAATGATAATGACTGTAAGATGGTGCCATTATAGGCTAGTCCAGTTATTTCATATATACTTTAGTATTTATGATTTTTTTGGAGGGGAAAGGAAACAAATTCATATGCAGAATGTCTGTTTAAATAATGCCTGACTTGTGACTTACAAGACCAAAAGCAGCACATTTAGCCTTCAGAAGTCTGTTTATGGACTTACTATAGTTTTATGGTTTTATGTTGATTACGTAGTACTGTGGGACTATGGTTTATATTCTGTCCTTGGAAATTGAATTTCTTTCAAATTCAAAAGCTGCATTTTGTAGGAGGGTGGTATAAACTCTAGTTGCAAAATTCTAAATGGGCTATCTCTTTTTATCTCATAGAATTGGACTTTAAATGGTAGTTTGTTGATATATGAGACTAGTAAAAACCAGCTCCTTTTGTTTGTGGTGTGCTGTTGTACAACTTGTTTTGTATAAGTCAGACACAAATTTGGCCATTTCAGTAAAATATTAGACTTTTTTGTGGTGTGTGTGTTACAAGAAAAACATTCTGAGATGTCCTAGATATTTTTTTTAAATATCTTTATTTTATTTTATTTTTTATGTGGTGCTGAGGATTGAACCCAGTGCCTCACACATGCCAGGTGAGCACGCTACCACTGTGCCATAACCCCAGCCCCGAGATGTCCTACATTTAATGATTTTTAGTTGTAGATGGACACGATGTCTTTATTTTATTGCTTTGTATGTGGTGCTGAGGATCGAACCCAGGGCCTCACGCATGCGAGGCAAGCGCTCTACCACTGAGCCACAATCCCAGCCCCTCAAATTCTCATTTATATAACTGCTCTTGGCCCTTGGGTCCAGTAGATGCATCTCTAGCC
Source organism: Geosciurus inauris (assembly GCA_004024805.1). NCBI lineage: Eukaryota > Metazoa > Chordata > Mammalia > Rodentia > Sciuridae > Geosciurus > Geosciurus inauris. Next base: position 354,982 of record PVHX01000172.1, on the reverse strand, counting down.
GCTGTCTAACCTGGCTACTGGTGGCGGTAGGAACCTGTCCCAGGACCAGGGTTCTACTTCTGGCTACATTTGTAAATGGCTCAGTCAACTCCTTTATTTTAGAGAAACTTGGTTCATAGTTTGTAACACTGACCATCTTTTGAAGTTATTACATTGTGTGAAAGGGTAAAGTTACAACAACTTATTTTAATCTTAATTGACATTTTTTTGTTTTAATTTTAAATTGACATAAAAATTGGACATAGTTATATGATAATTCACTACATGTAGACAATGTATAATGATCATATCGGGGAAATCAGCATTTTCATCTCTTTAAACTTTTATCATTTTTTTGTGTTGGGAGCCTTTGAACTCCTCTTTTCTATTTATAAAATATGTAATAAATTGTTGTAAACCAGAGTCACCCTACATAGTCACCTGTAGCACACTGGAACCATTATTCCTCCTTTGGTGTTCATTAGCCAACCTCTCTCTCTCACTTCTCCCCCTCATCTTTCATAACCTGTGAGTAATCACTGTTCTGCTCTTTCCTTCTATGAGATCAACTTTTTAGTTTCCATGTATGAGTGAGAACCTTGATATTTGTTATTTATTTATTTATTTATTGGTACTGGGGATTGAACTCAGGGCACTTAACCACTGAGCCACATCCCCAGCCCTTTTGTGTATTTTCTTTAGAGATAGGGTCTTGCTGAGTTGCTTAGGGCCTCACTAAATTGCTGAGGCTGGCCTCGAACTTGCCATCCTCCTGCCTCCGTCTCCTGAACCGCTGGGATTACAGGCGTGTGCCACTGAGCCTGGCCCAGTATTTGTTATTCTGTAACTGGCTTTATTTTTAATTCTAGACTTGGGCAACACTTCATTCCCAAAATTAGAATTTAAGTGTTCTGATGGTCCAAGCAAAGGAGGTTAATTTTATAGACAAAGAAGGGCTTAACGCAGAAAGAAGCAAAAAAAGCAGATTGGTCATTTCAGAGTTACATCCCTTGTAAGGTGAGGACTGGCGGACAGAGTAATAGGAGAATAACTGATAGTTAAAGTTGAGTTATAGCAAGTTATTTCTTTTGTGTAGGGATTAACGCTGGGAAAACTTTATTATCATGCCAATTGAAACTGGCCTGTTTGGGGACAGTGGCTGTTAGCTCTTTAATCCAGATTTCTTTGAAGGTCAGGGAAGGTGAAATAAATACCTCCAGTTCAGCTTGGTGATGGGGACTCCAGTGTCTCCAGTGTGAGGGACTCTGTTTTGATTTTTAGCCCAGTCTGATCAGGCGCTTTGTCCAAAACAGTGGCTTCCTGTAATTTTTTATTTAACCATTGCTATGACATCGTAACGCACACTTAACACTGAAGCCCAGATTTATGGAAAAGCTGCATTTTCTGGAGTGCGTGACCTGGGGGATGGCATGTTGTAGTAACGTAGGTATAAAAATGACTTTCCCCTGGGGCTGGAGCAACTGGTGAAGGATTAGATCTAAATCCTTGCAAGCTTCTTGGGTGTTCCAGTTGCTTACTAAGTAGTTTATGTTGAAGCTTGATGGTGATTATTACATTTCTCAACCTCCTGTCCTTTAGAGTTATAGAAATCACCGTGTCCTAAGGAGAGGTACTGTATGGAAGTAGTCAGGATAGAGGTTTACTTTTCACTTGATGGATCATGATAATCAGTTCTGCACTGTTTAGTCTATGCTTTTATGCAAGGAAGAAATATTTACTCAGTAATATTTCTGAAGGTATGCAACGTTTTATTACCCAGGTGTGGCTCAATTTTTAGGAATGCACATTTTTACATAAAAATGAAATACATCCTGTTTTTCCTCTTTTTCTTTATCCCCTAAAGTAAGCTGCAGAAATACCATAATAGGATGCAGGAGGATGATCGAGAAAGAACCCTAATATTTGCATGATGTTTTTCAGTTTGCCAGTGATTAAGAAACTCTTAGGCAAAACCAAAGAATGAATGCTAGAGTCCCCTATCCAAGTCTGTATTGCCTTTGTACCCTTGTGTCCCTCACATTATTACTAATTCCACCCTCCCTTTTTTTTTTGGTACCAGGGATTGAACTCAGGGGCGCTTGACCATTTAGCCACATCCCCAGCCCTATTTTGTATTTAATTTAGAGACTCTCACTGAGTTGCTTAGTGCCTTGCTTTTGCTGAGGTTGGCTTTGAGCTCGTGAGCCTCCTGCCTCAGCCTCCTGAGCTGCTGGGATTACAGGCATGCGCCACGGTACCCTGCCCACCTCCCTTCTTGTTACCGGAGCCTCTGGTTTTCCTGCTTCCAGCCTGGCTGCTGCCCATTGGTTTGCTACCCACTCTTGGTGATGGTTGGACAGGGTAGATTTCATCCTGTCATCCCCCTGCCCTACTTTCCTTTCCCTTTGAAATCTGGAGCTTCCCAGCACTCTTAGGGTAAATAATCAGTGATGCAAAAGCCTTTACTAGGGAAACCCAAGTAGTGCAGAGAGGCTTGTGGACAAGGGTCTTCAACTATCTTTCCAGCTTCATCCCCCTCTCTCACTAACTCTCAGTCCTTAAGGACTACTGCCTGATTTCCCGACATTCCCTTTTAAAAAGCCACAGAACCTTTGCACATGCTGTTCACTCTGCTTGGAGCACTTCTCCCATTACTATCTGCACATATCCCCATCATAGTCCCCTATACCTTTTTTGCTCCTGCTTAGCTTCAGCTCGACCTCATTTCCTTCGGGAAGCCTCTTTGCACTAGTTGGGTTTCACTAGTATAGGCTTTTGCTTCATGGATTATTTTTTCTCTCCCATTGAGCTTATGGTTATAATTTATATACTTGTAAGTTGTTTTCCTACCTGACTACAGATTTCATAAGGGCAGCAGGTGGCGGACCTGGTTTTACCAGCTCTTCATTGTATCCCCAGCACTCACTGCAGCACCTAGTACATATTTGACTGAATGAATAACATGAAAGAATCAGATTTGGCTGTTATCCAGTTGATTAAGTGCATATACAATGCCACTATCCATGACACTGTAAAAAATGAAACTTGCCCTTCAGAGAAGTCATCTAGGGTGCTTGCCCACTCACTCACAGCTGCTGTTGTGATAAAAGTATTTTGGAACCATTCTAGAGAATTGTCTTTTGAAGCTGGTTGTGGTGACAGATGCCTATAATCCCAGCACTTTGGGAGGCTGAGACAGGAGAATTGCGAGTTCAAAGCCAGCCTCAGCAATGGCGAGACGCTTAGCAACTCAGTGAGACCCTGTCTCTAAATAAAGCACAAAATAGGGCTGGGGATGTGGCTCAGTAGTCGAGTACCCCTGAGTTCAATCCCTGGTACCAAAAAAAAAAAAATTGTCTTTTAATTGGACGCAATGACACACCTATAACCCCAACAATTTGGGAGGCTGAGCCAAGAGGGTCGCAAGTTTGAGGCCAGCTGGCAATTTAGCAAGAACCTGTTTCAAAATAAAATAAAAAGGGCTGGGGATGTAGCTCAATGATAGAGAGCCCCTGGTTTCAATTCCCTGTCTTGAGAGGGGAAAAAATGTCCTTAGAAGTACATTTGTCCTGAGTATCTGCTGGGGATCACTTCTAGGACCCTTCAAGGATGCCAAAATCCACAAATGTTCAAGTCCCTTATATAAGGTGGCGAGGTGTTTGCATATAGCCTATGCACATTGTCCTAAGTTAAATTGTCTGTAGAGAACTTATAATACCTAATACAACATAAATACTATGTAAATAGTTGTACTGTTTGGGAGATGAATGATAAGAAAAAAGATCTGTACGTTTTCAAAGATTTTTCCTCCAAATATTTCTGATCTGTGGATCAGAATGATTTGAAACCTGTGGATATGGTAGGCCACCTGTATTTGTTTATTTATTCTTTTGGTACCAGGGATTGAACCCAGGGTGCTTAACCACTGAGCTACATCTCCAGCCCCTGTTTTGTATTTCATTTTGAGGCAGAGTCTTGCTAAGTTGCTTAGGGCCTCACTAAGTTGCTGAGGCTGGCTTTGAACTTGCAATACTCCTGCGGAGTCACTGGGATTACAGGTGTGTACCACCACACCTGGCCCAACTGTAGTTTATAAACCATTTAAGAAAATTACTTATCCTTTTGATTAAAAGTGATATCCAGCTTGAGTGTTCTCTTTATTTTCAAAAAGAACTTTCAACACAGAGATAATGAGTTCGCTTTTAAAGAATGAAATTTGCCACGGTTGAAATTTTTAAAAGAATGTTTTATACATGAAAAGGGTCCTGAAAGAGCTGTTCTTGAATCATTTCGAGCATTGGTGGGTGTCTTGGTTGTGAGCGTGTGGTCTTTGAAGGAACCGACACTCCTTGGGGATGTGGGTTTTCTTGTTTCTGTTCAGATCTTTCAGAGTCCCTCTCCATGCAGACAGAAATGACGTTTCAGCTTTCTTTTGGCCATAGGTTGGAGAGATGCCATTTAATCTTTAAGTCATTCACTTCATCTTTGTGCTTTTTTGTTCTCTGTGGGCAAAATAAATCTTGCAGAATTTGTTTTTTTACTAGAAAGGACTGTAATAGGGTATCAAGTTAATTATAAAGTGCTTGAAATTCCTCAGATGTTGAGCTCTATGTCTAGGAAAATTCCCTGTGAGTGTGAGAGATCACAGAACTGGGACCACATTCTTCAGTTGAAAAACATCAAGGGATTCTTGCCAAGTTCTGTTATTCAAGGTTATCTATTCAGTACTGCTGTGGACTCAGCTTCTAGCTCCTTCTCTCTTTTGTGCTAGGTGATGTCCTTTTACCGGCTGACTTTGGAAGACAGTTACTGTGTGTAGTACTTTTCTTCAGCAGCTTAAATCAACATTGATTTATTTATTTTTTAATTTTTTGGTGCCAGAAATTGAACCCAGGGGTGCTTAACCACTGAGCCACATCCCCAGCACTTTTTAATATTTTTTATTGAGGTACAAGGGCTTGCTGAGTTGCCTAGAGCCTCCCTAAGTTTCTGAAGCTGGCTTTGATCTTGGCAATCCTCCTGCCTCAGCCTCCTGAGTCGTCAGCACTGATTTTTAAGCAGGAGTAACAGAGTTTGAAATAATACATATATGTCTGCATTTTAATCCTTGGGAGTACTTTAAGATACACTGAACTGATAAAAGCAACTATTAAAGATTATCTTAAAGCAGGACAGTTGTCATAGCTCCCTTCGGGTCACCGCTAGCACTATAGTTTTCATTTTTCGCCTTCAAGGAACCGTGCTCCAGTCAACATGACCTAGGTGATTCAGAATAGTGGGGACTCTGTAAGCTCCCATGGTGATGGGAAGCCTTAGTTATATGGCCGCAACAAGAATTCTCTTGACCTTTTGTTCTGGTCTCCTTATTTGCACCTGAGCAATAGAGGCTTAGCTTGCATTTGCTTTTTGTTTAGTTTATTGCTTGCCAGCTGCTTCAGTTCTGACAGTATCTGCTTTTGCAAATGCATTTTTCTGTGCCCTGCAATAGTATCAATATTCATGAGAAAAAAATCTTTTGAATCGGATCTTTTAAAGAGTGGTTCTTTACTGAACCTCTTCTTTGGCAGGTCATTGTTTTTTGGTAAATAAGGTTGGTGGAAAAAAGACCTTTTAATGTGTGTGAGGGAGCCTTACTGTGTTCTCTGCCTGTGAGTCTCCATGAACCTGGCTGAAGTTGAGTCACCACCTTTTACCTGAACACGACCTTTGTTTTTTTTTCTTTTTTTTTTTAGGTACTGAGGATTGAACTCAGGGGTACTTGACCACTGAGCCACATCTCCAGCCCTATTTTGTGTTTTATGTAGAGACAGGGTCTCAATGAATTGCTTAGCACCTTGCCGTTGCTAAGGCTGGCTTTGAACTCACAATTCTCCTGTCTCAGCCTCCCTAAGTGCTGGGATTACAGGCATGCGCCACTGTGCCTGGCTCTGAACATAACCTTTATATGCATGGAACACCTGCAAGCCACTCCCTGCCTCCAGTGGAATTGTCTCCCAGAGGGATTTGACTAATATCACATGCATGTTGACTAAGATGCACTTTTAGTATTTGCATTAAGCCCTTTATTATTATTCTTTTCAATTATCCATTCTTAAGCTGGGACCATGTTATGACCCAACATGTTTAATAGGTACAGTTCATGAGCTCATCTCTTACCTAATAGTTGGGCTATTTCCTGTGTGGAGTGTTACAGGAAAGGGAATCACTCTTCTGTGTGACATGGTGACATCTTGGGAAATTATTTTGCTGTGGCTCCAGAAAGAGCTGGGAATGATGGCAGGAATGTGCTGGAGTTACTTGTGCCCCTGGATGAGCATGGAAATGTTGGGAGGTTGTGAAAAGTTAATGGCGAATTAATGCCTTGTAAACATAATTCCCTGCTGTTTCAAATAATGACCTACTCAAGGCAGGCTCCATATGAGCTAGACAATTTAAAGCTGATAAAGAAGGGATAATAAAGGTTTCAGGGCTGACCATTTAGCTGCGAAGGAGATGGGCCAGTTTGCTTTACTAATCTTTTGAAGAGGAAGCTGAAGTGAGAAGTTAAATAGTTGCCCAGTGTCATATCAGAAATCAGCAACAGAGCTGAGATCTGAACCCAGACCGCCAATGGTGCAGCTGGTGACCTTGACTACTCTTCAGGGCTACCTTTTCTCTGGGATAGAGTCATTGTGTGCCATAAGAAATAATCCAGACTCCTGGGCTGGGCTGTAGCTCAGGGGTAGAGGACTTGCCTAGAGTGTGGGAGGCCCCCTGGGTTCCATCCCCAGCAAAATAAAACAACAGACAGAAAAAGCAAAACAAAATAACACATATGCACAAACAAGTGAAAACAAAACAAAACAAAAATCCAGATCCTTCTTTATTGAAAAGGTGAGACAAATTCAAATTTAGAAGATAAATTAGTAAATTACTTGAGCTTTTATTGAACCAATGTCAATGTAAAATAATGACTTTGCTTTAAAGGAAGTAAGACAGTAGTTTATTCTGAGCCAAATATGAGTGACGGTAGCACGGGAGCATTAGATTCAAGTTACCCTGAATGACCTGTTTCATTGTGGAAAAGGTTACATGCACTTTGAAGTCACAGAACAAAAGAAAGTCTTAAGTCAATACATTTCCAGTAACACTAGTGGGAGCTTCAGGTACCTGGTATAGTAAGCGGGGAAATCTCTTCGGTAGGTTCCAGATGTTCTGAATCTTTTAGCATTCTTAGAGTTAGGGTTGGTGGAGGCTAGAGGTCTGCTAAGCTTAGTGATACATTCCAAGAATCTGACATGAGGATCTTAGGTCACATACAGAAGTTAAGGTAATTGGCTATTAAAGGGCCCCAAATAATTCTGTTTCTCCACCTATAACACTCCATCTGTTCACAGTGACGGTGTTCTCCTCCGCCACAGCAGTCTACAGGATCTTCAATATAGATACAGCTTCAGAGAACCTTCTGTAGAGAGAATGAAAGTGGGATGGTATGCAGAGTGATTGGGTGTCCTTGCCTTGGAGGAGGCAGATGTAAATAGCTGCCCCATGTGCCATGATCCATGTTTACGCAGAGCGCTGTGAGCAGGGTGGAGCAGACAGTGGGAGCTTCACATATCCTCTGGAGGACTTGGAGGGCTGACTCAGCAGTGTGCTTACAGGACCAGGTTAGAGCTTAGGTGGGAACTGGGGAGCAGCCTGCAGGCTAGGCCAGACAGCAGAGGGTCTGAGGAGGGGAGAGGCTGACCCTCTAGGAACAGCACTGGCCAGCTGCAGGGGAGGAGAGGAGCAAGAGGTTACTCCTCAGGAGAGAACAGGAAAGACAGCCTGGGCCGGGGAACTTTTGAACTTGGCCTTGTAGGCTGCAGAGGTGAAGGGAAGGGTGTCCTATGGTGGTATGACCGTGACAGGTTTTGCAGCTCAGGGTGTGTGAGGGAGAAAGCCACTGGAGTGAGACCTGAAGTACCAGCTTGCTTCAAGGAGTGGAAGGAGCTCAATGGAGGTTTTTTAGTAGAATTTAGTAGAATTCTTAGGAATTCATTCTCACAGGAATGTATAGATTGGATGCGGAGAGAGGTGGCTGGGGGCAGTTGTGGAGGCTACTGTGACCGCCTTGAGGTAATGGAGTTCTGATCTAGGATGCGGATGGGGACCCAGGACTGAGAGTGAGATGGGGGATGGCAGTCTCCTGATGGGATGTGGAAAATTAGGGAGAGGAAGAAGAAGGTGACTTCAGGACAGCATATAAAACAGCTCTGTGACCTCAGCTACCTACTGGACTGTCACCGGGAAGTTCTTTCATCCCATCTTTCAGTGTTCTCTGCTAGAGCAGCTCATTTGCAATAAGTGACAGGAAACGTCTTTGTCTCCCTGGATGAGTGCAAATGTTTGTTCCTGGTGGAAAATCATAACTAATTGTGTTTACATTTTCACCTTGGCTGCCAAGAAACATAGAATCAGATTCTCTATTTAGCTGCAGTAACAGGACCTTATGTCCTGTTTGAATTCTACCCCAGTTTCTCTTATCCTGGCCAGTTATCTTTTTCCACTCTAATTTATATTTTCCTGGTTCATGAATTTTAGTTTTTTTCTGTAATACATGCATGTCTCATAAAGCCACTTCAAATTTGTTGGAGAATTAGATGTGGGTTAAATAAATAATGCCACCATGCTGCCTACTGCAAGATATTCTTAGAATATTATGGATCAGTACATAAATACAAGGACTCATTTAAATTTACATTTTTTAATATGTTTTCTATGACCTTTGTCTTCATTGCTAGTTTTCGGGCAAGTGGTACATGTCACCACAGACTGTAAAAACTAAATGAAACAACGCAACAGCGAGAGCCAAGTTCATGAGTAAATATTTGCTTATTGACCCAGTCCTCTGGCCCTTGATTAGGTGTATGCATCTGTAATAATAATTGAAAACAAATTTTTTTGGTCAGTGATTCACAAATGCTAATAGTTGGTCCATTTGGAAACTTGGAGTTGATTTTATTAATGCCATGGAATTAATCAGATTAGCTCAAAGTTGATTTTATTTGTAATCAAATTGTGCAAACCCTGCCTCAGAAGACTGGGTAGAATTTGTAGATTGTTTACTATTGAGTATTTAGTAGGTAGCTGATTAGGTAAAAAGAATTGACCTCTTGCTGCCTAGATATTTCTGTTATCTAAAGAAAGAACTTTTTCCTTCTGTAAAAGGAAACTTTTGCTTTCAGTGGTCAGATGAAGAAATACGTTCCTTTATAACAAAAAATCTTTTAAGTTAAAATAGCCAAGTAATTTATTTATTTTTATTTTTTAATTTTTTTTATTTTTTAAATATTTTTTAGTTGTAGGTGGACACAATATCTTTATTGATTTATTTTTATGTGGTGCTGAGGATCGAACCCAGGGCCTCACGCATGCGAGGCAAGCGCTCTACCACTGAGCCACAATCCCAGCCCCCCAAGTAATTTATTTATTTATTTTTTAATATTTTCAGTTGTAGATGGACACAATACCCTTATTTTCTTTATTTAGTTTTTACGTGGTGCTGAGGATCGAACCCAGTGCCTCACACGTGCTAGGCAAGTGCTCTACCACTGACCCATAACGCTAGCCCCAAAATAGCCAAAAAATTTAAAGGATGTTTGTGGTAGCTGGATTTGCCCCTTTAGCCTCTATTAAAAATTCCCCCCCAGTTTTGAACTTGACAAAGTATCCTTTCCCTCAAGCTACCTCTTTAGTTCTGATGGCCTAGAAGAATATAAACCTGAGCTGACATAAATCTAAATGGTGCAAAAACAAAAAACAAAACAAAATAAAAAAGCAAAACAAAACAAAAAAAGAACAACACTAGCCTTTGGGGAATTTTCTTCTAAAAATAGTAATTCCTAGATAGAGGGACACGTTTGTTTCAGACTGACAGCCTATTTCCATTTACCATGGAGTATCCCAATGTTGACACCAAAATGTTTTTGTGATTCAATTTGTGTGTGTGTGCGGGGAGGAAGTAACACGATGGCATTTGCTTATTTAGATGCTAACTATTCTACAAGAAGAGCTGCAGGTATTCTAAAGTGGCAGCCATGTGTCACTGTCTTGCTGCAGGCGTCAAGTTGAGTTCCGTGGTAGGGCCAAGCCCTGGTGTGTCTCCATATTAAATTTCTTGGTTTTCATTAGAGCTTCTTACCCTCAAACTTACCTATTGGAAAAAAAGAAAAAAAGAAAAAAAAAACAATCGTTTTAGGATTCTTACTACATTAAACAGAATCTCCTATTAGGTACCACAGGATACATTTCTTTCTGATCTCAGTATCTAAAATAGTTGTTCTTTCTCTATGCAACTGGTTTATTTTTACCCTGTGGACATTGAATCTTAGAACAGATCATTTCCCTTGGCGTATTAGCTGCAGCTAAGCCTGGAGCTCCTCCTTCCTCCCCTTAGGTATCTATAACATTGCTTTTCTGGCTCTACCTGTGGCTGCAGTTCTTGCTACACATATCTTACCCAACTAGTTCAAAGGCTGCTTGAAGACAAAGATTCTACTGCTCCTCTTTATGTTCTTTCTTTACAGTGCACATTTTGGGTGCTCATATAATGGCTGAACTGAGTGTTAGTCATTCAAAGTATTTTCTTGGCTGGGGAAGTAGCTGGCATGGTAGTAGAGAGCTTGCCTAGCATGTGGGGCCTTGAGTTCCATCCCAACACTGGCAAAAGGGAAAACAAGAAATTCATGTTGGGCCCTCCATGATGATAAGGATTAAGGAGAAAGATTGTGTGTTTGAAAATGTGATACCACAAAATGGGATCCTTGTAGGTTATTTCCCTCTGTGTCATTTCTACCAATAATCCATGAATTCAGTTATTATTCTGTATTTTTAGATTCCAGTACAACTGGACAGAGCCATGAGTGGACAGACCCATACAGTGAAAAAAAAATTTGTTTTTTTGGTATTGGAGATTGAACCTGGGGGCACTTAACCACTGAGCCACATCCCCAGCCCTTTTTTTATATTTTGAGACAAGGTCTTGCTGAGTTGCTTGGGACCTCACTAAGTTGCTAAGGCTGGCTTTGAACTCACGATCCTCCTGCCTCAGCTTCCCAAGCCTCTAAGATTAGAAGTGTGTGCCACCACACTCAGCTCATGGAGCTAATTATAATGGCATGTGGCACATAAGCAAAATGTTTTAATAGGAAAATTCATTGAAATGAAAATATACCTCATTAACTGAAGACAAAGATCATCAACTTTCAACACATAGTTGATAACATTTAATAATGCTTTTCACAAAATCTGTATTCAACTGTGTTGAGAAGGGTAACTTTTATTTTTTTTCAACTTAAAAATACATCTTACTTAGACCTTGTCTGAAATTAAAAATAAAACAGGGCTGAGGGATGTAGCTCAGTGGTAGAGTACCCCTGATTTTGATCTCTACCAACACACACACACAAATCATAAATAAAAACTAGGAATAAAAATATATTTTATCAGTTAACACATGCTGTATGTTATTAGTCATGATCCTGGTTCTCATAGTAAAACTTTATCATATGCTTGAAATGATACCGGAAAAAAGACTTAATTATTTTATTATATTTCTTGCTTCCCCCCCCCAAAAAAAACAAAACAGAAGATTTGTTGAATTAAAAACAAAAACTCAAATTTGCCTTATCATTATTTCACTTTAAAAAAATTTCTTGTGTTTAGTTATACATGACAGTAGAGTATATTTTAACATATTATGCATACATGGAGTCTAGCTTCCCATTCTTGTGGTTGTACATGATGTGGAGTTACACTGGTCATGTATTCATATATGAACACAGGAAAGTCATGTCCAATTCATTCTACTGTCTTTGCTATTCCCATCCCTCTCCCTTCCCTTCATTTGCATCAGGGTCTTGAAAGAATATCTTTTGTAATAATATGTTGTTGAAGACATACTCTTAAGAACCCTTTATTGAATTAATGACATTCCAATGTATTCAGCATAACACTGATTATATAGTTTCAAGTTTTTTTCTAAAGCATATTTTCTTCAAATGAAGCTTAGCTGCATTCTCAATATGCAAATATGCTCTAATTAAAAAAAAATTTTTTTCAGATGTTGATGGACCTTTATTTTATTCATTTATTTATATGCGGTACTGAGAATCAAACCCAGTGCTTCACACATGCTAGGCAAGCACTCTACCACTGAGCCACAACCTCAGCCCGATATGCTGTCATTTGACTAGACTCAAAACAGAGAACTTAGTTTTCTAATTAATGATAGAGATCATGCTCTATGAAGGAGGTGATGTGGCTGTTACAAGCACTGACTCTAGAATCTGCCTCGTGAGGTTGTTGGGATTATTAAGTTTATTATTCATGACAGAATAATGCCTGGCATGAAGTATGTATTATAATACAAATATTTGCTGTTTTTATTGTTACTCTTATATGACTTAAGCCATTTATTTGTGTGATTAAATTTTTTTTTTCATTGCATTACCCTCAAAAAGGATGTGATCCTCTTCTGAAGCAACTGGAAGGAATTCTGCTTTTGGTAGAAGTGACTGAAAATCTAAAGACTTTTGGAAGTTCCCTTCTGCGCCCAGCTGTCTTTTGCTCTAAGATGAAGTTACTTAAGTTCTGTGGGTCTTTCTTCATCTGTAAGATGACAGTGTAAGATACCTGGAAGATGACAGTTCCAGGGAGATGGACAGGTCTCTGTTATCTCTTCAAACCACTGATACTCTGATCTTTCCTTCTGCTGAAGCAAGAAAGTTGGGTTATTTGTGTCAAACTCTTTGATCTGGGGTGGTAGAATTTCAGAACTGGAAGGGGCATTAAACAAACACTCCACTCCTTGGAGAACTCATCTCTTCTTTCAGCTGTTTGTGTGTGTGTGTGTGTGTGTATTTCCTTTGATCTTATATCTTTTTTTTTCAAAGCAGTTTTTACATACTAAACAATATATTTACTTACTTTATTATCTCTGTCTCCCTGCTTGAATGCCAGCTTCACAAGGGCAGGGTTTTTTGTCTTTTGTTCAAGTATATAATAAATGTGTACTATGGTAGGTGCCCAGGGGGTGGGGGCTCAAAAAATACTGTTGGATGAATGAATGAATGAATGAACAGGTGATCTTCTAGTCAGCATTTCTATCAATTGGCTACTTCTGTTTCTCTTCTGAAACAACTCATGTATTCTGATTTCCGCCAGTGACACTATTTCCATACTACAAAGAGCAAATGCCTAGAGGCAGCCACACCCGAGACTGCAAATGAGCTGATTTTTAAGTGCATTTAGTCACATAGCTCTGGATACAGAAACAGTGATGGTACTTTCTCTTACAAGGTTGATGGGACAGAATATTCTCTGGTAGAACCATGAAAGCCAGAACTGGGGGTCTGATCTCTGACATCTGTCCAGGAAATTAACTACCAGAACTTACTAACCTTTTAGCTTCTGCTGGTTTAATACTCTGATATGCTTCTGTGGCATAGTAATTCCATTGGAGACTGACACCTTGTTGCTTCCAAAGTCCCAACTCTGAAGCTGGCATCCAAAGAATCCCTAGAACTTACAGTTCTGTCTCTCAAGAGTATCACTAGGCATTCCTCTGACCAGCTGAGGCACTGTATTATTCTTAACTATTTCACTAGTATATTATTGCTTTCCTTACTTTTGATAACCTTTGGACGAATACAGTTATGGAGGTGGGATTAGTGAATGAATTATATATAAATCATAACTAAAGCCAAACTTGCTGAATCTGTGGTACAAAATTATCTAATATCTGTTCATTGACTAGCTTGCGACAAAGTCAGGGGATGTAGAGTATTCTGAGATCAAGTACTTCCTACATTTTTTTGGTATTAAAATGTCCTAAAAAAATGGATGAACTGGGTGCAGTGGCACATGCCTATAATCCTGGCTATTCAGGATGCTGAGGCAGGAAGATTGTTTGAGCTCAGGAGTTATAGTCTGTATAACTTAAAACCTACCTGAAAAAAAAAAGAAGAAGAAAAAAGGAGGAGTTATAATTATCTTGCAATAGCATATGGCTTCAAATGAATTACCCGTGCTTAGAAAAATAGGAAATAGAAAACAGGCAATAGAATTGTGTGCGTGCGCTTGTGTGTACATGTACACACACACACACTTAAGGTAATTTGACTGATCTCTGAGATCGGAGAGACTGCGAGTCCTAGGAGCACACAGACTCATCTTCACCCTGAGGGCCACTCCCCTGGTCGGTCTCAGCACTGTGTTTTTGGTTCAGGGTGTTTTAGATTTAAGATTTTCATGCTGTGGTTTGGCTGTGGTTATCCATCCAGGAGATGCTTGAAAGTCCGCTTTGATGTATGCAAAAGAGTTACCTCTCCTGTATGCAAAAGAGTTTTATTCTATTTCTTGAACTTCAGAGAACACTTTTTTTCTTGTTCAGTATGGATTAATCTAGTCAGTGGCCTTCTGTGTCCTTTCCAAGTGAGTCAGATTTCTGCAGAAGAGAAATTCTCATGGCTTTCTAATTTTTTCAGGCTGATTAAAGAACACAGTGAGGATACAAAAGACATTAATTTGCTAATTTTCTTTCCCCCTCTTGAACCATTTGTTTGCCTGTTCCCTGTTGTAAAGCAAGTTAACATTCTCCCCCTTTTCCTGATTGTTCTATAGTTTCAAGTTTTCATTGAATGTTTCATCAAATTCATTATGTTTACCCTTGGATTTTGACATGTTAATTGTTAGGGAGCATTTGATCACATATACACTTAATGATGCTCAACAGTACCACACCACTCACATTTGTACAGAGTGCTGACAGAATGACAGGCTGAAGGAGCCAGTGCTGTGTGCTGCTCAGCTGATCAGCGAAGGGACAGGGGATGTGCCCTGTTATAGCAGAATGCATTGTTTACTCTGTGCTTCCAGACATCTGATACCTGCTGTGTTAGTAAGTGTATTGGTTGCAAAAAAACAGAGAATCCCTCAAGTTAACTCAAAATCCCCTAGAGCCTTAAAAATGCAGGATTGAAGCCAGGCCCAGCACTTTGGGAGGCTGAGATAGGAGAACCGTGAGTTGAAAGCCAGCCTCAGCAATGGCAAGATGCTAAGCAACTCAGTGAGACCCTGTCTCTACATAAAACACAAAATAGGGCTGGGAATGTGGCTCAGTGGTCCAGTACCCCTGAGTTCAATCCCCAGGACCCCCCCACCCCCAAATTGGATTGATTAAACAGCCAGTCTCAGTGACACAGATCTGCAGGGACTATGGCATGGGCCAGATAGTCAAGCATTCTGGTCCCTAATCCTCATCTTGGATTCTGTTCCCTCTTCTCCTGCATGGGTTGCTGTACTTACACCTGATGACATCAACGTGACCTTTCGGTTTTAGGCATCTACAGGAACCTATGTTTTTCATAAGTCAGATTCTGAAAAAAGAGACAATTTGATTGGCTTAATTCAGCCTGTGGGATCTACCCCCTGGGTCAAGTAGCTGCCTTGGTGTCATTGATCCTTGTGGGGGCTGGGATGGTGGAGGATTTACCTGGTGGAAATTGGGCAGCTTTTAGTTGGATACTGTATGCACCGCCTGCATTAATTCTTTGTTTTAAATCTATTCCTTCGTGTGTCCTGTCCTTTTATCTGTTTGTCACACATTTTGAGAGGCGTCCTTACTGTTATCTTATAGTACTTGCATTGAATTTTTATTTTGGCAATCATATTTTATTGTTCTCTATAATCATTTTATTTTCAGTATGCCTTGTTTAATGGTTGCACTATCTTGAAACTCTGAGTTGTATTATAGTTATTTCTTTTTAAAGTTAATCTTCTGTTCCCTGAATTAACTTTTTCCCTCAGGGTCAGTTTTATTTCTCCCCATGTTCCTGATTTTCCTTATATGCTTGGTGCCTGTTCATAATGAAGAATATAGGACTGTAGAGTTTCCTCTACTCTTAAAAAGATCTGTAGGTAACCAGGCGCAGGGGTTCAGGCTTGTAATCCTGGCAACTGGGGAGGCTAAGGCAGGAGGACGGCAAGTTCAAAACCAGCCTCAGCAACTTAGGCCCAAAGCAACTTAGCAAGACCCTGTCTCAAAATAAAAAATAAAGAGGGCTGGGTATATGGCTCAGTGGTTAAGTACCCCTGGGTTCAAGCCCTGTTACCAAAAAAAAAACCCAAAAAACAAAACTATAGGTAGAGTTTTTTTTTTCTTTTCCCAGTTGCACCTGTTCCTTAAGTGGAATTGTTTTATACTTTATTATTTTTACTGGGTGCGTTATAGTTATACATGATAGTAGGATTTATTATGCCATGTTTGTACATGCACTTAACATCATTTTATCAATATTATTTCCCCGCACCTTCCTTTCTCTCTCCTCCTACCTCCCTTGATCTGCTTACTCTACTGATGTCCCAACAATTATTATTCTTATTATTTTGATTAGTATGTTATGAATATATACACATATGCACATATATATGTACGCACACGGGATTCATTGTGGCATATTTGTACATAATTGGATTGATTAAACAAGGAAGGTAAGGTTTCCTTTCTCAGTAGTTCCCCAAGCCTTCCCCTTCTCCCTCCCTCTTGATCCTTTTCCTTTACTGTTTTTTCCCTTGTATTTTTTTTTTCATTAAAGTATAGATTGTTTATTAGGAATCATAAGATGTGAAAAATTTTAAACACTTGTAAGGTGAAAAATTTTGTTTATTAGGAATCATAAGACGTGAAAAATTTTAAACACTTGTAAAGTGAAAAATTTTAAACACTTGTAAAGTCCTGGTGGGTGCAGGGGTGCACGCCTGTAATCCCAGGGACTCAGGAGGCTGAGGCAGGAGGATTGCAAGTTTGAAGTCAACCTGGGCAACTTAGCAAGACACTTAGCAACTTAGAAACATTCTGTCTCCAAATAAAACATAAAAAGAAGCTGGGCGGGGTGGGTGGCTCAAGCCTGTAACCCCAGCACTTAGGGAGGCTGAGATAGGAGAATCGCAAGTTCAAAGCCAGCCTCAGCAATGGCGAGGCACTAAAGCAACTCAGTGAGACCCTGTCTCTACATGAAACACAAAACAGGGCTGGGGATGTGGCTCAGTGGTCGAGTGCCCCTGAGTTCAATCCCCAGAACCAGAAAAACAAAACAAAACAAAACAAAAAAACCATAAAAAGAGCTGCAGACGTGGCTCAATGGTAAAGGGCCCCTGATTTCATCTGTAGTACCAAAATAAATGAATAAATAAAATTGAATCCCAATATGCATCTATCATCAAAGAACATAAAACAACAAAACACCCCAAAGTCCTCAATGTCAGTGAGATGGTTTTTGACATTTTTATATTTACAAGTACTTGTTATTTTGCACAAAAGTTTAATATATTTAATGTGTTCATGTGTACATATGTGTTAGAGTTTTGCACAGAAAGCACATCACTAGAGGCTTTTGGGTTCTATTTGACTTTTTTTTTTTTTTAGCTGTAGATGCACACAGTGTCTTTATTTTATTTATTTTATGTGGTGCTGAGGATCGAACCCAGTGCCTCACGCATGCGAGGTAAGTGCTGTACCACTGAGCCACAATCCCAGCCCCCTATTTGACTTTTTAAAAAATTTTACTATGGAATATGGCATTTTACTATGGAATATTTACTGAATTCTTTTTTAATAATTCAGTTAGGACATTTGAGTAGGCTTACCCATTACAATTCAGAAATTTAGGACATATTTAACAGAAGTGTAAAATACCCTTGAGGAATGGGTTTTACAAAGTTCTCTTGAAGAGGCCTTTTTACCTCTCTCAGTTTAAATTTTGGCAGCCCTGCGAATATAGTAGTATAAAAGTGAAACTGACTGCAGCGTAAGAATGCTCAGTACCCCTCATCCAGAATGCTTGGGACCAGAACTCCTTCAGATTTTTGAATTTTGAAAATTTTTGAGTATTTATGTAGACTTTATTGGTTGAGCATCTATTTCCTTCTGTTTTTGTGAGATGACCCTTCTCCTCCTCCTTCCTCTCTCTGTCTCTAGCTTCCACATATGAGAGAAAACATTCCACCCTTTACTTTTGTAGTCTGGCTTATTTCTCTTAGTATGTTATTCTCTAGTTCCATCATTTACCTGCAAATGACATAATTCCATTCTTTTTTATGGTTGTGTAAAACTCCATTGTGTTTATATACCATACCTTTATTTCTGCATTTGTTGATGGGCACCTAGGCTGGTTCCATAACTTGGGTGTTGTGAACGGTGCTCCTGTAATCTTTAGTATGCACATATTAATCTTTAGTATGCACATATTACTACATAATATGCTGATCTTAGGTCTTTAGGATAAATACCCAGGAGTGGGGGTGTATATATATATTCACATATACATACATACACACTATGCTGGGTCACACAGTATTTCCATTCCTAGTCTTTTGAGGAATCTCCATCTGCTTTCCAAAGTGGTTATGCAATTTGCAGTCCCACCAACAATGTATGAGTGTTTCTTTTCTTCTACATTCTTGCCACCAATTATTGTTATTTGTATTTTCGATAATTGCCACTTTAACTGGGGTGAGATGAAATCTCAGTGTTGTTTTGATTTGCATTTCCCTGATTGCTAAGGATGTTGAACACTTTTTCATGTATTTATTGGCCATTTGCATTTCTTCTTGTGAGAAATATCTGTTTAGATCATTTGCTATTTATTAATTGGGGTTTTTTTTGGTATTAAATTTTTTGAGTTCTTTATATATGCTGGCTATTAATCTGCCATCAGAAGAGTAGCTGGCAAAGATTTTCTTCCACTCGATGAAGGTTCTCTCTTTATGATCTTATTTCCTTTGCCGTGCACAAGTTTTTTAATTTGATGCCATTACGCTTATTGATTCTTGTTTTTATTTTTTGAGCTTTAGGAATAAGTTGGTGCCTGTGCTAATATGTTGGTGTGTTGATTTCATGTTTTCCTCTATCAGTTTTAGTGTGTCTAGTCTGATTTCTAGGTCTTTGATCCTCTTTGAGTTGATTTGCTTTGGCTACTTTGGGTCTTTCATTCTTCCGTATTAATTTAGGACTACTTTCTACTTCTGTGAAGAATGTCATAGATATTTTGATGGGATTTGCATTGAATCTGTAGATTGCTTTTGGTAGCATGGCCATTTTGACAATATTAATTCGGCTTATCTATGAACATAGGAGGTCTTTCCATCTTCTTGCATCTTCTTCAGTTTCTTTCATCAGTGTTCTGTAATTTTCATTGTAGATATCTTTCACCTCCTTAGATTTATTCCGAAGGATTTTTATTTTATTTTTGAGAAAAGCTATTGTGAATGGAATTATTTTCCTGTTTTCTTTCTCAACAGATTTATTATTAGAATTTAGGAAAGCTAGCCAGGTGTGGTGGCGCATGCCTGTAATCCCAGTGGTTTGAGGGCTGAAGCTGAAGGATCTCGAATTCAAAGCTAGCCTCAGCCAAAGCCAGGTGCTAAGCAGCTCAGTGAGACCCTGTCTCTAAATAAAATACAAAATAGGACCAGGGATGTGGCTCATTGGTTGAGTGCCCCTGAGTTCAATCCCTGGTACCCCCTCCCCCCACAAAAAAAGAATTTAGGAAAGCTGTTGATTTTTGTATGTTGATCTTTTTTTTTTTTTTTTTAATATTTTTTTAGTTGTAGATGGACACAATGTCTTTATTTTTTTATTGCTTTGTATGTGGTGCTGAGGATCGAACCCAGGGCCCCATGCATGCGAGGCAAGCGCCCTACTGCTGAGCTACAATCCCAGCCCTGGTGCTGGATTTTGTTGAAGGATTTTTCTGCACCTGGGGAGAAACTCTGAGTAGAGCTTTATGTGTGTATATGTGTATGGCAGTGGGTTATCTGCTGGCTACTTTACTTCACTCTAAAAATGTCCTAGTGAGGAAGAATTTACTGAGTACCAAAATTCACATCTTTCACTCCCTCCTGCCACAGTTGGTTCACTTTTTTTCTTTTTTTGGCACTTAACCACTGAGCCACATCCCCAGCCCTATTTTGTGTTTTATGTAGAGACAGGGTCTTACTGAGTTGCTTAGCACCTCACCATTGCTGAGGCTAGCTTTGAACTTGTGACTCTCCTGTCTCAGCCTCCCAAAGTGCTGGGATTAAAGGCATGCGCCATTGCGCCCTGCTGGTTCACTGTCTTTAGAAATGAACCCTTAGTTATTTGGTCTGTTCGTACCCTTGGCCAGGCTACCTAAAGATTTGTTAGGGGGCGAGGGAGGACATATAGTATCAAAGGGGTCATTGCTTCCTCCTCCTCTTTCCTGCTCCATGTCATCTTCCCTCTCTGACATCTGTTGACCAGCCCAGAGCCTTCCCAGAATTCTGTTTCTTTCTTGGTGGTCTTAGAGTAGCAGCTTTCTCCTCTCTTTCATCTGTCATCACATTCCTGTTTCTTGTTTTCCAGAAATTGGTTGAAAACTCTTGTCCATTTAAAGTTCTCTTCCAACATGCTCTTTTCAATTTTATGGAGTTCTTCAGTTATGCCATTCAGTGCTCTTATTTCATTAGAAACTTCAGAGAGAAAATCATGCTGCCAGCATCTGGATAGCTAAGCCTTGTCATGAAGTTCTTCTTAAAAATAGTATTTCTCTTTGGTTATTATTTATGTATTTTAAAATATTTTTTAGTTGTCAATGGATCTTTTATTTATTTATTTATACGTGGTGCTGAGGATTGAACCCAGGGCCTTACATATGCCAGGCAAGCGCTCTACCACTGAGCCACAACCCCAGTCCTGGTTTTTATTTTTTCTAAATGAGAAATGTATATAAAAATATATGTAAGCACATGTGCATTTTAAAAAATTAATAAAATGAACTGCAGTCCCTACTACATCGCTTAAGAAATAGAAAATTATATTTCCGGTGCTTATACGCCCCTGTATGCCCTCTTTGGATCGCATTCCCTTTGTCTCCCCGCCTCCTGTTGTAACCAGTGTCTTATATTTTTTAATTATTTCCTTGATTTTTTTTTAATGGATTTGCCTTTTGTGTATTTATCTCTAATCAATATAATGTTTAATTTTATCTGCTTCGCTCTTTCTATCAATGGAATCATATAACATATATACTTCTTTACCTTGCTGTTTTACTCAAGATTACATTTTTGAGATTCATACATGCTTATTCATGAAGGTATATATATATACACACACATACATATATGTACATAAATGATTATGTATATATTTTGGTGCTGGGGAATGAACCCAGGAGCACTTTACCTACACTTTAACTATATCCCCAACCCTTTTAATTTTTATTTTGAGACAGGGTTATGCTAAGTTACTGAGGCTGGCCTCAAACTTTTGATCCTCCTGCCTCAGCCTTTTAAATCACTGGGATTACAGGTACACTATGCCTGGCTCATGAAGCTAAATTTTATTTATTTTTGCTGTTTACATTTTGTTGCTGTTTTCTTTTGTAAGAATACATCATAATTTAATTATCTTTTCAGAAAACTGATGGCTAAAATTATTTGTATTTACTGTGTATAACATGTTTTGGAGTTGATGTACATTGTGGAATGACTAAATATAGCTAATTAATATGTGTCAGATTATTTTTGTGATGAGAACACTTTATATCCACTCTCTTGGCACTTTTCTTCTTCATGGTAGTGGAAATGAAATCCAGGGCCTTGCGTGTGGATTTGTAACTGAAAGCTCGGTCCTTGTCTCCAATGCCAATTAATGCCAGTTTAATAATGAGGACACAGTTTTTGAGAAAAAGGAAAAGGGAGGTTTATTGCTTTGCTAGCAAAGGAGAAACACAGGGGCTGTGACTCTCCCCATCTGGAGGGACAGGGGGATTTTAAAGGAGCTCTTCAAAGTGTGCTGTGGTAGAGGGTCCCAGTGTTAGTTGTTAATTTGGGAGATAGTCACTTCCCAGATCCTCAGCAGGCATCTCCTTCCTGTAGTGGGTGTGTTCTAGGGCAGTTAACTAGGGGAGGAAAAGATAACACTGTCTCCCTAATCTTGTTAGGGAGGGGGAGAGGGGAGAAGAGAGAGAAAAACATTTTTTTAAGAAAATAAGCCTTAGAGCAATGAGGGCTATATTTCGAAGAAGGGACCACTGTTACAGACTGAGTTACACCCCCAGCCTAGCATTTTTCAAGAATGCAATGTATTATTATTATTATTATTTTAAATATTTTTTTAGTTGTAGATGGACACAATGTCTTTATTTTATTGCTTTGTATGTGGTGCTGAGGATCGAACCCAGGGCCTCACGCATGCGAGGCAAGCGCTCTACCGCTGAGCTACAATCCCAGCCCCCGCAATGTATTATTAATTGTAGTCACTATGTTGTACAACAGATCTCTTGAACTTATTTCTTCCTAACTGATGTTTTTATCCTTTGACTGATGTCTCTCTAATTATCTTTTTAAAAGAGGAAAATAATTTTTCCTATGCTCGCACAGGATACTTCTGATGTCATATTAGTGCATTTCCCAAGTACTGAGACCAGTTCTTCAATTCTTGGCTGGTGCTGACTGGGTGTCCCATAGCTTAACTCAGTCTTGACACCAACTGCCTGGAGTTAGTGCAGACCTTACCGGTTGAAGGCTCCCTCCCACAGATGATGCCCCCATGTCAGATGCTGATTACAAGTGGTGGGTCCCTAGGTGAGCCATGACTTCCTTCCACTTGGCCACCTGTCTGAGGTTCCCATGACTTCCTCCTCAGGTTCAATGATCTGCCAGAACTCAGGGAGCGTTTACTATATATGTCAATTTTTTAAATGATGGTATGTGAAAGGATACAAGTTAAACAGCCAGATGACAGAGGGCCCGGTCTGGAGGGGACAGAGCACAGGAGCTTCTTTCTGTCTCTGTGGAGTTTGAGGTCTGCCACCCTTGTAGCAAGTGAGTGTGTTCTTATTCACCAACCACCAAGAAGCTTTCCAGATTCTGTTGTTCAGGATCTTCCGTTCCAGAGTGGATGGAGGTGGAGGTGCAGAGCTGGATTGCAAGTTCCAGGACAACCTTAGCAACTTAGTGATACCCTGTCTCAAAGTAAAAAAAAGGGCCAAGAGTGTGGCTCAGTGGTAGGACACTTCTGGGTTCAATCCTCAGTCCTGAAAAAAAAAAGGGGGGGGGGCGGAATTTTTTTTCTTCACCCTCCTAATCGGCTATACCTTGTGTAAAACAATACTAGGTAAGAAAGTACCCTTGGCTTCAGTTACTCAGAATGCTTTTCTCAGAGTGCAGATGATTCTAGTTGTAGCAGGTGCTTGTGATGCTTGCAAGGCTCTGTGCTTGGTGGCTGCTCTGCTGAGAGGTCTAGTTGTTGAGGGGCATCAGCCTGCAAGCTGTCCTGCACTTGGGCAGGTAGGGGAGTGGGCACAGGTGCTGCCCCACACCTCCAATGCGAGCTCCAGTGTTTTCCTTGACTCTAGTTAACACACTTCTGAAATTTAATGAAAAAGTAAGTTGGCTTAATAAGATAGTAGCATTCATTGGTACCCATTATTCTCCATCTAACAGTTTACCCTGAAGATAGCTTTTCCTTTCCTCCAGGGTCTTGTGCATGCTAGGCAAGGACTACCACCGAACCATGTCCTCAGTCCCAGGGACATTTTCTTTTCAGTGGTGACATTGCCATAAATAAAAAGCAAAATGATTAAAATGGTGAATTTTATGTTATGCATATTTTACCACACTAACAAAAATAAAACCCAACACAGCAAACAACAAAACACGAAGCAAAAACAATCTCCCAAACCAACACACTTTTTGAAAGGCTTTTTAGGACTCTAACAGAATGCCTCTGAGGTAGTTTGTCTGTTTTTGAATGCAGGGAGGTTTTCCAAAGGCCAATTCAAAGTGCTGAGATCCAATGACTAGCAGTACTTCCTTTACATAAGCTGCCCTTGCCTCCTCCTGACTGTTCTTTTTAGGTTTGTCTTTTCTTTGGAGTTCTTATAAAAATTTGGAATGAATTTTCCAGGATTCTGTTTTCTTTTTTCTCTTGTGGATGGTATTGGCTGTTACTTAACTCCGGAGGTGCGTGTTCCTGGGCTATGTGGAGGTAGTGTTAAATCATACTGTGTCATATTTTGCTTTGTGTTGAAGTCATAATATGTGAAGGTTCATAATACATTTTTAAACATGCTTTTCTGTGATGGTCTTTAAAATACAGTTAGCCTCTTACACTCATGGATTCTGCTTCCTTGGATTATAAAGGTTTATAATGCATTATTTTTTCTCTCCCAGTGCTGGGGATTAAATTGAGGGCCTCCCTGCTAGGCAAGGGCTCTCCTGCTGAGCTACAATTGCAACCTTGTAATACATTTTAAAAAATACACTTTTCTGTGATGGTCTTAAAAATACGCTTAGTCTTCCATATTCATGGATTATGTATCCTTGGATTTAACCAACTTCAGTTTGAGACTATATAGGGAAAAATTGTATCAGTAATGAATATGTATGGACTCCTTTTTTCTGGTCATTATTCTTGAAATAATACATTGTAACAACTATTTACATAGCATTTCATTGTATTGTAACTACTCTAGAGATGACTTAAAGTATATGGAAGGATGGGTGAGAACACTGCACTATAAATATATAAAGGACTTGAGCACCCCTGGATTTTGTATCCACGAGAATTCTGGAATCAGTCTCCCACAGATGCCAAGGGACGACTGTAAAACATCTGCGTGTGATTTATTTTTTTCTCAAAGTGTAGAAATCTCATGTGTTATTCATCCAAAATATTGAGTGCTTTATACTTTTACTCAAAAAATCCCTCCAAATTTTAGATATTACAAGTTAAATGTGCTTTCTTGTTAATCGGGTATTATGAGCAAATATTTTATAAAAGGTTTAAAATGTAAGTTTGTGGATTGGAAACATGAAATCCATGAGTGGCTTCTAAAAAAATTAATATAAACAATGCACATACATTGTAAGAAGTCCAGAAGTATGGGAAAGTGTAAGATAAAATATAAAAATGTAAGATAAAATATAAAAATACACAACTTAATAGTGTATTGTACATTCCCTTTCATTTTCCTCAAATTAGATCAGGCTGTAATAATGTTGACCCCTTTATTAATATCTTTTGGATATTTCTGATCACCACTCATAGATATACCCTGTATTTTTAAGGACTGACTTGTGTTCTATTGCATGGCTGTACCATAATGTACTTAACCTGTTTTCTAATGAAAATTTGGGTTGTGTACTTGTTTATTTCACTTGCTAAACCATGTTGCAGTGAACATCCTGGCCTGTGTATCTTGATGTTCTTACCTTGCTGTATCTAGAGGGTAAATTACTTGTCAGTGGTATTGCTGAGTTACTAGCCAAAAATGTCATTCTAGTTTATACTTTCACCAAAAATGTAGGTTAGTCGTTTTAGTCAGCTTAACAATTTTAAGGAGGAAAAGTTTATTTGAAGGCTCATGGTTTCAGCAATTTCTATCCGTAGACAGCAGGCTCCATTCCTCAGGGCTCTAGGTGGGGCAGAACATCATGGCGGGAGAGCATGATAGAGGGAGGCAGCTCACATGATGATCAGAAAGCAGAGGGAGACTCCACTAGCCAGATACAAAATATGTACCCCAAAGGCACGCCCCCAATGACCCACCTCCTCCAGCCATACCCCTATCTACCTTCAGATACCACTCAGTTAATCTCATAAAGCTCTTATAACACAGTTGTGTCACCTTTGAGTGTTCTTGTATTGTCTCACACATGAGCTTCTGGGGGACACCTCACATCCAAACCATAACATTAGTCAGCTGTCATTATAACAAATACCTGAGATAAGTCAACTGACAGGAGAAAAGGTTTTTTTTTTTTTGGTGTGTGTGTATTATGGTTTGAATCTGAGGTGCCCCCAGAAAGCTTGTATGTGAGACAATGCAGGAATATTCAGATGAAATGATTAGATTATTGGTTGTGGCCCAATCAGTGGATTAATCTATTTGATGTATCGATAATTTGAAAGATCTACTCTACAGGTAGGCTTGAAGTAGGTCATTGGGGACGTGGCTTTGGGTTTTTTTTTTTCTTTTTTTCTTTTTCCCAGGTGTTCTCTCTCCTGGCTGCCCTGAGCTGAGCAGCTTCCCTCCTCTGGGCCCCTTTGCCGTGATGTTTTGCCTCACTTCAACCCCAGAGCAATGGAGTTGGCTGACTCTGGACAGAGCCTCTGGAACTGTGAGCCAAACTTTTCCTCCTCTAAGTTGTTTGTTCTTATGTGGGGATCAAACCCAGTGCCTCACGTGTGCTAGGCAAGCGTTCTCTACTGAGCCACCACCCCAGCCCCTTTGAGTTGTTCTTGTTAGGTATTTTGGTCACAGCAATGGAAAGCTGACTCGCACATTCTGGCTCCTGTTGTGGAAGTTTCAGTCTATGATTGGCCCTGTTACTTTGGACAGTAGGATCCTCTGGTGGGGGAGTAAAGCTTCTCAAGGCTGGGAAGTGAAAAAGAGGAGAGGGAGGGACAGATCCCCACAGTCCCCTGAGGGGCAGGCCTTCCATGCCCTGAAGACCTCCCACCAGGCCACCCCTCTCAAAGACGCCCCCCACCTCCCAGGAGGGCCTCAATGGGAGTCAAGACTTCACTACATGGTAGGGACACTTAAAATCCAAACTGTGAGGGTATAAAAGATTTCCTCTTTACCCACAACCCCAGCAACTGTTAATATTTATACATATGGTTGACAGTTGTTTCAGTAGTGTTTCGATTTTCATTTGAATGAGGTCAGGTGTCTTTTGATGGATGTATTGGCTATTTGTGTTTCTTTTTCTCTATTTGTACCCTTTGCCTGTTTTTTTCCCCTTTGGGATTTTTATCTTTTTCTTACTGATTTGTAACTACTCCTTTTGCATAATAAAATTTACATTATATAACGTAGACATTTTCCCAGTTAACCTTTCAACTTTATTCTTGCTTTAATCTTTTACATAGTCAAATGCGTTAGCTATTTCTTTTATGATTCCGGTGTTTGGATCATCTGTACTTTTTTCTAAGATTGTTTATGATTCCTTTCTTGCTAATATTTGAATCTTGAGTAATGAGGAGTTTATTTTGGTATAAGAGATGCTTAGAAATTTTATTTTATTTAAAAAAAAAATTTATTGGTGCATTATAATTATATGTAATAACAGGTTAGAAATTTTAAATGTAGTTGTAAGTAGAAGATTGAATCTAATGAATTCACCATTCTTCCTGGCCTTTGGGCCTTTACCCTCTTTTTTAAAAAACATTTTTAGTTGTTGATGGACACAATATCTTTATTTTGATTGTTTAGTTTTTTAATGTGGTGCTGGGGATCAAACCTAGTGCCTCAGGTGTGCTAGGCAAGTGCTCTACCACTGAGCTACAACCTCAGCCCAAGCCATTCCCTCTTTATGGAATATACTCCTGTCTCATATCTTTGCATGATAAATCTATGAAAATGTAGCCAAGAGGCCAGTTTCTTCCTGCTGATCTGTTGACCAGTCCATGGTTGAATGGTATTTTCTCACATTTGCAGGGGGCATGTGTGTTTAAACTTCTAATTCTAATAAAATTCTTTCAAATTGAATTTGATGACATTTCTAGAATAAAAGTGTTTTTTTTTTCCAGTTAGATATATTTTTCATGTCAAATCTTAGCAGAGATTTGGTTATTACTGAACTTTCTGAAAATCAGTGGATTGGTCTGGTCAGGAAAGTTCTCAAAGGGGATTTTGTTCAGGGTCAGACCTGAGGATGCTGCTGTCTGTCCCTGGCTCGCCTGGGTTTGGCTTTCCCTGCTGGTTCTGACAGAGTAGAGCACCTGCTCTCAGAAAGCATGAACTCACTGTTTAAGGAAATTGTGCTTCCAGGCCTTAACTAAGCTTTTAATTTTTTAAATACAGCTATTTTTTTTTCTGGGTATAAAAGTAATACACATATATTCCAGAATATCTTGGATATATAGCAAGTACAAAAATTAATAAACACTGTAATCTCATCACCTAGACATATTTTCTTGAATTTCTTTCTAGTGTTTGTTTTTTCCTGTCTGTAGACACTGGAGCATACACATACACACAAATGTCAATATTTTATAAAGTTAGGTCTGTACTGGATAAAATTTTAATTATTTTTCATTTGCTATTGTGGCATCAGCATTTTTCTGTGCCATTAAACATTCTACCACTTATCTGCCACTTAACTGTATAACCTTGGGCAAGTCCCTCAAGCTCTTTGTGCCTCACTCTTCTTATCTGATATAGGGATAGTGATGGAGAAGATGATAATACCTACCTTACCGTGTGTTGTAAGCACTAAATTCATGTAATACTTATAACAAACTTGTTATTTAAATTGTTTTCAGAACAAGCCTGACACATTTTAAGTACTTGGTGTTTTTATTTAATAACATGATATATAATTACTTTGTATTATTTTTTGGATACTTGTTTTTCCTTCTTAAACTAAATGTTCATTATACATAGTGCTGTGGCTGTGGTGAATAAATACTTTTGTACTTAATTCTTGTGTGTGTGTGTGTGTGTGTGAGAGAGATTGAACCCCAGGGCACTCTACCACTGAGCTGCATCCCCAACCCTTTTTATTTTGAGATTGTATCTTATTAAGTTGCCCAGTCTAGCCTTGAACTTGAGATTGCTCTTCCTTGGCCACCAGAGTGGCAGGGATTACAGGTGTGCACCACCACGACCAGCTTTGTACCAGGTTCTTTTCCTAAGAATGTGTAAGTGTATGTTTCGTAGACATACTGCACTGCTAGCATCCAGGCTTTAAGGCATAATGCAGCATTATTATTTATTTATTTATTTATTTTTATTTCATTTTTTGTGGGAAAGGGTAATAAAATGTGTTTTTAAAATTTTCACTGGGTTAAGTCAAAGAGAATTGATTTCTTAAGGGTTGTGAGGTACCTACTGTTCATATGCGTGCTGATTTGGGCATTGCAACTTGGAGGTGCATCAGAAACAGCTGGAGTTACTGGCGTTGTTGGTGGGGAACACCAGAAGTCATCGTTTTGCCTGTTTGGGCCAAGGACTTTGTTTCCGTAGGTAACATTGGGTCCACTTACCTGATACAGGACCAGCTATGCCAACATGCAGGCGTTTCCCACTATAAAGACTGTAGAACAGCGCTTCTGCAGACTCAGAGGCTAGTAGAGCGTTTGCTGCTATTTTCCCCAGCACAAAAATCTCATATTCTTCTGTGTTTACAGCTCTGTTTGCTTTCATCACTCGTGGACCTAAACATTATAGTCCAGTAAAGAAAACAGAGCAAGGTTTAGGCAGATTAGGTCTCAGAACTCTGAAGCCAAGATTGTAGTAAAACACACACACAAATCTGGGAAATATACAGGGGTTTCCTTGAGGGCATTATTGAAATCACAAGAATTGTGTGTTTGCCCTTCAATGTTTTACTACCACTGCCTGAAAGATTAGTGTCAAAGAAGCCGAGTTAGGAATGTTTATAAAAATACCTCTTAACTTTAAGCTCATGTGAATGACATGGAAACGATTGTGACATACTTTTTTTCCTGGCTTACTGGTGTGCATTCACATCAACCCAGAGCAATTCTTGGTTGCTCACACTGGCAGACTGGTCGCTCACTCTCCTGGACTAGAAACCATTCTTTGGTATCGTTTAGGACAGATACAGAGCCACCTGATCTCATGGGCTGCCAAATCCCGGTCACCCACTGCTCCCTGCACCAGGCTACCATTCCAAACTCCAGTTTGTGTAGGTCAGGGATGAGTCTGTCTCATGACTGTCTTCAGCAGTGACGAGTCCAAGGGACAACAGTAGTGGCATCACAGGACCTTGTAACATTAATTTTACACACACAACTCATATTTTTCTTATGCAATTTGTGTGCCCACTGGTTTGAGAATTCACAGAAAATATAATTAAAGTGATTGAAGCCAAAGAATAGAAGGATGTTTCCCCTATGATTAGCCCTGTCTTCAGCGTCACTGCAATAATAGTGCCTTGTCTCAGCAGCCTGGAGGCCCTGCCAGTGGTTTATAGGCTTTGTAAACTGAGATAACCACCCTGTCATTAAAGGAGGGCAGGTCACCTCCCATCAAAGATCAGCTACGCCTGCCTAGTGCTGTTCGCTGACTTAATTTGCTTGGAATAGTAAAGCCCCATCAGGAAGGAGTCCAGGGCCAACCCTGCGTGCCTTTCCCAAGGAAGGATGGAAGGTACAGAAATTGATTGCATTGCTTTCTTGAAGTGTCACCCGGCTAGATCTGTCCCTTATACTGGAGGCTTAGAACTGGATCAGGGAGAATCTGCTTCCTTTGGTACTGCAGGTTTTCTGAAGGCCTTTCTGTAGTGTGCTTGAAGTTGGCCAGTGGGACTGTATCTTAGTGTTTTTCTTTCTTTCTTTTTTTGGTCCCAGGGATTGAACTCAGGGGTACTTGACCACCGGGCCATATCCCCAGCCCTATTTTGTGTTTTATGTAGAGACAGGGTCTCACTAAGCTGCTTAGTGCCTCGCTATTGCTGATGCTGGCTTTGAACTCGCTATTCTCCTGTCTCAGCCTCCCAGAGTGTTGGGATTACAGGCGTGTGCCACTGCGCCCGGCTCTCAGTGTTTTTCCTTACACAGAACACAGTGATAGGTCTAAGCCAGAGAAGCAGAAGATGGGGTTGATGGATGAATTTCATTGATGTTTGACAAATAGATATCAGAAGTCTGCTGTATTTTGTAACTTGTGCTAAGTTCTGTAGAGGCATGTAAAACCCAGTTCTGTCGAAATAGCCAGAGTGTTAGAGGCATTGTGCACCCAGCTGGCTGCAGAAAGGACCTCGAGGTGCTGGACGGAGCTGAAGCACTGTTGGAGCTTAAGGGAGGGAGCTGGTCACCAACTCCCAGAAGATGGAACCAAGGGAAAGCAAATGAGGAGGACCAGGTGTAGAGCTACATCTGCATATTCACTCCTAATGTGAGAGGTATGGGCCTTTTGGAAAATGTACTCTGATCTTCTAATAGTGTTTACCATAGGTATGGTGAAAATTTATAAACATTTTTCATCTGATAATGAAATAGTACATTTTGTAGATCAGAAGACTTGGAGCCAGGCGCAGTGGTACACGCCTGTGGTCTTAGCACTTTGGGAGGCCGGGACAGGAGAATCTTGAGTTCAAAGCCAGCCTCAGCAACAGCGAGGCGCCAAGCAACTAGGTGAGACCCTGTCTCTACATAAAACACAAAATAGGGGTGGACATGTGGCTCAGTGGTCAAGTACCTCTGAGTTCAATCCCCGGTACCAAAAAAGCAAAACAAAAGAAGAAACAGAAGACTTGGGATACTCACATATAAAACAAAAGAAAAATCACTTACCTTATAGTCTGGTCACCTGGAAATAGCCACTGTTATATCCTCACTCTTTGGTTCCCATCAAAATGCCTCTGATTTTATTTATTTATTTACCTATCTATCTATTTATTTATTTTTTTGGTGCTGAGGATTGAACTCAGGGGCACTCGACCACTGAGCCACATCTCCAGTCCTATTTTGTGTTTTTTTTTGTAGAAACAGAGGCAAGTACTCTGCCTCTGAGCCCCAGCCCCTGTTGAATATCTTTTTTTTTTTTTTTTGGTACTAGGGATTGAACTCAGGGGTACTCGACCACTAGCCACATCCCCAGCCCTATTTTGTGTTTTATGTAGAGACAGGGTCTCACTGGGTTGCTTAGCGCCTTGCTATTGCTGAAGCTGGCTTTGAACTCGCAATTCTCCTGTCTCAGCCTCCCTAAGTGCTGGGATTACAGGCTTGCGCCACCGTGCCCGGCTCCCAGTTGAATATCTTTATAGTCCTAAAGTATGTAATTTTGAGGGTATTATTTATGATTTTCCAGAAGTAATATATGTTAAGAAGGTATGTATATGTGTTTCTTAATTAGTAACTTAAAAAAATTTTTAATGATCCAAGTGCAATAGAGCACACCTATAATCTCAGTGGCTTAGGAGGCTGCGGCAAGAGGATGGCAAGTTCAAGGCTAGCTCCAGCAACTTAGTGAAACCTTGTCTCAAAATGAAAAAATAAAAAGAATTTGGGACGTGGTTCAGTGGTAAAGTATCCCTGGTTTCAATCCCCAGTACCCAAGCCCTTCCCCCAAAAAAGAAAAAAAAATATTAATGAACTATTTAGGTGGGCTAAGTTAGTAAGAATATAAAAATAGTAAATTTCAGACGGTTTAATTTTTTTTTTTTTTGGTACTGGAGATTGAACTCAGGGGCACTCGACCACTGAGCCACATCCCCAGCCCTATTTTGTGTTTTATGTAGAGACAGGGTCTCACTGAGTTGCTTAGCACCTCTCCATTGCTGAAGCTGGCTTTGAACTCGTGATTCTTCTGTCTCAGCCTCCCAAAGTGCTGGGATTACAGGCTTGCACCACTGCGCCCAACCATGCAAAGCTATTAGGTGAGTTTAAGACATTGACCACTGACAAGTGCATCTGGATCAGGACACTACCTGGGCAGTGCCTCTCTGCATGCAGGGAAGAGTCCTAGCATTTGAAGGACATTTTCTGAAATTGCCATTACTCTATTTGCTTTGCCATTTTGTGTCAGACCAGGAAAGGGAGCATTGGGGTTTTGTGTGTGTGTGTGTTTTAAATAAATTTTTTTTTAGTTGTAGGTGGACACAATACCTTTGTTTTATATATTTGTTTTTGTGTGGTGCTTTGGATCAGACGTAGTGCCTCACACATGCTAGGAAAGTGATCTACCACTGAGCTACAATGCCAGCCTGGGTTTTGTGTTTTATAAGAACCTCACAAACTTTTACATGTCTAAGAAGTTATTCCTGACCACAAAACTGCAAAGTAGAGTTGCTTCCTTTCCCCTTCCTATCTGTCACACAAGTAGGATGTTTTAGCTGATTGAAAGGTCTTAAAACCTTTTTGGAAATAAGTGGCTCCTTCCTATGGTTTTCAGAAAGCCCTTCCCCACTTTAAGTATAATATATGTTGCCCTAATTCTATAATGTTTTTATTATTTTAGTTGTGTGTGTGTGTGTGTATGTGTGTGTGTGTGTGTATATTTTGAAGGGGTCTTGTTATGTTGCCCAGGCTGGGCCCAAACTCTTGGGCTCAGGGGATCCTTCTGCCTCAGTCTTCAGGGTAGCTGGGACTAAAGGCATGAGCCACCATACTCAATATGCAATATGTCTTTGTTTTTTTAAACAATTTTTTCTTGTATACTTGTGTCTTTTTTTTTTGTGATTGGGTAGTTGGAATAAGAAGAATATAAGATGATTCTAGGGAGGAGCCATAAAGATGGTGACAGAATGGAGAATGCATCTCTCTCCAGATGTGCTGGTAATAACAACAACAAGTTTTAAAAAATCCAAATATATATTTTGAGGGTCAAAAAGAAAGTCCAAATTTGGCCTGAAGCTTGCCTGTTTATGATCCTGCTGTAAAAACAATAGTAGAGTAGGAGTTTAATGAATATGATAATTATAATAATAGCTGACATTTATTGAGAGCCTACAGTGTGCCAGGCACATGTCTTTACAGTCCAGGTAAAAATTATTGTCACCTCCATCCTAGAGATGAAACTGAGACTTAGGGTACTGCCTGAGTCAGACAGTGAGTGGAAGAGTCAAAGCCAGGTTTGTCTGACTCTGGAGCTCGAGCTCTGTGATGTATTTTGCTTGTAGGCCACAGAAGTTTGAATTGCACTGGGAAGGAAAACATTGCCAGTCAGTGGTTTAGCCACTCACTGTGTTGGCACTGGTTAGTTTTGTGGCCTTGGAGGAAGCAGCCAGACCTGGGAACAAGGGCAGTGTCTGGGCTCCAAGAAGAAGAGAAAACAGCAGAGTCAGGGCTGTGGTGTGGACAGGCTCTAGAAAATTCACCAGGTGCCTTGACTGGTGGCTCTGCTGGTATATTGGGGCTTAAGAAAGTTAAGTTCCTGTGGGGAGCAGAGGATGTGTGTAGCACAAAGGAATGGAAGACCATATGCAAGTTTTGGAGGAGCATGTAATGTAGGTTCTGTAGCTTATCAGGAAGGTCTGCAGGGATAGATTGTAGGTGGCCCCTTAACTTCAATAAGGGAGTATCCAGAGTTTGTGGAATTAAGAACTGAAATGTATGGGGTTCTGAGATTTAATCCAGGGCTTCCTGTTACAGTAAACTTTAAAACTAAATGAGGTTTTATAGTCTGGGTGCAGGGACTGGCTTTTGTATGTTTTATCTCCTGCTTCTGGGGCATAGTGGATCCCCTATCAGGATCACTGGCATTTCCCATGGTGTTTAAAAGAAAGAGGGTCATGAAGAAAGTCTTAAGTCTTCAGTTGTTGGACTAACCAGTTGATAATATTGTCAATAACACTCCACTTTTAATGTGCCATACAGGCAGCTGACCTGTTGTGCATGTGGCTCTTAAAGCCTGCAAAGCCAGACTTGCTCACAGGCTGCACCTGAACATGAATGCTAGGAAACAGCCGCCTCTGTGAGAGCCTTTCTAAAAAAAATACACCCCCCTACACCCACACCCACACCCAATAAGGGATTTATCTGCCCATCCCCACGAAAAACGTAAATATTTTACAAAATGTGTGAGAGGATAAGACTGATTGGTGGAATTTGCTTTCTGTTGCCTGAAGATTTTAAAAGAGATACTGAAAGGGCAGGAAGCAAACTTGGTTGGGAGAAACCTAATACTGCTGGAAGGAGGAGGGGTGGACCAAAATAGAGCAGGCCTGGGTCCTGGGAACCCTTCTGTTGAATTGTTTGATTGGTTTAAAATGGTCACTTTCCTAGAAGCAACAAGAAAAACTGGTCCAGTTTGTTTTCTGAGCTGGGGGTAAATACATCTACAAGCAGCTCCTGGCTTTGCAGCAGTTGCATCTGGAGTATCACCGAAGCATTTAGCCAGATCTTCTCAAGTGATTCATGTTTAGTAAACAAGATTATCTTCAGCTTCCCATTGTGAAGGAGCAAAGGGTTTGCAGCTTTTCAGCCTCTTCTAATTGCTTCTTCAAGGTAATGCTGTGTGAATCTCCCTCATTTATCTCTAGTGTTGGGTTTGCAAACAGGTTTCTAAAGCAAGGCCCTGCCACAACAGTGGAAGCTGGAGTGGCTCTCTGTCAACACTCTTGCTGCGCTGTCCCAAACCACAGCTGCCTGTCAGGCCGCTGAGGGAAGAGCTTTTGCACAACTCTGAAATTCAGTGTTTTACCCTTTTTGTATCACAAGACAGATTATTTATTAATTTTATGGACATTCTTACAGGGAATGTCAAGATAGCTATTTTGAATGCTTCTGATTTTTTTTTGTATCTTATGAGTTTAATTTTCCCTTTATGAGTTTAAGTTTTCCTTATAGGCAAATATTTCTTTTTGAAATTGTGGATAACTAGTGAAAAATTACATTTCTTTTTTATATTTGAGGATAAATTATTGTGATCATGTGAATATTGACATTTATGAAAATGTGGATGAGTTTTTAACATGTTCTACATTTAAATTAAACTCTTTGTAGAGGTCCTAGGTTGAAGGTCTTACTATTACTAGGTCTAAATTTGTGTGAGAGAAATAAACATTTTAGCAAAGAAATGATCATTTTCTTCTCTCTCCAAGACCGAAGGAGCTATTAGTGAAGGCTTTCAGAGCATAACATTTAGGAAAAAGGTATATTACATATTCCCTGCAGATAAAAATAGCTACTCACATCTAGTTAGTGAGTCTCTGCTGTGCTTACCAACACCTCTTCCTCAATCTTGAGTTCAAAGCCTCTTTCTAAACTACTGTCTTAATACTTAAAGTTTCATACCTTGCACACAGTGCAAACCAAGCAAAAGATAAATTATAGACTCCTGCAAAAAAAAAAAAAGATAAAGAGGTCACTCTTTCAGATTCTATAGCCTATTTTGAATGCAATTCTTAAACTGCTCCTGATACCTTGGCAGCAAGCCATGCAGTTGTCATTTTGTCTCATTAGTTAAGTCTAGTCCTGTCAAGAGCAGGTTTACTAGTCTTTTTTTAATTGCCTGCTTAAAATTTATTTCCAAGATCAGCTGAAGAATTTAAGATGGTGAAAAGTGGGGACAGAGGTCAAGTGCAGTAGAAGTTCTGAGCAGAGCAGGAATTCACTGCAGGAGGGAGACAAATGAGGGAGTTTTAAGGCATTGGTGGAGGAGTGGAGGATTTCTGAAGCATTTGTATCTAGGAAATTGGAACTGGGTGGGCTCAGCTGTGTACTTGTGTATATGAATAAGTCTATTCAGTGAGTGTAAACAGCTTTCTTTGGTGCATTTTTTTTTTTTTTTTTGCATTTAAATATGCAACCTATTCTTCTGGTGAACTAGAGGCGAAGTATCAGACAGTTAGAAGGTTGGAAGAAACCAATGAAGAAGAGGTAGAATTTGGAGAGTACAGCAGAGTACAGGGTGCTCTGGTACCTGAAAATAACGATGACCTGGTGAGAGGGCAAAGGGTCTTCTGGGGACCAGCAGAGTCTACAGTATGACATGCAGAGGACAGGAGGCTACAAAAAGGAGGTGAAGGGATGTTTAAGAAGAGGCAGGGAGTTTTTTGTTTTTTTTGGTACCAGGGATTGAACCCAGGGATGCTTAACCACTGAGCCACACCCCCAACCCTTTTTATTTTTTATTTTGAGACAGGCTTTCCCTAAGTTGCTAAGATTGGCCTTAAACTTGAGATCCTCTTGCCTCAGGCTCCTGAGTCACTAGGATGACAAGTGTGCACCATACCACTGCCAAAGTGGCTTAGTAAGGCTTTTTTGGTTGATGCTGATGAGAAGTCTGAGGTGAGCATTCCTGTGACTATTCCTGTGAGGAGAATAAAAATGGAAACGGATGTAGAGGATTGTATTAGCCTCTGGGGAAATATGGAGCCACAGCCCTTCATGTGACCTTGAAGGGATGCTAGACAGCCCTTGGGACCATGAGCTGTGTGCGGGATCCTTGAGTCAGGTCAGAGGATCCTCACAGGCACATCTCTTTTCCTGAGGGATCCCTGACCTGCAAGCTTTGGCCATGGGGTCTGCTTTGTAATGTATCGAGGGTAGGACTGAGGAGAAATATGTGCTCCTAGAATTCACCTTTGCCCCCTCCAGGCTTCATCCTGAGGAGCACCTTGGGTTCACATTGTTCCCTGACAAAACCCACTTTGCTGGGGGTGTACATTGTGTTCTGGATCTTGCTAGATCTTTCTTTTCATCTACCAGAAATTATCTGTTTGCTCTCCAGATAACTAGAGCTAATTTGGTAAAATCACTTTCTTCTTTTTCTATAGGGTTAATGTGTAATCTTTTCCCTGTTTCTATTCAAAAGAAGGAGCTGTAGTATGCTAACGTCAAGAAACAGTGGCATTTTTTTAGCACGCCTCTGGCTAAATATTAGGGGGATGATATTGCAGTGGAGTTGTATTATATGCATTGTTTACTCATGGGAATTCAACTAATGCACTTGGCCACAAGAAAAAGAAAGGGCAAGAAATAACACATATGGTGAGCATATTCCTGAAGTGGCATGAGATGGGACAGGTGAGCCTGCTCTTTGTTTGCAGATTTAATTTCCTCTCAGGATGTGAGCACTTTGGGTCACGGTGTGGCCCCCAAAATGCAAGCCCACTGCTTCCTCTGGTGTTTACCTCAACAGACAGTAGTGTTTTGCAATAGTCAGCAAAACTGTTTATCTTGCACTTGCTGAGAGATGCCATAGTATTTGATGAAGAACTAAGGGAATTTTGAAGAGCAGGTGTGACTACAGTCATGTGTCACTTCATGACAAGGAGACTTTCTAAGAAGTGGGTTTTTAGGTGATTTTGTCATTGTGTGAACATCACAGCATGTAATGACACAAACCTAGGTGGCAGAGCCTGCTGCTCCTAGGTGTGACCTTGTATAGCATGCAGGCTACTGTAACACAGTGGAAGGTATTTGTGTATTTGAAGATGGGAAAGGTACGGTAGAAATATGACACAAAGGTAAAACATGGTGCATCTGTGTAGGGCGCTTACCGTAAACTGCCTGCAGGACTGGAAGTGGCTTTGGGTGAGTGAGTGCACAGGTCAAGGACATTACTGTATCTACTCTGTACTTTGTCATACTGTACCCTTAGGTTACACTAAATTTATAAAAAGCATCTTTCTCTATTTAGTAGTAAGTCAACCAGAGCTTATTATAACTCTTTGCTTTGTATACTTTAAACTTTTTAAGACTTTTTGACTCTCTGTAATAACACTTAGCTTAAAACACAAACGTATAGCTGTATAAACATTGGCACTATAGTTATATTTTTTAAAATTTAAAATTTTATTTTTTACCTTTTAGACTTTTTTGTTCAAAACAAAGGCTCAGTACCTATTAGCCTAGGCCTATACAGAGTTAGGATCATCAGTGCCGCTGCCTTCTGCTCCCAAATCTTGTCTCACTAGAAGGTCTTTGGGGGCATGCTAGGAGCCTTTGTCTCTTAAGATAACAATGCCTTCTTCTGGAATACTTATGAAATACCTACCTGAGGCTGTTTTGCAGTTAAAAAAATATATGGAAGGAGGCCGGGCATAGTGGTGCATGCCTGTAATCTCAGTGACTTGGGAGTCTGAGGCAGGAGGATTGTGAATTTGAGGCCAGTTTCATCAATTTAGCAAGACTCTGTCATAAATAAATAGATGGTTAGATAGGTAGGACTGGAGACGTAACTCAGTGGTAAA
This sequence comes from Geosciurus inauris, assembly GCA_004024805.1. Taxonomy (NCBI): domain Eukaryota; kingdom Metazoa; phylum Chordata; class Mammalia; order Rodentia; family Sciuridae; genus Geosciurus; species Geosciurus inauris. The sequence continues at coordinate 316,345 of PVHX01000172.1, read as the reverse complement.
GTGCCCCTTGGTAAATTCCCAGTGCAATACAAAAAATAAACAACTCCTCCTAAACCAAGTAGGAATATACTCTCAAATAATGATGAAAGTTTAGTAAACACTAAACCAGCAACATAGTTGTTGTTATCAAGCATTACATACCGTACCTAATTGTGTGTGCTCTGCTTTGGTACTACAGCCAGCACAGGAGGTCTGTTTACCCCACCATCACCACAAAGCACATGTTCAGGTGTCACATTGCACTGTGATGGCCATGGCATGACTAGGCAATAGGAGTTTTTTGGCTCCCTTATAATCTTTTTTTTAGGGGTGCTCAACCACTGAGCCACATCCCCAGCCCTATTTTGTGTTTTATGTAGAGACAGGGTCTCACTTTTTTGCTTAGTGCCTCTCCATTGCTGAGGCTGGCTTTGAACTCGTGATCCTCCTGCCTCAGCCTCCCAAAGTGCTGGGATTACGGGCATGCGCCACTGTGCCTGGTGGCTCCCTTATAATCTTAAGGAACCCCTGCCTTTATGTAGTCTGTTATTGACTGAAACCTGTTATGGTGCATGACTGCATTTGCAGTTGCTGCCTTCTTGGCTTGAGACTTTCACCCAGTTCCCTTACCATTCGGTGTGAATGGTTTGGTTGGTTTGGTTGGGCTGCTTGGGCTAGGGTGGGTCTTTGAGGGCCCTTGTGAGCTCCTTGAGACTTGGGACTGTGTGTTATTCATCATGGCCACAGGAGCTCAGAGAACCTTTTTGTTGAATGAAATAATAAATACATAATACCTCTGCCTGACACTCTGCCTACCCCCATGGTCCCTGGAGCATGGGGACGTTCAGGTTGCTTTAGTTTAGAAGAGATGTATTTTGCTGAGTGGTTTAGATTGCCCGTGGGGACCGGAGTGCAGGTTACTGATTTATTAAGACCATCTTTTCTTCCTGTAGATGCTACACTGGCCAAAAAAGGTAGCAGTGGAGATGTTTTAAGGTAGAGTGATGGTGTGTATGGGACCCCAGTGGCCTTGTAGATGCCCTCACTAGCCTTTCTGTTTTATATTGAATTCTGCCTTCCATACTACGAAAAGGCACTTAGGCAGTGCACATGGTTTTGACATCCCAGGAATGGAGTATTTTCTACGTGGAATACTTTCCACTTCCTCCTTTGTCCCTCACAGATGGTTTTGAATTCTGGAATCATGGGTGGCTTATAAATTAAAAACTCCTAGCATGGGGCTGGGATTGTAGCTCCGTGGTAGAGCGCTTGCCTTGCATGCGTGAGGCCCTGGGTTCGATCCTCAGCACCACATACAAAGCAATAAAATAAAGACATTGTGTCCATCTACAACTAAAAAATATTAAAAAAAAAAAAAAGCTCCTAGCAAAGGATATGGCCATCTACGTCCCAGCCCCTCGTTCTTTCCCTTCAACTGTGATGGAGTTATGGACTTACAGTAATGTTTCTAGCACTTCATGCACAGCTTGCCAGGCAGCTTACAAATGTGTATCATGAGGAAATGTTTTACTGTTTAGTAAGTACCCTTGTCCAATAACAATCCTCAGCATGTGACATCTCACTCTGAATCTCACAGCATCACGACGACACCTACTGAAAAGACTTGGGTTTCTGCACGACTGGGCAGGATTAAGTAAAAACGGTTACTACCGGAGTTTTGTATTCCATTTCCACGGGCTCAGTGCTGTCCTCAGTGAGTGGACACTCCAATGCATGACGTCCAGACCTCCATACCAGATACATGGTCTGACTGCCAGCCATCCATTCTTGATGCCGTGTGCACCCTTTTGCCAGCCTCCTGGGCCAGTTGGATATTTTAATTTTTGCGATATTCCACTGAGTCTTTGCTTGTGTTGTAGTAGAACCATAGAAATGGATGGACTCTTATAGGTAATCAAATCTGGTGGTTTTTAAAATCGTTTTTCCCTGCAAAGGGACAGTAAAACCATTAAAATATGTAATTTAACCCAATATATAAATCAGAGAAAAGCTGACCTTGTGGTTCAGAGAGGAACAGAGATGAAAGGCCAAAGCCTCCCTCATTTCTCTGCTCCCCTCCCACCCCAAACCTTGATGTGTCTGGGCCTTGGTGGAGCTCAACTGGAAAACCACAGCTCCGGAGTCATGGATGGATTACTAGGTGAAGTAAACCCTCCCAGCACCAATTTGCTGTTTATTGCTTCCTGAGGGTAAAATGTTAAAACAAACCTGCTCCAAGTTCTTCCTCTGCATTTCTCTGGCATGAGTGTCCAACAGACACTGCCAGCCAGTGGGAAGCTGAGTGTGTATCATGACGTTCAGCCCAACCAGCACGCACTTGTGGTACCGTGTGTGAGAGGCAGACCTGGGTGACAGTGGTACTGGTTCATTTTTTTTTTAGTTGTTGATGGACCTTTATTTTATTCATTTATTTATATGTGGTGCTGAGAATCAAACCCAGTGCTTCACACGTGCTAAGCAAGCGCTCTACCACTGAGCCACAGCCTCAGCCCTGGCACATTTTTAAATTTGATGATGCACATGTGGCATCTGGACAGCACTATGAGAGTGCTTAGGAGGTTAGGCTGTCCTAGAAGAGTTAGACTAATCTTACAGATCAGTGCCTCTCAAAGGATGGTTCCCCGGTAATGCCATTAGCATCCCCTGAAACTTGTTAGGTGAATTCTTGGCCTTCGTGCCATCACTCCTCAATTAGAAACTTTGAGGGTGGAGCCGAAGCCCTGTAATTTTTTCCCCTAAGCCCAGGAATTTGATTTAATAAACCTTCTGGGCAATTCTATCACATGTTAAAGTGACAGATGACGATGGTGCCAAGAGTTGGGATGCCTTATCTCGTGCCCTTCCTAAAGCATGCTTCTCGACTTGCTATGGAAATTCGATGTATTTTTCAGTCTTATGTGCAGTGTCAAGCTAGCTTCAAAACAAATCCCCTAAATGGGGCTTCCAATTACACTGCCACCCCCGTGCCCCTTTCATGTGGAAATTCTGAAGCTACCACACTTATTTAGCTGTTACCTTTGTTGGGAGACTACTTGTTTGGTTATCAAAGGAAGTGATTTTCTGCTTGATGGATGAAGGCTTCATTTGTCTGAATACTGCTAAGGTGCCTGGGAATTGAAGATCTTTCAACTTCATGTGTTCTGAGAAATGGAGGGTTTCCTAAGCACTTGTGGTACCTATGTAACCATAATCATCTTACCTGGGTACTTAGTTATCTTTATGAGCCTATTCTTTTTTCTTGTTTCTTTATGATTGACTATACCATCATTCAGTAGTCTGCAACTGGTGTTGCCTAGCCTGGGATCCTCTGTGATCAGAAAAGTAACCTTTGTGGGCTGGGGTTGTGGCTCAGTGGTAGAGCACTTGTCTAGCATGTGTGAGGCACTGGGTTCGATTCTCAGCACCACATATAAATAAATAAAGTCCATGACAACTAAGAAAATATTAAAAAAAAAATAGAAAGAAAAGTAAGCTTTGTGCTGGGGATATAGCTTAGTAGTAGAACACACGCTTAGCATGAATGAGGCCCAGTGTTCAATCTGAGCACCAGAGTGGCTCCGGAGAGGCTTTGCTTGAATATATGGATGCATTTTTTTTTTTTGGTAGGTGGAGGGAGTCTGTAGTTTTTATCAGATTCTGGAAAGGATCTGTTGCCCCTCCCTTCTCACTACTCTCCCTGATTCATCCTTACTTAAGTTGCTTTTGGGCAATGCTTGTAAGTTTACATAAAAATTGAAGCCATTAGAAGTGGAAGAGCTTTCAGTTCAGATGTTGCAATCCTGTATTAGTCTTGTCGGCACAGGTGTACCTGTACACATTAAGCAGAGCAAGACTGGTTCTTGTGCAGTCTTGCCATTCTAATTTGGGTGTTTGGGAGGGGTGGACCCTTGTTGCTGTTGTCATCAGAACTGCGCTTGGATACTGCCTCCTAGTGTGTGTGGTAATTTCAGGTAGTTTCTTTTGTTAGATTTAACCTTTGAGTCTACAGAGCTGGAGGGTATTCTCCCTATTTATTGGTGGTGATACTGAGCCTTAGAGAAAAGAGGGCAATAGTGTGACTAGCTTTACCCATTGCATTAAAAATTTTGGATGCGACTCTGAGGGTCATGCTCTAGTTACTTCTAAGTGAGCTTGGGGTTGAGGGTGGGTTGCTCAGTGGTTAGTGTGTGCTTAGCATGTGTGAAGCCTGGGTTCCATTCCCAGCATTGCAAAAAACAACCATCACCCACACCACCACCAACCTCCTCCAGTTTGGATGATGCCTAGAGAAGTCTGAAGTTCATTGTGTCTAAAAGATTGATTGCTTACCAGCAAGAATGCTTAAAGCCACTTATCTCTAAAGGAAGCGAATCATGTTAAAATTGCAGATTTCTTTTTTTGCTGTTCTTTATTTTGTGGATGTAGATATGATTTCCCCATTTCTCAGTCAAATAAAAGCTGGCTCCAGCCCTTCTTCTGTCCTCTATGAAAATCTTACAAAATCCTCTGGAATCATATTTTTTAGCATGTTGGGTCAGGAGAGGGCAAACCATTGGCAGCTGGTAGCATCACCTCATTTTCATTAGATTGTTCTTTGGGTTTCAAAGACTAGTGCCCTTGTAACTTACATTACACAGCCTTAAAATTGCACATAAAAGTTTGCTGTGGAAGAGTAGCAAATGTAAGATAAATTGAGAAGGTTAAGGGGAAAGCTGCTAAGAGCTTCTCATAAATGAATTCTCATCATAAAAGCACAGTGCTTTCTCCAAGTGACAAATTAACTCAGGAATTGTGCTTTGCATTTTTAAATAATGTGTGGCAGGGTAATTCCATTTGTGTTCAAGCCAGACCGAGGTCAGCACCTTAACTTATTCCACTAGTGCTTTTTTTGCCTAATAATGTAGGAAAGAAAGCTGTATATGTGGACATTTCATTTACTTTTATTTTGCAAGCGTGCCATGTCTCTGATGCAGTTAGTAAAGAGGTGCTGTGTTTTAAGGCAGGCTGGCATATAAAAGGTGTTTGTGCTGAGGCTTGGGGCCAGAGCCTTTTCCACAAGGAGTATATGTGCTTAGAAAACCTCTCATAAAGATTCTTGTTCTGACTTGAATTACTCTTTCACTCCAGTGGGGTCACTGAAGAGGGCATCAAGATGTCAGTCATTTATTTCAGTTCTCTGCCATCAGGTGGGTGTTAGTGAATGTGGGTGGTGATTTTCTCTGCCAGCAAATCAGAGGTTTGATAATGACAGTGAATTCTGAGAGAACAACTCCATCTTTCTATCAGGAATATGCACATTAATGTCACTTGAACATTTTTTTTTTGGCGGGGGGAGAGGCATATAAAATACCTATATTAAGTTTAGGGTTTTACACCTGTGGTTGGTTGAACAGTAATGAGAAGAGGCTTCCTGCCTTGCCTTCTTAAAGTCCATCTAGTGAAACCTGATGGATCATGTGATAGCTCTGTGTTCTTCTAGTCACTGATGTCAGGATTATGAGTTTCGACGGGTAATTGATAATATCTTTGCCCTCTGCATCCTTCTACTGAAGTTTTCATTTTCCTTTCTTTGGCCTGTGTCCACATTGCATTTTTACTCTGTGATTTTAATTTGCGGGGCAGAGACAGTGGGCATGATGTTAACCAATTGCCTCAGATGCTGGCTGGTGTGCACTCGACCTTTCGAAGTCAGAGCATGACGCCAGAGATCACATTTTACTTGAATGAGGCTTTTGTTGTTTTAATCTCAGGGAAATCTGAGTGTCTGCGGATCAATGAGTGAAATGCAGAGGAGATTAGGTGAGACCAGGGCAGATATTTGGCTTAGGAAGGAGCTCTAGGACCATGTACCAGTTGGTCCCTAACCTGGAGTTGTGGTCCTTAATGTTTTTTTGGGAGCAGAACAGAGGCAGTTTCAAGGCTTAGGAGGAAGCCTGAAGGAGAGCAGGCCTCTGGATTTCTCTGAAGTTCCTTTTAATTCTGGATCTTTCCTGGCATCAAACTTTTTCTTGACTTTAGTGTAATTTTTTGCAAGAAGAAAACAAAAATAAATGAAACCAAAACAGGAGTCCAAATTTATGCTTCCTGTGATGGAACCTAGTATTATAGAATCTATTTGTACCCAAATAAAGACAGTAAATCCAGCTGCATGGGAGGCTGAAGCAAGAGAATCATTTGAACCCAGGGGTTCAAAGCCCATCCTGAGTAACACAGACCCCATCTCAAAACAAAAACAAACAAACAAAAAAAGGAAATCCTGGCAACGGCATGCCAATCAGCAGACCCAGACACTTTGCACAGGATGTTGGGCATTTGGAGGTTGAGGTCTTAACGTGTCTGGACAGACACTGGACGTAGATATAGAGTTAGGAACTACTTGGATGAGTCCAAAGCTAATTGTTTATTGGAAAAACATATTACCACAAAGTTATGTTCTGACTTTACAAGAGCTTTGTCTTCATGATTAAAAAAATGTTCTTTCCCTGTTATTTGGCTTGTTTTAAAAAATATTTAATTTTTAGTTGTAGGTGGACAGAATATCTTTATTTTATTCTTATGTGGTGCTGAGGATCGAACCCAGTGCCTCATGCGCGCTAGGCGAGCACGCTACCACTGCGCCATAACCCCAGCCCCTGTTATTTGGTTTTTAATATGTATTTAGGCCATAATTTTTTTATTTTTAAAAATCAAGGCTTGGGGGTGTAGTTTAGTGGTAGAGTGCTTGCCCAGCATTTGCAAAGCCCTGGGTTCCCTCCCCAGCACCAAAACAAATTTTATTTTTGAGAAAAAATTCTCATAACATAAATGCTATGATTTTTATTTATTTGTTTGTTTATTTTTTGTCAAGGAGAATTTAAGAAAGGTTAATTGACTTAACATTTGGCTCATTTCTTTGAATTCCAGGGCTGATAGGCCAGGGTAATATAAAGCTGCCTCTTTGTCTTCAAGGATCAGAGCCTCCTGGGAGGAAAATGTAAACAAATACTAATAGAGACACATACAAGGTGTCCTGTGACTGCCAGGGGTTTTTCATCATACTGTCCTTGTTGAGCCTGACTTGGAGGGTAGAATCTTTTCTTCTTGCTTAATTTTTTTTTTTGGTCCCAGGGATTGAACTCAGGGGTACTCAACCACTGAGCCACATCCCCAGCTCTATTTTGTGTTTTATTTAGAGACAGGGTCTCACTGAGTTGCTTAGCACCTCTCCATTGCTGAGGCTGGCTTTGAACTCACGATTCTCCTGTCTCAGCCTCCCAAAGTGCTAGGATTATAGGTGTGTGCCTGTGCCCAGCTCTTGCTGTGCTTTTTAGAGCAGCTTGTCTTACTTCATTGCCTCCATGCTTTCTGTGTTCGGGATTGCACGTGAAAGTTGGAATTTTGCCAGCCCTTTTATGCTTTTGAATATTTTTTGTATTTGTGATTCAGAGGCAGAAATAAACCTAAGTGCCCCCAGCCCAGGAGAGTCTGTTTGTTTGGATTATAGGACGTGCAGCACATTAAGGCTTCAAATAAAAAGGTGTTGAATGTTGGAGTGTAAACTGGGAACCTGTCAAGTCTGCGTTTCTTGTGAGTCTGTGGCACGACCATTGCACAGTCAACTCCAAATCTGCTTGGCTTACCTCAGACAATCTAATACCGCATGTATTTCCAGTTTTGTTGTTTTTTTTCATCTCTCTCCTCCACCAGAAAGCCTACACCAGTTAAGGGTGTACTTCCTGACTTCATTGCTTGGAAGTTTCCTGAAAGTCACTGGCTCTCTGTCCCTATTCCATGTGTGTAAATGACAGTGGCGATGCCTCTCCCTCTTATTCTGGTAAATGAGGAATTAACTGGATAATATGTATAAATGTCTCTGGAATTCTTAGAGACAGGACTAAATAAAATGGAATACTATTAAGCAACATGAACAAATCCCTTTCTTGTATTAAGCTGAGTTTTATTAAAGTAAGTTTTTCTCATTGCTAACCTGTTTTTTTTTTTTTAATTTAAGACTCTAGTCTCCTTTAAAAAAATTAATATTCTGTAGACTCCCTCACTTCCCTCTCCAGAGATTGCTGAATTGGTACAATTGTCACCCCCATCCCAACTTGATGAACTGGTATCTTTTTTTGGTGGTACAAGGGTTTGAACCAAGGGGAGTTTAACCACTGAGGCACATCCCTGGCCCTTTTAATTTTTTCTTTTGAGACAAGGTCTTGTTGAATTGTTGCTTAGGGCTTTTCTAAATTGCTGAGGCTAGCCTTGAATGTGTGATCCTCCTGCCTCAGCCTGCTGAGCCGCTGGGATTACAGGCATGTGCCACTGCACCCTGCTAAGTATGGTATCTTTAAAATTTTACTCTAAAAAATTCTTCTTTACATCTCTTTCATGGCTCATGAAATGTAAAACTTGAATTCAGTTGACTTTCACTTTAATAATTTATTATATTAAAATCTTGCAACATTTGAGTCAAGCGCTAGAATATAATTTCCATAGCTAACGTTAAAACCTGAGACCCAAATTTTATTTTACCCATCTTGTATGTAGAACTTCAAGGCAAGCTTACCTGGTTACACTTCACGTTTTATAGAAAGATCCTTTTCGTCCTCTCTTCTCCAACTGTCTTGACAGTCAAAAAGTCAACGGAACAATCAACAGAGTGGTTTAAAAGGCGGAAATATGCCCAGTGCCTTGGAATTTGCTTCCTCCTTGGTGTGAAAGCCTGTATTTGTGGCATACAAAGTGAAGCTGTGTAAAAATATGAAGGACAGGTGTTTACTCTGGCTTTGACCAAGGTGAGAATTTGAGATGAAAGAGTCAGACTCTGAGTAGGAGGTGTTTTGGAATCTGACCTGTCTGTCAGTTTTGTTACCCATCATTGAAACTGAAGACCTAGTGGAGGCGATTTAATTTCACAATTCATAATACAGCCCTAAAAATCTTTTTCCTTTTGGTTGATGTATTTTAAGCAGTTGAATATATTTTCCATAAATTTTACTGCCTTCCATTTACCTTTGAATAGAAGCCAATGAGGAGAAATATTTAGAAGGTTATGAGCAATAATAGGATGAACTGTTAGAAAAGCCCTTTTGTGGCTTTGCTCCAGTGTGTGCTGGTGGAAAAATGATGGTAATTTGGTAGTGAAATGTTGGAAGATGATATTATTCACTATTTAGAAATAACACAAATGGGGCTTTGCTTTTTAAATTCACAGGTTCAAACATTTAGTTCTGCCTCAGTAGCTCAATCTTTGTTCATTATGCTTTACAAGGATGGAATGAAATGTGACATCTTGCAATGATGGATCAGCCACGCAGGTCTAAAATACAGAGTTTGATTAAATTCGGAAAACCAATTAAAGATGCCGGTTAATGTCATACATGGAGACTTGTGAAATTTCGTTTTTAGCCTAAGGTTGGTTTGAAGAAAGATTGTATCCTAGTGATGAAGAATACCTAATTGTAACTTGTCTGTTGAAACAAACAACAACGACAAAAAATTCAGCTTTGAAAGAGCAAACAGTATTTTCTTTTCTTTTTCTTTTTTTAAAAAATATTTTTAGTTGTAGATGGACACAGTACCTTTATTTTATTTATTTATTTTTATTTGGTGCTGAGGATCAAACCCAGTGGCTCACATGTGCTAGGCAAATACTCTACCTCTGAGCCACTATTCCAGCCCTCCTTTCTTTTTTTATTTGTTCTTTTTAGATTTACATGATAGTAGAGTGTATTTTGACATATTAGATACACATGGAGTATAACTTACTCTAATTAGGACCCCAGTCTTGTGGATGTACATGATGGTGAGATTCACTGTGGTGTATTCATATGTGAACATAGGAAAGTGATGTCAGATTCATTCCACTGTCTTTCCTAATAGTATTTTCAAGTTAGGTCCTTAGTGTCTGTCTCCTAATGGCTTGTCCCCTGGGGAGTGGTACTTCTACTATGTGTTTGCTGATGCCAGTGATAAACATGTTTATTGGCCATTTGGTCCTGAAACATCCAATTTTATCTTTTGGATATTTAAGGAATACTTCACATATGAATGAGGGTCAGAGCTTCATGCTACTCGTGGTGAGGCTGGTGGGTTGAGAAAGGAGAGCTAACTTAATGTAATTCCCATAATGCCCTAGGAATTCCTTGCAGGTTATCTTCTGAATTTTTTGCTCACCTTGTGCAGGTACCATCTACACAGTTTTTCTCTGACTTCCAGACAGTGGTGTCATTAACTTGTGCTTTACTATTCATAAGATTATATGAGCTTTTTCTGTGACCTAAAATCATCTGTTATTTATTTTAATGGTTAAGGGTGAGGAATTGAAAGTTAGACTGGAGTTCGTAGTTTGGCTCTACCACTGAGATTTTACTTCATCTCTTAAAGCTTCAGTTTTCTTGTGATGGGTATTCATTCATTTATTCATTCATTTTTTCCCCCATTTATCCATTTAACAAATATCAAGTACTTTCCATGTGCCAGGCCTGTTCTTGGTACTGGGAATCCCCCAATAAGTAAAGTGGGCAGAATCTCTCCTCCCAAATCTCTTCGGGTTAAATGGAAATAGAAATTAAATACTGCACATACATTCCACCTGTGAATTTATGTTAGATGGTGACAGGCGCTACAAGCAAAAACAGGGTGGAGAGTGACCAGATGGGAGGGCAGTTTCTGTTTCATGAGGTCAACAGGAGAGGTCTCCGTGGTTAGGTCACATGTGAACAGAGGTGCTCACACAGAAAAGGGATGCATGAGGATGTCTGGGGACAGAGGACAGAGGACTCAGAGAATGGCATGTATGGCAGGCCCTGCACATTCTCGGAGGTGAGAGCAAGACCCATGTGTGTGAGGAACAGTGAGGAGCCGCCATGCTGGAGCGAAGGGCGGAGCGGGCCAGGGAGAAGCACACCTTGTAGGACTGCTCAGCAAATTGGGTGACATGTATAATACGTACCTGGAAAACATTAAAAGAATAAAACACCATGACAGGTGAGGCTGATATTTTAGAATGTAAGAAGAGTTGATAGTGTGAAATTTACTAATGATATTCATTATTTTATTAAATATAAGTAGAAAAAATGATCACTTTAATATAAAAGGCATTTGAGAAGACTCAATATCTATTATTGATTTTTAAAAGTCCCTCAAAATATAATAGGCAAATAACCTAGCAAAGGAAAGTACTTTTATCTCAATCCCCAAACCATCTCAAGTTGAAGAGGAAGTTTGAGAACATTACCATAAATCAGGACAAAAATAGAGATATCCATACTTTTCACTATTAATGGTGTTTTGGAATCACAAACCAGTGCAGCTGGGAAAGAGAAAAAAATTATAAAGGCATAATAATCAGAAAGGAGATGACTGTAGTTGTCAAATAATGGGATAGGCGATTAGAATATCCAAGAGAATAAAGAGAAAAACTAATTATAAAGAATAAGATAGTTTATAAATATGCCTGGATGTCAAATAATGTATCTACATTCATAGCTTTTATATATCCCAATAATGAGCAGCTAGACGATTTAATACAAGAGAAGACCATTAGCATATAAAAGGATAAAGTAAAATATCTAAGAATTTAAGAAATATGTATGCTGTATATGAAGACATGTAAAAATGTTCCTGAGGATTACAAACAATACATGAAAAAATTAGAAGAACTGTCATATTCTTAAATATAAAGATGTCAGTTCTCCCTAAATTAATCTGTACGTTTAATGCCAGTAAAAAATAACAACAGGTTATTTGTGAGGGAGTTAACAAGCTAATTCTGTGTTCACTTGGAAAAATAAATAGCTAGGACAATTCTGAAAAAGAGATGAAAGCCTAACATAGTAAGGCTACAATAATTGAAATATTAGTATTACCAAATATCATATTTAGCATATGATAAAGGTGATATTTCATATTAGTTGGAGAAAGATGTTCTATCCAGTAAATATTAGTGGGATAACCAGGTAGTCATCCAGGGGAAAAAGGCACTAGTTAGAGCAGTACCTTGATTTTAAGCCCAAATCAATCTGCATAAACAGAATTAAAAATAATTAAACTAGATTTGAGAAGAACATTGGAAAAATTATAATTTTGGAGTACATGTGACTTAGGTAAAATAGAAAACTGAGAAAGCCATAAAAGGAGAGATGGATAACTTTGATGATGTCAAAAAAAAAAAAAAAAAAAGGAAGAAAAACCTTGGGGATAATACTTCTCATATCACACAGGGACTAATTTTCATACCTAAAATAGGTCCTACAAGTTCATAAGGAAAAGTCCAAAAGTCTAGCAGAAAATGAGCAAAGGGTACAAATAGTCTACAGAAAGGAGAGTAACAGTGGCTTTTAGACCCAGGGAAGCTGCTTAACTGCATTCACTGTAAGAGTTACACATTACAGTTACACAAAGTACCATTTATCACCATTAGAGGGGCAGAGTTTAAAGTTTTATAACCTCTGTAGAGAGTATGAGTACTATGTCATATAGTTTCTTTTAGGGAATTTTGGCATTGTATAATATGAAAAATTTCATATTCTTTTAAAAATATATACATTTTTTAGTTGTGGGTGAACACAACACCTTATTTATTTGCTTGCTTGCTTGTTTGTTTGTTTATTTATTTTATATGTGGTGCTGAGGATTGAACCCAGTGCCTCACATGCAAGGCAAGTACTCTACCACTGAGCCACAACTCCAGGCCCTAAATTTCATATTCTTTAGATTAGGAATTTCAGTTTGGAAATTTATCCTAGATACAGATACATAGTCCTAGATATACTATGAATGTACCCTTTATATACATATGTATTGCATGCATGCAGAAATAGTGCACATATGGAGATATTGATTGTGGTAGTACATACTATGGCTGAAGATAGGAAGCAGCCAGGTATGGTGGCACTCACCTGGAATCCCAGTGACGTGGGTAGTTGAGGCAGCATGTTCACAAGTTTGAGGACAGCCTGGACAACTTAGTGAGATCCTGTCTCAAAATATTAAGGGCCAGGAGTGTAGCATGCACAAGGCCCTGGGTTTAATCTGCAAAAATGATACACACGGACATGAAAAACCCAAATTCCATTAGTGACATACTGAATATTTATGTTATGCTAAGGTTATATTAGAAAGGCTACAGAAATAAAAGAAAGAGTCAATGAATGTCATTATGTAGCAGTTGTTAAACATTGCCAATAGGTTGTTTGTGGGAGAATGTGAGGTGCACAACAATGTATATATGTTTATTCTTGTAAAAAGGGTACATATAAGATATTTTGTTGATATGTGAATAGATACAATTTCTAATAATTTGGTGCCTGAAGACACACCTAACCTCTTCTAAAACAAATGTACACAGTGTATACCTTGCACTTAGCACTTATTACATGTTAGTTGGGGTCATTATTTTCATTATAATCACAGGGTTCCTTTTCCTCAGGAGCTGATTTAACAGTTGAGTCTGGAAGAGGAAGCCTGTCTCACTGTGAATACTGTTTAATAGGTGTCATACTGAGGGTGTTCATCAATAATGCTATGTATACTTCTGGAACGGTGTTTATTTAAAAATTTTATTTATTTTTTGGTACGAGGAATTGAGCCTAGGGATGCTTTACCACTGAACTATATCTCCAGTCCTTTTTTATTCTTCATTTTTAGACCAGGTCTGGCTAAGCTGTGAGGGTCTTCCTCTAAGTTGCTGAGGCTGGCCTCAGCCTCCCCAATTGCTGGGATTACAGGCATATGCCACCTGCTTGACTAAAAAAGTGTGTTTCTTGGTGGGTATCAGCCATACTCTGCAAACCAAAGATGTCAGATGTCAGGGAAATGCTGGGTTAAATAAAACTAAACAGCTTCTTTTGTTTTGCCAGTATTTAAGAGGCATATTTAGAAACAGAATTTCCCAGTTTGATTATAGAACTTTAAGCAGTGACTACATTTTTTTTTTTTTTTTTTTTTTTTAAGCAACATGAACATCAAGTGATTGTCACAATGGGAAACATCACCTTACTTGAATTTGGTTTTGTTCACCTTCATTTATACTACATCTGTATTCTTGGTTTATTTCTAAGATTCATGTTGTCTCTGCCTGTTTTCCCTCCCTTGTAATATGCTCCAGCTCACTTACATATCCTGTGGTTGAGACCCTCCTAAAGTCATCCAAATTGCACCTGGTTTCTTGAATACAAAAGAGAATTCTACATTATTATTATGAAATCTTAGGCATTGATTGGATGAAAGTTGAAGATTGAAGCTTCTCTTGATTCAACTTTTCCTAAAGCTTTAGACAGTTTATTGGTCAGTGGGAGGAAGGAAGTCAGCCTAATGGGTAGACTGCCGAGGATGCATCCCTGTGGGAGTTGGGAGGTACGGCCCCTCTGTCTTGGATCACTGATCCTCCTTATGCTTCGGTTTTTATCATCTGTAGACTTTAGGGACTGGATTTTAGTGATTCAGTGGGTCCAGCCATGTTAGGACTCTAAGTTATTATTAGAGTCCTTTAATAGAGTCAGCAGAGTTTGAGCCTGTGCAGAACTCTCTGTTCTCTTCTGCACGTTTCCACATGTGAATAGGATGTGTCACATGAGCCCAATCAGCCCTTCTGAAGAATGGTATTATTCAGGGATTAGCTCAGTCCACCCCATGTATTTGCAAATTTGTTGAGTGGTTTGACCCTTCCCTCTTGTTGGTCGAATTATTCATCAGCCTCCAGGAAAGCACTTGATTATGTCTTGGGTTAACACAGTGCTGTGTATAAATCCACACCTCCTGTGCCAGCGCCCCTGCCTGTGTTTCTCCACATGGGGAGCAATCCCCCATGGGGACGGCAGCATGCAGTCCACCTACCACAGAGTTCACTTGGCGGTTTTGCTCTGCTTTTGTGCACTCTCTGCCTCCACAGATTTCTGAACATGCCACCGTTGAGGTCTGAATTCACTGAACCTATGCCATCTGGAAATGAGCTTTAAATTTCGTTCCTCCGTTGAAATTAGGGGTGTGACGTGGTTATTACATGGGAGGACTGTGAGCCTGAATCTGATTTCATTACATGTGTTAGAAGGCAAGTGCTTGCCTGGGGAGAGAGCTGAATGGGACCTATTAACTGCCACTGTCCCCACTTTCTGGCAGGTGACATATTTTGTTTTTAAATGAGATGACAACCAAGAGAATTATCAGGACCTAGTGAATTTTAAGAAAGCCCCTTCAGGTTATGTGTGTTCCGTTTAACGTTGCTTTCGATGTCGTTCTGTACATTACTGTCAAAGGACCAGCCTCCTCTGAGGGCGGGAA
Source organism: Geosciurus inauris (assembly GCA_004024805.1). Taxonomy (NCBI): domain Eukaryota; kingdom Metazoa; phylum Chordata; class Mammalia; order Rodentia; family Sciuridae; genus Geosciurus; species Geosciurus inauris. The sequence continues at coordinate 301,105 of PVHX01000172.1, read as the reverse complement.
GCATTGCTGCTGCAGAATCAAGGTGGTAGAATATGAGTGGCACCTGGTGAAGCCCTTCGTGATCCACAGTGATGTCTTGTGATCCGAGTAAAAATGCGTGTGTGCGATGCCTAGCAACATGGAGTGCGAGGGGAGGGTGTATGTGATGGGCCCTGAGATGGCAGAAATGCTTCTCTGGAATTAGGGGTGTCCTTTCTTAAGTCCTGAGTCACAGAACGAGGAGAGGCTTGGAGTCCCCCCAGAGGCATCTGGAAGCGATCTGTAATTGTTAAGAGGCAGCAGAAGAGCCGGGGTCTCTCCAGTACACGTGATAGAACTGTTTGTGGGGTCCTGGAAGCACCACAATTTTGTTACTTCCACAGCCTCTTGCAGTGCGTTGCCCAGACATTGGATCAGGAGGTGCTCTTGCTGGTTCCCAGGTGCTTGATAAGTGATTAATCGCTGACAGTGAGGAAGGCTGATTTGGGCACATAGAGGAACTCATATCCTTTTCACACCCCGCTCTTCTCATGCCTAATCAGGGCCACTGCTGTGCAGTTTGGAAGATTAAGGTCGCATTGTGGCCCCTTCTCTTCTGCTCTTTCATGAGATGTTTGTTATGATCAAATTTATTACATTCAATGCTTTTGAAGCCATCTGTAGGTTAAATGTGCACATAACACACACTCCACCTTTTTTTTTTTTGGTACTGAGGATTGAACTCAGGGGCACTCGACCACTGAGCCACATCCCCAGCTCTATTTTGTGTTTTATGTAGAGACAGGGTCTCACTGAGTTGCTTAGCACCTCGCCATTGCTAAGGCTGGCTTTGAACTCGTGATTCTCCTGTCTTAGCCTCCCAAAGTGCTGGGATTACAGGCGTGCGCCATGGCGTCCGGCACATATCACCTCTCATAAGACTGTGTGGAACCATCTTTACTGGACCATTGCAGAAAAATTATGCTATCAGGAGTGGCTCACCATTTGGGCTTTGGGAAATCCTTAGCATAAAGAGATAAAGAAAAGAAGCACTTGTTCTATAAGACTCAGATTTGTATTGCCCACCTTAACCTATATAAAGGATAGGGTGATATTTCACCTAATATTTATAACTCTATCAAAAGAAATCACATCTTATTTTGCTTTTGCATAAATGGTTATAATCATATGTAATTACCCTGTTGTACTCTGCTTTTTCTTTCCTCTTTTAGTTGTACATGACATTTTCCCATTTTATTATAAACTTGTAAAATTTGTTAATAGCAGACAGAATTGTGATTAAGTAAATTCTGTGCTTTTGGCAAAGTTACTTGTCTGTTCCTCTGGCGCTGACATTTAGTGGTTTTCCATTTTTAAACCCAAGTGTGGTATAGGTATAGTATGGTCTTTCTTAGAAGATGGAAGTTTCCTCTAGCTTTCACCTGTCATGATGTTCAATCCTTGTGAATTTGCTTCGTATTTATATTAGCTTCTGCCTCTTGCACCTCTGGGGTGATGTTCTTGTTTCTGTCCTGGACCCCTCTAATTTTGATTCTCAGCATTTCTCTCAGGCAGGGGGATTTCCCAGCTCGCTTCTCTCTCTCTTTTGGGGGGCGGTACCAGGGACTGAACTCAGGGGTACTCAACCACTGAGCCACATCCCCAGCCCTATTTTGTGTTTTATGTAGAGACAGGGTCTCACTGAGTTGCTTAGCGCCTCGCCGTTGCTGAGGCTGGCTTTGAACTCGCGATTCTCCTATCTCAGCCTCCCTAAGTGCTGGGATTACAGGTGTGCGCCACTGTGCTGGCTCAGCTTGCTTCTCTTCAAACTCCTGTTTTTCTGATTGTTCACGGAGGATGAAGATGTGCGTTTGTGTTGTAAAACTGATCTTGCCAGTGAGGCCCAAAGACACATGCCCATCTCAGATCAAACGCCTACAGGGTGGCCAAAACCCCAATTTTTAACCATCAGTGTCTAGAGAGGTCTGAGGTATCAGGGAATACTTTGGGAGCATTGCCTGATTTTTGAAGGTTATTTATAAAGTCTTTGTGGCCACTTCTTTGCTATTTTATGTTGTCGTTATCATCTGCATTCGATGCTGTCGGTCCATGGGTATGAATTCATTTAGTTTCACATTTTTTTATTTTCTTCTGAAAGAAACGTGTGCATACTTTACACCTGTGAGAACGTGTTCCTTTCCCCTACTCAGCAGGGTTTCTCCGTTTTGGCTAGCATTCAGGTTTGTAAATAAAGATCTGCTTTTCACTTCCTTCTTACAGTGGAGGTGGCAGAGGCAGTGTGAGGAAGACTGACACGATCCTCAACACGTAGTGACCAGCGAGAGGGGAGAAGTCAAGAGCTGTGGCTGGGGTCTTCTTGGTTAGTTAATGATTGTAGGATTTTTTTTATTCCTTTCTGTAGATTCTGAAAGTCATCGTGCATGGGTTCCTGTGAGAGACAGATGTTGGAGAAGTCTTCCGCACTCCTCTGAAGACAGAGGTCAGCAGACACAACCCAGCCGAGAGCTATCCAAGGGAGCTGCCATAGGTATGCCTGCCTTAGTTGCACACCAACGTGGGTCTGTAATGTCCAGTGATATGCTTAACAAGAATCCTGCTTGAACTTACACATCTGAGTGACCAGCATCGTGTTCAAAACCTTGTTTCGGGGGCCTGATCTTGATGTTCTACTCGAAGCGTTTTGCAAATATTTCTTTGGGAAGTGCCTCCTGGCCCTCTGGGAGCATCCTCTTAAGCATCTCGTTTTCTGTGGTGGCATTTTTCAGCCCTGTAAAGATGTTTTCCGGAAATAGTCTCAAATCATTTACAAGTAGGGAAGTGCACCCAGCAGTCTAATTTGATCAGAACCAAGAAGGCGCAGTAGCTCAGGGAAGCCAGGTTTGCTTTTGGTAATTTGTGTGAGTATTCAAAGGCCCACACACTCTATTGAAAATTAGTTCTAAGAAGTGAGTCGGAAGCCGGGTGCTGTGGTGCACGCCTGTATTCCCAGCACTTAGGGAGGCTGAGACAGGAGAATCGTGAGTTCAAAGCCAGCCTCAGCAACTGAGAGGCGCTAAGCAACTCAGTGAGACCCTGTCTCTACATAAAACACAAAATAGGGCTGGGGATGTGCCTCAGTGGTCGAGTGCTCCTGAGTTCAATCTCCAGTACCAAAAAAAAGAAAAAAAGTGAGTCGCAGTTTCAAACAATGATAGTATTATTAAAATAAGTGACTGTGTTGTGTAGTTTATACAGAGGTATAGTTATTTGAGTGCATAAATGTTGACAATTTTTCTTATTAGAGTTAGTCCAATCTATCTCTCTGCCAATATCATAGAAAGATTCTTTTTTAAAAAAAAATATTTTGTTTAGTTGTAGATGAACACAATATCTTTATTTATTTATTTTTATGTGGTGCTGAGGATCGAACCCAGTGCCTCACGTATGCAAGGCAAGCGCTCAACCGCTGAGCCATAACCCCAGCCCCGCATAGAAAGATTCTTGTGTTACTCAGGTCAAATAAGATGGTCTTATTTGATGGTCTATATTTATGGTGTTACTCAGGTCTAAACTTCCTTTGAGGTATACCTTTAAGGCTTTATAATTTGCCTCTTTTGGATATTTTGCAGTGTTTCTCAAAGTATTATGAGAGTCCTTGTTAAAAACACACATTAAAAATTTCAAATTACAGGTTTGGGAATATAGCTTAGTGGTAGGATGCATGCTTAGTATGAACAAGGTTCTGGGTTCATTTCCTAGCACAAAAAAAAAAAAAAAGAAAAAGAAAAGAAAAGAAATGCATTCGGGTTACTAGGCTCCTATCTATTAGGCCTGTTCATTATAGGCCTCCTATCTGCATGTATCTGTCGGAATTAGAATGGTAGCCAGGACTTGGGAATTCACATTGTATAAGTGAGCATCACTAAAGATTGACACCTTTGGAGCAGAAAATCAGTAGAACTGACATTTCACCTCTGTTCTCTATGAATTTAACTATTCTAGATACCTCCTATAGTATTTCTCTTTCTGTGTCTGGCTCATTTCACTTAGTACAGGTCTACATGTTATAGCATGTGTCAGAATTTCCTTCCTTTTTAAGGCCAAATAATATTCCATTTTAAGTATATACTCTTTTTTTAAAGCATTCTTTTTTTAACCTTTATTTTATTTATTTACCTATTTATTTATTTTTTTGGTACTGAGGATTGAACTCAGGGGTACTTGACCACTGAGCCACATCCCCAGCTCTATTTTGTGTTTTATGTGGAGACAGGGTCTCACTGAGTTGCTTCGCGCCTCACTGTGGCTCAGGCTGGCTTTGAACTCACGATTCTTCTGTCTCAGCTTCCCAATGTGCTGGAATTAGAAGCGTGTGCCACCATGCTCGGCTATTTACTTATTTTTATGTGGTGCTGAGGCTTGAACCTGGTGCAAGCGGGGTTCAAGCCTAACCACATGCTAGGCAAGCGCTGTAGCATTGAGCCACAACCCCAGCCCAGTATATACCATTTTGCTTATCCATTTATCCATCTATGGACATATGGGTCTCTTCTACCCTTTGGGTGTCGTGAATAATGCTGCTGTGGATATGGATGTGCGAATAGGTCTTTGAGTCCCCACTATCATTCCTTCTGGGTATCTATCTAGTAGAGAATTGCTGGAACGTATGGTTTAAATTTTTGAGGAATCACTATCCTGTTTTCCATAGCAGCTATACCATTTTACATTCTCACCAACAGTGCATAAGAGTCCTAGTTTCTCCATGTCTTTGCCAACACTTGTTATTTTCTGCTTAGTTGACAGTAGACCTTCTAATGGGCATGGGGGTGATAGCTTGAGGTTTGGTTTGCATTTCTGTAATGGTTCATGGTGTATATCATTTGTATATCTTCTTTGAAGAAATGTCTATTTAGGTCCTTTGACATGTAAAATAAATCTTTTTGTGGTTACTGTTGAGTTTTCTATCTGGATATTCCCTTTATCAGACATGGCTTGCACAGATGTCCTCCCATTCCACAGGTGGCCTTTTCAATCCATTACTTGCATCCTCTGATGTGCAGAAGTCTTAAAGTTTTTTTGGAAATTTTACTTTTGATATAGTCCAATTTACTTATTTTTACTGTTGTTGGCTATAATTTTTGGTGTCATATTGGAGAAATTATTATCAAATAATTTCTTTGTGACACTGGTGTCACAAAGCTTTCTCTGTGTGTTTTCTTCTAAGAGTTTTATTGTTTTAGTTCTGAGACCCATTTTGAGGTAATTTTTGTGTATGGTGTAAGGTAAGGGTACAACTCATGCTTCTACAGGTATAAATGCAGTTTTCCTAGCACTATTTGTTAAAGAGAAGTTCATACCTTCAAAGACAGTGTAGGGTAAGGAAAAGAAAAGCAGACAATTACACATATTTATGGTATGTCTATGCAGAAATTCCTTTGAAGTCCTCTGTTTCTAATTAAGAAGGTGTGTCAGAAACTAAAGGGTACTGCGTAGATTTGAAGCTCACCTTAGACTACGATCTAATAACTTTATGTATAGAGCTGGTGTTTAAGTTTTATCTTTGTTATATGGTGGGTCATGACACTTTTTTTGTGTGTGGTACCAGGGATTAAACCCAGGGTGCTTAACCCATGAGCCACATCCCCAGCCCTTTTAAATTTTTTATTTTGATACAGGGTCTCACTAAGTTGCTTAGGGCCTGGCTAAATTGCTGAGGCTGGCTTTGAACCTGTGTGATCCCCCTGCCTCAGCCTCCAGAGCTGTTGGGGGTATAGGCGTGCACCACTGCTCCTGGCCAGGTAATGACTTCTTAAACTTGGGATTCGATTCTGTTGAGCTCTGAGGTTTGGTCTTAAGGTAGGGGTGTGTGTGTGTGTCCCCTGTTACAGACCTTTTCCCAGTGAGCTCTGACTAGTGACAGGTCCTCTCATGTTTTAGGGAGCATTGGTTTCAAGGCCCTAAGCAGAACCAACATTCTCATGGTAAACAGCCACTAATGAATCCTGGGAAAAAAGTCTGCAGTCTCAAAACATTCACCTGTCTGCAGGGCAGAAGCTGTTTGAAACATGTTCTTGCCTCTTAGCTCCACAAAGTTTGTGTGTATTAATGATACACTGGTTTTGAAAAGGTCACAACCCAAATATTGTGCCCTTAAGAATGAGGTTATTTTGGAGCAGGCAGGAGGGTGTTGGGAGTGGAGTGTGAAAGATATAAAATAAAAAGTACATAATGAAGGGAAAAGCCTGGACCGGGATACTAAGAAGGTAGAAGGAGCCTGGTGGACACCCATGCTTGTAATCCCAGTAACTTGGAGGCTGAGGCAGGAGGATCACAAGCTCAAAGCCAGCCTTAGCAACTCAGCAAGACTTTTCTTTCTTCCTTCCTTCCTTTCTTTCTTTTTTATTTTGTTTAGTTGTAGATGGACACAATACCTTTGTTTAATTAACTTATTTTTATTTGGTGATGAGGATTGAGCCCAGTGCCTCACATGTGCTAGGTAAGCGCTCTACCACTGAGCTGCTACCCCAGCCCTGAAACCCTATTTCAGAATGAAGAAAAAAAAAAAAAAAGGACTGGGGGTGTTAAAAGGATGGCCCTGGTTTTAATCCTCAGAAGGAAGAAAGGAAGGAAGGAAGAATGGAAGGAAGGAGCAGGGGTCGAAGGAGCAGCGTAGGTGGACGTAGTAGCAGCTTGGGTCATGGAAGGCTCTGATTTTCAAGCCTGTTACTGTCTTGGGAGGAAATGATAGTGGATACTGGAGGTACCACAGCAAGAGCCACAAGTGGAAAATGGTGTTGAAAGTGGACCCTGAAGAGTGGAAGACAGTGTGATATGAAGTGTGTGGCGGTCCTGAGGAGATGCTGTGGTGCGATTCATCCGTTGTGAATTTGGGTTGTGTTCTCAGAACAGTGAGACCAATAGCAGGGTGATGGAGGCAATTGCAGATTTTCTGAGCTATTGAGAGAATTAGTTTTTTTTTTTTTTTTTTTTTTTTTGGTACCAGGGATTTAAATATACTATTTCAGGGTCAAGAGCTGTCCCCATGAGAAAAGCATAGCAGTTACAGCAGCACCAGAAGGGCCTCTTTCTCCTGTACTGCTGGGCATGTGCCTCCTGCAGAGTGGAAGCTGCGTGGAGGGTGCTCCTCGGTGGCCTCCCTGGCTGTGTGGAACCACTGGGAGACCATTTCCAGAGGTGGTTTAGGATGGCCATCCAGCCTCAAGACTGTTTGGGGACCAGAGTTTCTGAGTAAATATGAAAGGATGCCCCCCAAATGACTTAGGGTTGAATAGTTAAACCAGCTACATAACCGTGTAAATCTGAAATTTGTTCATTTTGTATTTGACTTAAAAACTCACTTTCATCGACTTCATAATCTACGTTCGTTTACAGATTTGGTATATTTGTCTATTCAGTCATTTTTGACTCTTTGCCTATCTCATAACCCTTATAATTTCATTCTCAGTT